>JAKSZT010054416.1:26346350-26890576 GCA_026826555.1 Tolypeutes matacus
AAGACTTGAAAACACAATTGTCCAAGGAAGAAATACAAATGGCAAAGAAACACATGAAAAAGTGTGCAACATCACTAGTGATTAGGGATATGCAAATCAAAACTACAACGAGATATTTCATACTTACTAGACTGGCCACTATTTAAAAAATTGGAAAACTGTGAATGTTGGATATAATGTGAGAGATAAGAATGCTTATTCACGGTTGGTGGGAATGTAGGATGGTATATCCACTGTGGTGGACTGTTTGGCAGTTCCTTAGGAAGTTGAATACAGACTTGCCATGGGACCTGGCAATAGCATTGCTAGGTATACCCAGAAGAATAAGAGCAGTGACACTAATAGATATCTGCACACTGACGTTCATTGTAGCCATTATTTGCGAAAGCCAAATTTTGGAAACAACTCAGGTGTCCATCAACTGATGAAAGGATAAACAATTTGTGGTATATACAAATGATGGAATATTATGCAGCAGTAAGAAGAAATGAAGTTGTGAAGCATATGACAACATGTATGGACCTGGAGCACATTATGTTGAATGAATCAAGCTAGACACAAAAGCACAAATACTGTGCGGTTTCACTATTATGAACTAAATATATTGCATAAACTCATGGAATTAAGAATTAGAATACAGGTCACTGGAAAGTACAATGAGGTTAGAGAATGAAATGTTGATGGTTAATCTGAGCGGAATTGGTTAAAAGGTTGTTTGTAAATCTTTAGAAATGAAAGGAAATGATGAGAGCACATCGTGGTGTTTGTGACTAGCAGAGCTATTATATGGGTATGACAGTGGTTGAAAGTGAATGACTAAGGATATTTATGTTACTAGAAGGAAAGCTAAAACATGTAACAAAGGACTGCATAACATAGTGAAACCTCATGTAAAATATGAATATGGGTGATATTGTATATATAAGACTGTTTTTACAAAATATAAATATAAATAAATAAGAGAGAAGGAAACAGAATAGCAGCTGTGAATGGTAGAAGAAGCATAGAGAGATTGAGTGGTGATGAGTTTTGTTTGTTTGGGTTTTGTTTTTTAGTATTATTATTATTGTTACTAGAATAATGAAAATGCATTAAACATGATTGAAGTGATGAATGCACAACTATGTGATTATATTGAATATCATTATTTGTACTCTTTGGATGGATTCATTCTTTATTAATATGTATGAATAAAATTGATTTGTTAAAAAAAGTAAATGTATACCTAATATGTTGGATTGTGGAATCATGTATTAGAGTTATTATAATGGACTGAAAATGGAAACAATATAATGATTTTTATATCAAATTCAGAATTTTGTTTTCTTTTTAAAGTTTCAGCCATACAAGTGGGAAATTTGACATGAAAAAGTTTAAGTACAAAATCTCTGATCTTTGCTCATATTAATGTCCCTTCCAAATCTAACAAAATGATAAAACTCTAATATTCAGTTTAAGGGATATAATGGCATAGTTATAAGATTATATCTGGAATTTTATGTACATTTCAGAACAACACATTTTCAAGGTGATTTTGAAAAGCTAAATTACAAAATATAAAACCAGGATAATGGATGGTCTGTTATAAGAGGAATGGGATGAATGAAGTTATCATCAGATTTTTATCCTGGGAATTATATTATTCATTAGGAGTCATGATAGTCATTATCAGATATTTGGATAATTGTGTTATCATATGTAAGAAGCAGGTGTTCTGTATTAGCCTTAATGGTAGGAATATGGTGAATACAATGAAATAGAGGTGCAGATTTTCTCTCAATATAATGAATAATTTTTAGCAAGAATAAATTATCTGCCAGTGGATCTGTGTATCTGTCATTGGCTATCGTCATTGGACAGTTAGTAAACTTTAATGTTTTTACATATGTAAATTTATATCATCATCTTCTTTACCATCATCATTAATGCCATTTGAAAGTTAATTTCAAAACTATTTCCAGAAATTGAATTCTAGAATTCAAAATCTGTCCGTTGTAGGATTGTCTGATATCACAATGAATCCAGGTTTAGAATGTGGCCTGTAACTGAAACAAAGGAATGGCTTGCTCTCTTTAAGCAAAATAGTCCAGGTATGCATGTGCCTTGAATGTAGTTTTGTTTGTAAGTTAATTTGACCTCTTACACTTTCCTGTTCAGTCTCCATATTCTGTCTTTTCCTCTCAATACCTATTTTAGATCTAAGCTACTTTGCTTGGTTTCTTGGTTTTCCCTTTCACATTCATGACAAATGAACCAATTTAAATGTAATCTCACTTTACTCTAAACTAATTGTCCAGCTCTTCCATTTTACTGAATTCTTCATCTGTCCACATCTAAGCCTTTTCCTATCACTCACTTTCTACTTAATATAATTTCCCTCTTCTTTGCTCATATTAGTCAAATAATTCAATCAATTTGTTTATAAAATTGAATGTGTGATAAGACACAACTTTCACATCATGTTCAAATGAATGATTCATTGGTTCAGATGTTATTAGGAATCAAAGCGTTGCTCACCTTCCCTTAAAACAGTCCACTCATTAATTCACAAGTATTTATTGAGAGCATTGCATCATTCAGTCACAGTACTAGGTACAGAAGATATAACAGTGTCTAGAATATAGAAACTGCTTTCTAATGGTGTGGATAGAGCAGAAAATATTGCAAATATAGATAAGATAAATTCAGATGATATGTGCCATGATGGAAATAAATTAGAGAGATTATATGAGTGACTAGGCCAGGCTAATTTATATTGGATAATGTGCTAGGTTGATAATCTGCATTCTTGTGGGTGTGAACCCATTGTAAATAGGACCTCTTGAAGATGTTATTTTTAGTTAAGACACGGCACAACTGAATGAGAACGGATCTTACTTGGGGCCATTTAAAGGGAACCTGGAAATTGTGGAAGAATAAAAGGAGAGGACATTGCCATGTCATGGAGGGCAGAAATATAACCCAAGGAACACTAAGTTTAGTCAGCAGCTAGCACCAGAACACTTCAGATTTTTCAGGGAAAGCATGTCTTGCTTGTATATTGATTTTAGACTTCTAGCCTCAAAACCATGAGCTAGTAAATTCCTGTTGATTAAGCCAATCCATTGTGCTGTATTTGCCATAGCAGCCTGACAAATTAAGACAGGTGGTAAAGGAAGATACCCTCTGTAGAAGTGACACAAGATTTGAGAGTGGAATGCTATGAAGGAGTCACACATGAAAAATCCAAGGATGATACTTTCCAGGCTTTGGAAAATGTCTAGCGCAGCAAAAAGTAGGTATGTGATTGTTAGCTGAGGGAAGGAGGAGGCAAGTGATGCAAGAAAAAGTTAGAGAGAGGAACCAGAGAATTTAAGGCTCTGTAGGTCATGCTTAGAAGCTATATTTTTCTCTAATTTCAATGAACAATCATTGGAGAATTTAAAAACAGTGGCATTCTTTGATTTATATTTTCAAAAGATCACTTGGTTGCTGTGTTGAAAATTGATTTTGGGAGATCAAAATTTGAAGAAGTGTGATGATTTAGAAATCTCTTGCAGTTTTCTGAGTGGCATAGATTTTGGGAGAAAAATTAGACAGATTCAGGATTTATTTTTGGTAGTAGAGTAAACAGGATTTTCTGGTGAATTGTATGCACAGACTGGATGAAAATGAGAAATCAAAGATGATTCCTACTGATTTGTGCAATTTTATGTATTGGGGTGCTATTTCCTAAGATGAAAAGTCTTGGAGAGGAATGAGTTTGATATTTGGAAATCAAGAATACTGCCTTGGCCATGTTCAGCCAGAGGTGTCTTTTAAACATCAATGTTTGCAGGCAGTTAGGTATGTGAACCTGAAGTTTAGTAGAGAGGTTAGGGCTAGATATATATCTGAAAGTCATTATTTAGATGACACTTAAAGACACAGAAGCAGATGGCAACACCTAAAAAGGAGACTGTTTTCTGAATGTGTTGGTGATCATTTTAAATGAATAAAAATTGGAAATCCTTTAATTCCACCTCACTCTTTCTCTATCACTAAAATTGCATGAAATTTGGGGTGAATAACTTATTATGCTAGCAAAGTAGTTCTTCTAATCTTTTCAACCAATTCTTTTATACCTGAGTGTGATTCATTGGGAAGATACAACATTGGAATGACTGCAATGGAATGAGAACATACACCAAGGATGGATCATAACGAAACAGACTTTTTGGCTCAAGAGTCAAGAAACAACTATTAAGGAAAAGAAATATCAATAAGAATTTCAAATATTCTATTTAGCAAAAGTATAATAAATAAAAGGAAAAAATAAATTAGTGAAATATGGTGGAAATGGTTATTATATTTTAGCCTTTAAAAGTTAATACAAATGAGAAACAGTATAATGCATCAATAATTAAGAGGAGGACATGTCTAAACAAAACACCAAGGGCTATTAAACATGGATAAAAAAAGGTCAATCTCTGAAGTAACCAAGGAAATTTAAATTTAAAAGAACACAGCTGAATAAATTACCTTTTGTTTATAAAATTAGTAGGGCATTCTTAAAATCATAACAAAGTAAGATGAAACCCACTTACTCTTGTATCATTGGCAACAGTGAAAGTAAATTAATGCGAACTTTCTTAAAGTCGATTTATCCAAAACTTTTAAAACATGTATATTTTCCCAATGATTTTGCTGATAAGAATTTTTTGGAAGGTGATGTGTAAATATATTTTATTCAGTGGTGATAACTATGATGATACTCTAAATACTTAAAAATAATGCAATAGAAAAGAATGGATTTCCATGTTTTTATAACTTAAGTGAAAATTCCCAACCAGTATATCCTCATCCATATAAAAGCATTTAAAGATATGAAAGCTGAAATTATTTCCTATAGGAAATATGATTGTGAATGGGGTTTTTAGGGGCATGACTATAAAATTTCATTATAAGCCTTTTTGTACTCTTAAAAAAAAGAAACTACCAGCATATATTTAATGATTCATATGACATCAATAAGAAAGATACTGTTCAAAATGCTAACAGTAGGTATCTAATAGTAGGATTTTATACAAATTTTAATTATTACATTATATTTCTCAGAATTTTTCAGATATTCTTCAATGGTTAAGATTTGTTTTTTAAAATTAAGAAAATAAAGGTTATTTTATTTTTTTATGTTTTTTTTTTTAAAGATTTTATTTTATTTTTTATTTATTCATTTATCCCCCCCTTGCTGCTTGTGCTCGCTGGGTCAGCTAACCACACCGTGCGGGCGGGCTTGCCTTCACCAGGAGGCCCCGGGAACCGAACCCGGGGCCTCCCATATGGTAAACGGGAGCCCCACTGATTGAGCCACAGCCGCTTCCCAATAAAGGTTATTTTAAAATAGAAACATAAAACACTTTCTTTGGCCCATTAAAGTTAGTATACATTTTGTGTAACACAGTACATACATTAACCAAAATACTGGCATACCACTACGTGTATGATTACAGATAACCAGGTTTGAAAAGAGTTGACCTTGAAGGATGATCGCAATGGTGTGAAGGTAATATTTGTATGGGAATTGTAATATTTTTTTTAATGTAAGTTTGTGGCTTTGAATTTTTCCTCTTTATTTTTTGGTAATTGCTTTGTATAAATGTTTATTTCATTGTTCTCTGGCTTCATTATTTTTTCCAAATTTGAACAACATGTAAGATTTCTTCCTAGTGACTATAGAGAAGAATTTCAGGGAATGGTTGAACAAAAATTCATTGAGGTAGTTTTGTACGTTTCTCTTCATTTATTGCAGGAATATTTGATTCAAAAAATTCCCTCTTTAATATTATTGCAAGATGTTTCTTTTAGTGTTGGTTCTTTTTGTTACTTTCCTTTTAATTGAGCAGCCATCAAAATTCTCCTCAACATCCTATATAAATTCTGAAGTCTATGTAAATTAGACTTATACCTTGTTCATATGTTACTTTCAATAATCTTTGTTGGGAGATAAAAATCCAAAATTATTATTGATTATATGTTTAGATATAGTTATAGTTAATCATATTTATTAATTGAAAAAATAATTTTAATATTATCCCTTTTCAAGAAAGGTACTCATGTTGTTTCCTTTTCTGTTTGTTTGTCATCGTTTTTGCCTGCCTTTGTGTTTGCCATTTTTTATGTCTGTGATTAACTTTATGCTTGAGTGTTTTATATAAGGTCAATAATCCATATCCGATTTTAATTCTATTGCACTGGTGCCATATAATCCATTTTATCACATGGTGCCTTATGGATAGTATTCAGGAACTCTTCTTCTGTTCATAGAGACTACTTCTATAGTCCTACACTTTGTAAATGACTCAATTGTGTTTGTGTGGGGAGGGGAGAGAGTTTTCTCTGTGATGTTCACTATACAGTTTTGTTAAACACCCAGACAGTTATATAAGGTTGACGACATAATAACTTATTATCAAAAGAAATGGAAAATGTCTCTAGTTAAGGTGATAACTTAGTCAAACAAATATAGAATTTTGATTTTTACAGTGAAAAATTATTCTTAAGTGCTATCATTAGTGAACATATTTTTATAAATGCTAGGTAATAGGAAATACATGATGAAATATCTCCTTTTGTATATCATGTTAAGCGTTTTGGGGCACCAAAATAATATTCATCATGAATAAAATTAAAGGCAACTTCACAACTTATGTTATTAAACTCATGATGTTAAATATTTTATTTTATAAGAGAATCTTTGTTGTTGCTGTTAAGTAATGAGAACATTAACTTTATTTGCCATTAAGAATAAAAACCTCAATCAAGAACTGAGAACTGAGAGTACTGAAAGTAAAAAAGAACAAAGTATCATATTTTTGTAGAAAAAGCCATGCTCCTAAGACTTTCCTTCTGAAGGTGTCTCAATTCCAGAAAATTAGAGTACACAAATAAAGCCTAATATAAAGACTGAGGCAATGAAATATCTTCCACAAAGAGATCATATTGGAATTCTCCAATATGAAAAAAATAGCATTTAAAAAGTATAAAAGCTAAGATGGATAATATAAGAAAGTTCATAGTATTAATTTGCCTGTATGTGAAGAAGATTAAGAAAGATGTTTTCTTTTCCTTTTTTTAATCACAAAACTTTTTGGAAAGACTGATTTATATTTGTTACTGACACTAAAATCTTGTTTGCTCTTTAAACAATAATCATTTGACTTATCATTTCCTGTCTCCCTCAAATTGTTTTCCCCTGGTCAAGATTCCCTAGAAAATAGAACCTGCGGCATACATTAAGTGCTATTTATTTGAGAGGTTTAGTCCGGGTATAGCCAGAATGTGGGAGAAAATAAGTAAGACAGGGAAGGAGAAGAAGCAAATCAAGGTGATAGGTTGTCATGGTGATTATCAGTTCACTTTGTTTTGAAATTCTAAAAGAATAAATTCCTCTTTATCTTGGCTTTTTAGAAGAAACAATGCAATGTTAAACCTCAAATCTATAAGATGTTAGTAATTTTCATTGACTTTATGCTTCTATTACTATTAAGTACATGTTCCTAAATTATCACCAAACCACAGAAATGGAACATCATTGAGGGAAGGGGACATAGGATTTGTAGTCAGCACACCTGAGTTCTGACCATGTGTGCCATTTAATTGATTTGAGATTCAGAAAAATAAAGTCTGCAATATCTATCTCAAATGAATATTGTGAGTCTCAAATGAGTATTAGAAATGCTTTGAAAAGTAATAGATATCATGCAAATATAACAAAATAGAATCTCTTACTAAGAAGAAAGGATAACTAATAATTGTCAAAGGCTCATTGTCTACCATTGCTTTTATGTACAGTATTTTATTTAATCTTCACAAGAATCTTAGAAGATAATTATCTACTTAAAGATAGTCTCACCAGAGTCAACTACATTTTATACATTCCTTAGAGGTTGTTTCAGAGAAAATACAATGTTCCAATAGCATCCCTGAGTTCATTTGCATCAATTTCCATAACTTCTATTTTGCTTTCAATGGCACATATTAGACTCATCCAACAACTATTGCTCTATTTCTCTTTGATATGTGTAGGTTTCCCAAAACTAAATTAAATAGTTTTCTAATATTCCTATACTTTTCACCATTATATTGAGAATCATTTGCTCATTAGCTCTGTCTAATATGGTTTTTGCACAAAAATCTATATTCAAACCCAGCTAAATGGATATTTCCAAGAAGTAGGTAACTAGAACATTTGAAATAACTATTATTTTGTTGTCCCCTAAATAAATACAATTGAAATGATTCTTCTTCAATTGAAATAATTATTTATCTAGAAACTCTATGTATCCTGCAGTCCATAATCAATTTACTCCTGCTGACATAAGAGTCAAGAAAATAAGGGGCAGTTTTTCAAGAAGGAACTGATTAGTGATAACGGTATAAAAGAAAAGGTAAATGGCTATGTCATGCTTTACTCTTTTCAGCATCAACTTTAACTTCAATGGAAAGAAGAAATGATATAGATTATATAGATATAGATATATAAAACAAGGTATGAGGGTATATACATGTGTGTGCACAAGCATGTGTTCTGTTCTCTTTTCTAGTATAATTGAAGAGATGATATTTCCATTTGTTTTTCAAACTATAAAAGTCATTGCCAAAAGTTTTCAAGTCAGTTTTCCTTGTTATGACTTATTATGGAGCAAAAGTATTTTCAACCAAGAAAATAAATGTATTAGCCTGCCAAAAGGGTGCTGATGCTCAGTACCAGAAATCTGTTGGCTTTTATAAAGATTATTTATTTGAGGTAAAAGTTTACAGTCCCAAGACCATGAAAAGTCCAACTCAAGGTACTGTAAGAAGTACTTTTTCACCGAAGTCTGCTGCCACATGTTGAAGCAAGATGGCAGGTGATCCCTGCTGGGTATCAACCTTCCCCTCTGGGCTTCCTCTTCTTCTTGAAGCTCTGTGGCCCAGCTTCTTCCCAATCTCACCTGTAGGCTGGCATAGGACTTGTCTCTCAGGGTTTCCTTTATCAATCTTACTCTCTTCTCAAGGTCAGCTGCAAGCTATCAGGCAAAGAGCTCATCTCTCCCTGGGGCCCCAGGATCAAAAATGACAGAGCTCTCTCTCTTCTCGTGTGTCTTCTTGAGTGAGTGTCCATTTGTATCAGCCCACCAAGGGGGCAGGGCTATGCCTTACTAATGCAGCCCAATCAGAAGCCCTAAACTGATTTTATCAAATAAACTTAATCAGAGGCCCCTCACTGAATTTATTACAATCAAAGGGTATCACACTCAGAGGACTATACCAGTTTACAAATAAAATGTTCTCTTTTGGGGATTCACAAATAAAATGCCAAACTGTCAACAGAGGAAATATTTCATTTACGGTTCCACTTAAGCTTAGTAACATAATATTAGAAATAATTTCGGAGTTAATACTCTGCTATACTTATGAAAAGAAATGTCAAAATGGTAAAGAAAATCACTTTCACATTTAAAGATAACTCTATAAATGATTGAATCTATATTAATGAATGGAATTATATATTTCTAAGGGTTTTTTTTTCTTTCCAAGAACTCTGTTAACGTCTTGATATGGTGGTCTCCAAAGCATTTGTTCTGAAGAGTGGTTAGGAATATAGTAAAGCATTCATGAAACTGCATTTCAAAGAAACAATCCTTCTAAGCTTGTGGTTGACTATTGGGGGATAGAACTTTGAGCTAGGGCAGAGTCAAACATCAGAGGCCCAATAAGCAGTCCAGTTCTAGGCATACAATGGAATAAAGCAATAGTTAACCTTGTCAGGAGGTTGTAGTAATAAGGCAGGAAAGCAGGGACCCTAGCCTTAATTGATGGACTACTGTTCTAGACTTTATCACAGATTTATGGATACAGAGAAACTTTGGATACCTAAGAGATGTATTTAGACATTTAATGAGTGGAAAAACTGTCCTCAATTCTTCCACAGAGCAAAAGTATCTGATCTTTTGTATCTTATGTGGATAGGGGTGTTTAAATGAGGACACCATACTAGAGAGTGTCCAGAAACCAAAAGAGATCAGTGACCAGAGGTTTAAGTCTGCCCTGAGATATATAGAATATTATCCCTAAATTCTCTTGACTGGTAGGATGAGGTGATTGTCAAATGAAGCCAGGAGAAGGATCAGCCATCATTTCGAGTCACTGCATAATAATTTCTTACAATTTGGATGAGGCATGACCAGGAAAGAAACTGGCAACCTGCCTACTATGATTCGTATAGATTTGCCAACTGACTTGAAAATTTTCATGCAACTCCTCAATTATTTTTTCAGAAGATTAAGACAGACATGAAAACAAAACAGACTGAAGATTTTTCTTTTCCACCCATTGATTTCACTGTCTTTTAACAGAAGTCCTTACCAGTGAATATAGGAAATAGAAAGAATTCTCAAAAAATATATGCAGTAAAAAAGCCCAAGTTATATCTTACCCTAAAGATTACACTAAAAGTATCTATAGTCTAATTGGAGAGCAGACATAACAAAGGACAAGATATAATCAATACTTTATAAATATAATTAAGTTCTAATTGACATTTTATACACAGTGAATTAAGAATCAACACTATTTCTATACCATTTTAACCAGTGTATCTCAAACCTGGATATTTATGAGAATCTATTAGGGATTTGAGAACATAGAGATTGATTCTAAAGTCACCTCACAGAGATTATGATTGTCTAGGTTTGTAGGCACCCATACATGTATATTTATGTAAAATTTTCTGATGGCCAGCCAAGCTTTAGAGTCACAGAAAAAGTCCACTGAGAGGACTATTTTATCTTAAATGAAATTAGTCATGGAAAATTTTAAATGGGAACAACATTGAAAGGTTTTAGACCTATATCATTACTAGTTTCAACATTAAGAAATGTTTTTTTCTACACAATGGAAAACAAGTTTTCAGTTTTGACCTAAAACAAGAGGTAAGAGATGCTTCCTGAAAGAATATCACCCCCCAAATAAAAGTCTCCTACACAATTCTTACACGCACACATGTTAAAACAATCACACTCATATACCACCTCAATGTGGCAGAAAATGTAGGACATAGATTCAGGGTAGCCAGGGGAGAAAAGAGAGAGAGAGAGAGAGAGAGAGAGAGAGAGAGAGAGAGAGAGAGAGAGAGAGAGAGAGAGATAGAAAGATTGACAAAGAGACACAGAGAGACAGGAACAGAGAGATAAATTATTCAGCCATTCCCAGGATAACATATGATCCAGCATATGAAAATTTGGAAAGTAAGCAAAGCCTCCATGTACATTAATTGATCAAGACTGATTAAAATGAAGATTGAACAATCCAGTAAAAGAGATGGAGAGTATAGTACCAATAGAGTGAGGGCCCCAAGAGTAATGAATGCCAAGGCAGACCAGATGGTTGTTGTGAGAGTAGAAAATCATCTGCAGCATCTAGAAGAAAAGTTTATAATAAACCAGAACTCAGTTTTTCCTGTGGAATATACTGATCAAAGGTGATCTTCATTTCCTTATCATGAAGGTACTGGAAATACAAAATATATATTATATTCCCTGAGTAGCAGGAATTTTGCTTGACTACAACTGTCATAAAAAGTAAAGACTAATTTGCAAAAGTTAAAATAAAACAAAAGATCTGAAGGTTATCTGAATAAAAGATTATTCTGGTTTATAAAAGTTTATTAAATAAAGGTTCTTAGCTTCCAGATAATTGTGCTGATGAATTACGTAGAAACAAGTATATGAAATGGGTGGCTTTGATGGTTAGGCTAATGTGTCAACTTGTCCAGGTAATGGTGCCCAGTTGTTTGGTCAAGCAAGCACTGGATTAATCGTAATACAAGGGCATATCATGGGCTTTAAGCATGAGTGAGTTGATTGCATAGATGCCTGATTACATTTACAATCAATTGAGAGCCTGCCAACAGGAATGAGTGATGTTTCATCCCATCAGTTGATGGCCTTAAAAGGGGAAGTGATTTCAGCATTCATAGAGAGAATTCCCATCTCTACTTTGGACAGCCAACATCTCTTGTGGAACTGATCAAGGACCTTCATCCAAGCCCTTGGTTTGCAGCCTGCCTTACAGAATTTAAATTTATGCATGCCCACATTTGTGTGAGGCAATTTTATAAAATCTCATATTATTTACAGATATCTTCTGTCAGTTCTGTTTCCTAGATAACCTTGACTAGTATGGCTTGGTGCCAGGAGAGGTTCTTGAGAAACAGAATCATAAAGATGGGATTTCTGAATTGGTTCTGGGATTTTTGCAATTTGCTCTCTACTCTGGTTAGATTCAAGGACACTAATAGCTCTGTTTCCAATCATCAAGAGGCCACTGACATGAGTTGCACAACATCACCACTGGATATAACTACTTCCATGCTTATAAGAGGCAAGGATCTGAGTGAGAGTGTTCTTTTAAACACCTTAACAGAGTTTTGTGGAATTAAAAGCTACAGTGATGTTAGCTGGCTGTTCCTAAATATGCTGGATACAGTTAAAAAGGCAACCTAAGTGCCACATGAATAATGTGAAAATTTCTGTATGTGCTGTGAAAGAAAATCTTGTTCCATGCAGCCACAGACTTGAGACCCCTGAAAACCAGATTCAGAGTCTCATTATATGAGTAACATAGTTACGACAGAAACCAAAATCGCAGCCTTGCATGGTGTCTCCTGTTTAAGTGAGGGCATTGATTGGAAAGGGGTGGAACCTGAGGATTGGGTTGAAGACATATGGGAAGATTATGATAATTGTAGGGACACTGAAACCCTAAATTCTGCTGAGACTTTGACAGATAAACCTGTAGTGGTTTGCCTGAAGAGACCAACCAAGGTCAATCTTGCATCACCAAACACCCAGCCTGCCCCAAGGAGTGGAAACCTCCTCCATCCCTTGAGAAGTATACCACCCAACTTCAAGCCTGCACTACCCAATCTCCAGCCTGCCCCAAGGAATCTCCACCTCCTCCCTACCCTGAGATGGTGACATCACCCTACCTCCACTATACCCTGAAGAGTCTGCCATCCACCCCGTCCTGAAGGGATTAATCCTGTCTCACCAGATGAAACTGTAAGGGAATTCCCTGAAGTAATTGGCTTGCAAAACATTCCTAATTCTTCTCCTTACCCACCACACCACCCCTTTTATCTTCTAGACCTATAACTAGACTAAAATCACAACAAACCCCCAAAGGTGACCCATGAGGAAGTCTGCTATACTCTGAAAGCAACGCATGAATTTCCAATTTATATAGACAGAAATCAGGAGCATATATGTGGGAACTAAAGGTATGGGATTTTGGAGACAATATATTCCTCATTTGGGTGTGCTACTCCAGACCATTTACTGAGTGACCAGAAAAGCTGCTAGTTTTGAGTGGGGACTGGAACAAGAGGAGGTTCTGTGACTGGGCCAGGCTGCTGAACAACTGCACTGCCACTTAGGCCATATGATTGAAAGATCCAATGGTGCTAGAAGTGTCGGAGGCAAATAGAGATGCTGCCTAGAGCCTTTTGTGGGCCTTATAGGAGAATCACAATGTAGAACCTTAGTATTTTGGAGCAAATCCCTGCCATCCACTGCATATTGCTACTCTCCTTTTGAGAAATAGTTTTTGGCCTGCTACTGGTCTTTAGTAGAGTTTGAACACTTACCCATGGGCCACCAAGTTACCATGAGACCTGAGTTACCTATCATGATATGGGTATTGTCTGGCCCACCAAACCATAAATTTGAGCATGTACAGCAGCACTCCACTAAAAGTGGAAGTCATATATATGATATAGGGCTCTTGCTAGTCCTGAAGTCAAAGGTAAGCTATATGAGAAAGTGGCCAAATGCCCATGGTCACTATGCCTGCCACATTGCCTTCTATTTCCTGGCCCACAGCTATCGCTTCTTGGAAAGTTTCTTACAATCAGTTGACTGAGGAAGAGAAAAGTCAGGCCTTGTTTACAGATGGTTCTGCAAGATATGCAGGTATCATCCAAAAATGCACAATTGCAGCACTGCAGCCCCTTTCTGGGACGTCCCTGAAGGGCAGTGGTGAGGAGAAATCCTCCTAGTGGGCAGAACTTTGAGCAGTGCACCTGGTTGTTCATTTTATTTGGAAGGAGGAAGTGTTGGAGATGCGTTTGTACACTGACTCATAGGCTGTTGTCAATGGTTTAGTTGGAAGGTCAGGGACTTGGAAGGGACATGATTAGAAAATTGGTGACAAAGAGGTCTGGGAAAGAGGTATGTGGATAGACCTTTCTTTTTTAATTTTAATTTTTCGGATAGATCTTTCTGAGTGGGCAAAAAGCATGAAAATATTTGTATCGCATGTGAATGCTCACCAGAGGGTGACTTCAGCAGAGGAAGAGTTTAATAATCAAGTGGATAAGATGACCTGCTCTGTGGCTAACACTCAAACTCTTTCCCTAGCCTTCCTGGCATTGCCCAATGGGCTTATGAACAAAGTGGCCATAGTGGTAAGGATGGAGGTTATGTATGGGTTCAGCAACATGGACTTCCCCTCACCAAGGCTGACTTGGCTACAACCACTGCTGAGTGCCCAATCTGCCAGCAGCAGAGACCCACATTTAGCCCCTGATATGACACCATTCCCTGAGGTGATCAGCCTTTACCTGGTGGCAGGTTGATTACATCGGACCACTTCTATCAGGGAAGGGGCAGTAGTTTGTTCTAACTGGAATAGACACATAATCCAAATATGGGTTTTCCTTCCCTGCATGCAATACTTCTTCCAAAAGTAACGTCTGTGGATTTACCAAATGTCTTAGCTGCCACCATGGTATTCCACACAGCATTGTTTCTGATCAAGGAACCTACATCACAGAAAATGATGTGTGAGAATAGGCACATTTTTATGGAATTCACTGTCTTACCACGTTCCCCATCATCCTGAAGCAGCTGGATGATAGAATAGCCTTTTGAAGACTCAATTATTGTGCCAACTATATATGCAATATCTTGCAGTGCTGGAGCAATGTTCTGCATGAGGTTGTGTATGCTTTAACTCAGCATCCACTCTATGATTCTGTTTCTTCCATAACCAGGATTAATGGGTCCAAGAATCAATGGGTGGAAATGGGAGCAGCACCACTCACTATTACTCCTAGTGATTCACTAGGAAAAATTTTCCTTCTGTCCCTGCAACCTTAATCTCTGCTGGTCTACAGATCTTACTTCCAAAAGGAGAAGTGCTGCCACCGGGAACACAACAGTGATTCCATTGAACTGGAAGTTAAGACTATCCCCTGGCCACTTTGGGCTCCTATCACCTGTGAATCCCTTCTAGGGAATTACAGTACTGGCTGAGATGATTGATCCTGACTACCAAGAGGAAATAGGACTACATATACTCAATGGAGGTAAAGAAGTATTTGCCTGGAATTCAGAAGATCCCCTAGGGTGCCTCTTAGGACTATCGTGCCTGTGATTAAAGTCAATGGAAAATTTCAATAACCCAAACTAGGCAGTACTAACAATGGCTTAGAATCTTCAAGAGTGAAAGTTTGGGTCACTCCACCAGGCAAAGAACCATGGCCAGCTGAGGTGCTCGCTGAGGCTAAAGGGAACATGAAATGGGTAGTAGAAGAAGATAGTGATAAATATGAACTATGACCAGTTACAGAAATAAGGACTGTAATAGACATGCATATTTCTTCCTTGTTTTGTTATGAGTATGTTTGTATATGTACATAAAGTGAATATCATTGTTATCTTCCCTAACCTTTCCCCTTATATGACATAAATTGTATGTGTTTCATGTCATAATATTTAAGGATGTCAAGTTTAAGAGTGACTATACTCAAAGACTTGCACTCTATTCTTGAGGGATTTAGTGTGTTTCCAGTTGTATGCAGGACAGTTGAATATTCTGTCAATAATATATATATATATTTAACTATATATATCTTTTTATTTTATCAGTGTCTTTATTTAGAGACTAATTATGGTTTAAGGTGATGTATATGGCTGCCAGGTTGAAGGGGGTGGACTGTGATGGTTAGGCTAATGTGTCAACTCGGCCAGGTAATGGTGTCCAGTTGTTTGATCAAGCAAGCACTGGGCATTTCATGGATTTTTATCATCAGTGAATTGATTGCATAGCTGCCTGGTTTCATCTACAATCAACTGAGAGACCATTGTCAGGAAAGAGTGACATCTCTTCCAATCAGCTGAAGGACTTTAAAGGGAAAATGATTACAGCATTCAGAGAGAGAATTCTCATCTCTACTTTGGACAGCCAGCATCTCCTAGGGAACTCATCAAGGGCCTTCATCGGAGCCCCTGGTTTTACAGCCTGCCCTATTGAATTTGAGCTTGTGCATCCCTGCATTTGTGTGAGACAATTTTATAAGATCTCATGCTATTTACAGATGTCTCCTATCAGTTCTGTTTCCCTAGAGAACCCTTGGGTGGCAAAACTGAAAAGGTAAAGGTTATTTTGTGACATTCCTATTATATACCAGGAAGGGACCTATTCTTTGATTTTGTTAGTTTGTCTGTTTAATGGAAAGAAAGCAGAAGTTGATGAGCCAGCTGCTGACAATGGCCAAGCTTTGTAGATATGTACAAATGTAAATATGTGTTATGATGATGTATATTTATTTTGTGTATACAGTTAGAATAAACAACATTTGAAATGAATAATTCATTTTAACTTTTCAATAACTTTACTCTGTACCAGACTGTTATGGCATATAATAAACATTTTTAAACTTTAAAAAATATCTTTATGTAAATTTAACTTAAAATAAGGTACCAAGAATTGTAGAGAATTTTCGAGGTTTGGCTTAAATATAAATACTTTAAGCTATAGACCAGTGTTGGAGATTGAATCATGCCCCCACAAAAGACATGTTCAAGTCTTAACTTCCAGTACTGCAGGTGTGAGCCCATTTGTAAATAGGGTCTAGTTAATGTGAGGCCAACTGAATAGGGTGGGCCTTAATCAATTTTGGCTGGAGTCCTTATAAGGAGATTTAACAGGGGTAGTAGAAATCAGAGGAGGAAATAGAAAGAGACAGATTGCCATGTGATAGAGGCAGAGATTGAGCCACCACTGTAATATTATAGATTTCATAGAAAACATGGCCTGCCATTACCTTGATGTTGGACTTCTACTGTCCCAAACTATGAGAAAATAAATTCCTATTGTTTAAGCCAACTCATTCTGTAGTATTTGTCATAGATCCCCTGATAAAGGAAGACAACCAGCCCTCAGACAAGACAAATTTTATATTGACATCTTTTTCTCCTTGGTTGGTCAAGAAGATCAACCTGGAGAAATCTATGCTATACCAAGCTAACTGAGTCAAGTTTACCATCTGCCACCTATTAATTGCTCTGTGATATTTTCCCATATTTCACAGGGTTCTGCATTTCCATTTATTGGACACCTAGTGAGCATTGGTCTATGTGCTATGAATACAAGAAATATGGAGGCAGAAGGAGAGAAAGAGAGAGAAAATATTCAATAAATATTTGTTGGAAAAATTGTGAAAACAGGGATTCTTGAAATCAAGATTCATTTTCAGTTTCTGTTCAAAGTTCCCCTTATGAGTTACTTCTTCAAAGTCTGCACTGTCAAGTAGAGTGGATAGTATGATTTCATCCTTAATTTTCTTAGTCTACTCAGGTGCTCATTCTAAGCTGTTACTATCCAGTTGCCAGTGCCTTCACAGGCCCCTCATTTCTCTTTCCCATCTACCTTTCTCTCTCAGCATAGTTTGTTTTCTTAGCTGGCTCTAAGGGTTACACATTAGGTATTATGAAGACCATATCTAATCACCTGCCTAGTTACTTAGAACGATTTCCACTGCTTCCTTTCCATCCTATAGGAAGTCAAATCTTCAGTCTTTAATTATGAAGTTCTTTTTTTCCACCTGTTGCCTTTTTGGAGGGTGTTTTCATTTCTTTGGCTGCTAAAGAAAATACCTTGCAAAGGGATGGCTTAAGCAATGGGAATTTATTTTCTCATGGTTTTGAGGCTAAGAGAAAGTCCAAATTAAGGTATTATCAAGGTGGTGCTTTCTTTCACAAGAATGTGTTATTCTGGGGCTGACTACTAGCAATCCTTAGTCCTTAGCCTATCATATCACAAGGCACATTGTTGCATTTTCTGTCCTCTCTCTTCACTTCTGGGTTCTGTTGATTTCAGCTTCTGGCTGCTAGCTCTGTGTCTTTCTCTTGCTGTCTGAAATTCATACTCTTATAAAAGACTCCAGTAATTGGATTAAGACCCATTGTTTTAGTGTTCTGGGCTTCTCAGATAAATACCTTGAAATGGTTAAACAATGATAATTGTTTTTAGCTTATAGAGCAAGAGCTATGTATGACGTCAGGATTTTGAGAAGAAAAAGTTTAGTGCAAGGTCGACCAGCATAGAGACAGGAGTCATGACTCAAATCTGTCTCCCTGATCCAAGAGTTATTAGAGGACATTTTATGGGAATGGGACTTGAGAGGAACAGAAGGTGAGAGGTATGGTTTGGCATAATCAAATTGGTTAATATGTGATAGAGTGGATTTTAGGGCAGATTTTTCTTATTGAAGACTTCTCACACTTGATTTCCTTCTGATACCTTTCTATTCTTGTAATCTTTGTTCTGGGGAGGTAACTTCTGTTCCTGGTGCCCCAAAGGTCACCTGAGGGACAAAAGCCAGTGTTTTCTGTGCAAATTATATGACCTACAACAAAAAGACTCAGAAGAAAAGATTACAGGAACAAGAGGACATCACCCCACAAAATGGTTTCGGCCTGCCCACAGTTTCATGGACAAAAGAAGGTCCAAATCAAGGCATCATCAAGATGATGCTTTCTCCCTAAAGACTGAGGTGCTCTGGGGCTGACTGCCACAATCCTTGGCAACTCTGTCACATTGTATGGTACATATTGGCATCTCCAGTTTTCTCTCTTCTCTTCCAAGTTCTGATGTCTAGCCTCTTGCTTCCTGTGTATTTCTCTCTGTCTGAATTTCATGTGGCTTATAAAGTACTCCGGTAATAGGATTAAAACTCATCATCATTGAGACTGGTAAGACCTTAACTGAACTGGCCTCATCAAAAGGTGCTATTTACAATGAGTTCATACACAGAGGAATGGATTAAATTTAAGAACATGTTTTCCTGGGGTACATACAGCCTCAACCTCCACACTGCACCCTCTGGACCACAAAAGGACATCATGTCTTTTCTACATAAAAAATACATTCATTCCATTAAAATATCCCAAAAGCATTAAATCAGAAACAATGCCTTGTACCAGTCTCACTAAAAATGGTTATGGGTGTGGTTTCTACTGGGGCACAATTCTCTTTCTGTGGACCTGTGAAATCTAAGGAATAAGTCATCTTCTTCAGATCTACAAAGGAGGGGATGGTATAGAATAAACATTTCCATTTCCATAGGGAGAAATTGGATGGAAAACAGGGATCTTAGTTCCCTGAGAATTGAGATCCCAGCAGGGCATACTCCATGATATTTCAAAATCTGAGATTCATTTATGGAACAAAGTTTTGTCCTCTGGGCCTGATGAAGTAGCAGCCCTCCCCCTTCCAAGTGCTTGTCCAATGGCCATGCTCTCCCTGAACACTGGGTTGAAGGCTCCACCCTCTCCAAGTATCAGGATGATGGCCAGGCTCTCCTCAAATGCTTCATCTTCATAGAGCACTGGGGTGACAGCCAGGCTCTCAGCAATTCCAGGGGCACAGGATCTGCCATCTCTGAGAACTGGCATGGCCAGTCTTCCTGAACGTTGGGAACAATATGGTGGAAGGCCTGCCTTCTACAAGCACTGGGGTAGATTCACTTTTTCCACACATTTGAGTGGGCCTGTTCTCTTAGCCAAAGAAGATGTCTTTGGTATAGGCCTCAGGTCCATGTTTTGCCCTTGAAGTGATCTTTCCTTCAATTTGTCCCTTGTATGCCCCTTTTAATTCAAGCTGGCAATAGTTCCATTCATACAGACTATGCAAAACACTTGTCAGTTTTGATGTACTACACAGGGGCCCAAACTATCAAACTAAAAAACTTTCCATGGATCCTTCCTGGATAACTGCATGCCCAATCCTTACTTGCACTAAAATGGCTGACTTGTTTCCAAATTCAGTTAAACCATCCCATGGAACCCTATTCTCTGGGGACTTGTTTTCTTGAAACTCAGACTTCTCCAACCATCAATTTCTGGTTTCTTGTGCCCAGTTCAATTCTATGCTTTCCTCTCTCATTTTACTATAAGCTGCAAGGAGAAACGAGGCTGTACTTTCCACACTTAGCTTGTACATCTCCTTACCTAAATATCCTAGTTCATCACTCTCAATTTCTACATTCCATCTGACATCAGAACTCAATTTTGCCAAGTTCTCTGCCACTGTAAAACAAGGATCACCTTTCTTCTGGTTTCCATTAACACATTCATCATTTTCTTCTAAGGCCTCACTTAAAGTATTTTTAGTATCCATATTTCTACCAACAGTCTCTTTAAAGCAAACTAGGCTTTTTCTATCAAGCACTTCACAATTCTTCCAGCCTCTACACATTAGCCAATTTCAAAGCTGTTTCCATATTTTTGGTATTTGCCATAGTAACACCTTACTGTCTTGGTACCAAAATCCTAGGCTTCTCAAGCAAATACTATGAAATAGATTGGGTTAAATAATGGGAATTTTTTAGCTTATGATTTTGAAACTAAAAGAAAGTCCAAATCAAGGCATCATCAAGGTGATGCTTTCTCCCTGAAGACTGCCAGTTTCTTGGGCTGGATGCTGGCAATCCTTGTGTCCTCCGTGACATGACAAGGCATGTGGTAGTGTCTCCAAGTCTCCCTCTTCTGTTCTGGCTTCTGCCGAGGTCCGGCCTCTTGCTTCCTGTCTGAATTTCATTCTCCTTATAAATAACTCCATTAATAGAATTAAGACCCATCCTGATTGTGTGGGTCACACCTTAACTGAAGTAGCCTCATCAAAAGGTCTTACTTACAATGGGTTCACACACATAGGAATGGATTTAACTTAAGAACATATCTTTCTGGGGTACATGCCGCTCCAAACCACAATAGAGGGCATGAGATGCTGGCTGTTGAGCCTGCTTGTGCTATCAGCTATCTTCTGCAGCTTATTCTCTGCCAAATGGGAAACAAAGTGTGTTTGTGTTGGGGAAGGGGATATCCATGGACATTCTCAGTCTTCCCATGAATATGTCCCTGCACAGATTGATTCCATTGGCCGACTGTTCTAATTATCTCTTATTCACCCTGTTGTTATAGAGGGACCTCTCACCCTAAATAACATGAAATGGCCAAACATACAATGCCTGACATTGGACAAATGAGATTAAGAGAATTTTATGTCATACATTCTTACTGTCAAGCACTGTATGTTGTTCTGCAGGGTTACACAGAGGTCCAACTCAGGAAGAGAGGGAACATGCAGGGGTTATGGACAACAGGCTTCGCAATAAGCAGAAAGTTCTTTTGGGAGGATGTGATTTGGTTTCTTTGAATAATTCCACAGGCTAGCAAGGAACTGACACACATTAGATAGAGACATGATGGAGTACAGCTGATCTGACTGGTAGGGGAACTAGTGGGATGGAGAGACTTTACTGCTGAGTAGGGGTGGGGCATACTTCATGAGAACAGAACTCATGGTTGAGTGTTCAAGGCCCTGGAGGTCAAAGATATCAAGGCAGCACTTGAAATTTTAGATCTTACAATACATGTCCTCATATTTTTGAGGTACTGCCACTCATCAAACTACAGCTAGAAACAAGAATTCCAGATTCTTCTGACTCTCAGATCACTCATCTTGGGTTTCAGGCCTACTGGAGGCACAAATCTCCAACTTCTTCTATGCAGAAGTTAATTTGGATATATATATATCCCTCACTTTCCTACCCTTTGTTATATATATCTTTGGAAACTAGAATTTTTGTTCTCAGGGATTCCTACAAAGGTAGTCACTAGGAAAGAAAACTATAGGTTTATTTTCCTGTCTGAAATTATTAGTCAAATAATATGACACTCATATTACTTTGTCATGCAATTAGTTTACTCACCAGTTCAGAAAACCCTTTCTACATTTTTTAACTTTTTATTTTGAACTACTTTCAAACTTGTGGGCTAGTTACAAAAATAATAACAACCCTACTCAGATTTCTCCAATATATCCCTAGCACCCAGATACCCAGATCAATCAATTTTTAACATTTTAAGCCATTTTTTATATTTACCATCTTCTTCCCTCCCTCCCTCCTTCCCTCCCTCCCTCCCTACCTCCCTTCCTTCCTTCCTCTCTCCCTCCCTCCTTCTCTCTCTCTCTCTTTCTTTTTTTCCTTCTCTCTACCTATATATGTGCCTGTCTATCAATCCATTTTCTGAACACTTTAGTGTAGGTTTATAAATCATGCTACTTGAACACTTAATGCTACAATGTACACTTCATAAGAAGGATTTCCACTTATGAAACCACCTTAAGTGCAGTCATCAAGCTCAAGAAATTTAACGTTAATATAAAACTTACAGTCTATATTCCAATTTACTCATTTATTAAAATAATTTTCCTTTTAACCCTTTTTCCTCCCTTGCTAGATCCCACCCAGGCTCATGCATTGCATTTAATTGCCACTCTTTCTTTATTCGCCTTTTCTGGTAGGTTTTTTTTTTTTTTTTTTTTTTAATTGTGAACACTTATATACAACATAAACTGTCCCATCTCTACCACTCCCAAGCAAACCATTCAATAGGATTCAGCACGTTCACAATACTACACTACCCTCATCAGAAAACCTTCCCGTCTCCTCCAGTGGAAACCCTGTACCCATTCTGAATTAACTCCCCATTCCCTCTCTAACCCCATCCACCCTGACATCCTATACTATAATTTCTGTCTCTATGAGTTTGCATATTCTCTAATATTTTCTTTGTAGTTACCATGGGGCTTATATCTAACATCTTAAATCAGTAATAATCTCCTTTGCTTTGATAGTTTTAATAGTATATAAAAATTATGTTCCTGTAACCCTCCATCTTTATGTAGTAGTTGTGGCAAATTACTTGTTTATACATTATGAATACAAAACCACTGATTTATCATTATTTTTTATGCATTTGCATTTTATATCCTATAGAAAGTAAAAATGGAGTTACAAACTAGAAATATAGTAGTGCTGGCATTTATATTTACCCATGTCATTATCCTCACCAGAAATCTTTATTAATTCATGCAGAGGCAAACTATTGCCTATTGTTCTTTCCTTAAAACCTGTATAACTTTAACATCTCTTGTAGGGCTAGTCTTTTGATGATAAATTCCCTCCGCTTTGGTTTATCTAGGAATGTCTTAAGCTTTCCCTCAGTTTTGATAGACAGTTTTGCCAGATATATACTTTTTGGTTGACAATATTTTTTTGCTTTCAGCAATTTAAATATGCCTTCTTGTCTACCTGGCATCTGATGAGAAATTGGTACTTAATCTTATTGAGGCTCCTTGTATGTGACATATTGCTTCTGTCTTGTGGATTTCAGAATTCTCTCTTATCCTTGGCACCTGAAAGTTTGCCTTGTCTTGAGTTTATATGGGTTTATTTTTTAGATTTTGTTGATATTTATTTTCATATCTTTCATGAAATTTAGGAAGTTTTCAGCCATTATTTCTTTGAATATTCTTTTGGCCCCTGTCTTATTGAGCCAAAGGGGTGCTGATGCAAAGTACCAGAACTCTGTTGGCTTTTATAAAGGGTATTTATTTGGGGTAGAAGCTTATAGTCATAAGACCATAAAGTGTAAGTTGCTTCCCTCTCCAAAGTTTGTTGCCACATGTTGGAACAAGATGGCTGCCGGATCTGGGAGTGTTCGGCCTTCCTCTTCCTCCTAAGGCTCTGTGGTCCCAGCTCCTTCCAATCTCAGCTATGGGCTAGCAGAAGGCTTTGTCTCTCTCCTGGGGGCTCAGTTCTCTCTGGGCTCAGCTGCTCTAGTCGCTCCACAAGGTCAGCTGTAGAATATCAGGCTCTCTCTCTTCCCGAGGCCTCTGCCGTATACATGGAGCTGTCTCTATTCCTCTGTGATCTTCTCCTGTGTATTTACTTCCTAGGGCTCCAGCATCAAAAACTCATCTCTCACCTCTGCCATGTTATCTTCTCTCTGAGTCCCCACCCACCAAGAGGGCGAGGACTCAACATCCTACTAACTTGGCCAAATCAAAACCCCAATCTTAATCAAGTAAAAGTGAAACCTCTGAATCTAATACAATCCAAATACACACAGAGGAACAGACCAATTTACAAGCATAATCCAATATATATATATTTGGAATTCATAAACAATATGAAACTGCTAAAGCCCCCTTCTCTCTTTCTTCTCTTTCTGGGACTCCCACAATGTGTATATTGGTATGTTCGATGGTGTCCCACAGATTCCCTAGACTCTGTTCTCTTGTTTTCATTTATTCTACCTTCTCCTCTTCAGACTGGGTGGTTTCAATTGTCTTATCTGTGGCTCACCACAATCAGGATGGGACTTAATCCTATTACAAGAGTCCTTTATAAGTGGAGTGAAGTTTAGACAGAGAGAAAGCCGCAGGAAGCAAGAAGATGGACATTAATGGAAGCCAGAAGAGAAGGGAAAGACCAAAAGATTCTGCCATGTGCCTTGTGAAATGACAGAGGAGCTAAAGATTGCCAGCAGCTAACCCAAAAATTCCAGTTTTGGGTAAGAAAGCATTGCCTTGATGACAACCTGATTTGGACTTTCTTTTTGCCTCAGAAACATGAGCAAATAAATTTACATTGTTTATCTTGACTTTTTTCATGGTGTTTGCTTGAGCAGCCTGGGAATGTAAAACAACAGGGTTCCAGATGTCTGCTATTCCCTGAATGTACTGCTATGTATGTTCTACAGTCAGCAATCCCTTACCCAGGCAGCATGACTTGACTGCTCTCCCACAGCATTCTGTAGGAGAACTCTGTGAGTTACCTTCTATATACAGGTCAAGCTCTGGTATGGTAAACCGCCATCAAACAGATTGGGCCAGAAATCCATGCTTCTGGTATGTGCATGGAGGGTACTCTGCCCCCTCCGGAACTGGAACCAAGGATCTGCACACCAGGAAGTATGGGCTGGCTCCTCACCAAACTAGTCAGGGGTAGGGAAAAGACCAGCCAGGGATCCACAAGATCCTACTGTTTTTAAGATGCCTTTTCTTGGTTCAGGGTTCACTTTGTTACTGCAGTCCTTTAACTGTTTTCTGCAGCTTTGAGAAAGATGTTTCTGCCAGTCCTTGCTGGTTGTTCAAAGCTTCTGTGGGGGAATGGAGCCCTGAAGCAGCTTACTCTGCCACCTTGATTGGAGCCAGAAATTCCTTTTTTTAAATGTAGAATTAATTATCCTTCTGAAAATGCTACTAATATAACCTAATGATCTTCTTCTAAACTCCTAAAATAACCTTGTTCTCCCATGTCAATATACTTAACCAAATTGTCTCAAAGTTTTTAGTGTAGCATATAGGCCAGATAACAAGTTGTTTTACTGATGTTATTTCTTTGTCTTTCATGGATTATGAATTAGAAGTCAAAGTTAAGAGACAGAGAGGAAGAAAATGGATATTTGGATAAATGGTCTTTCTACATATTTTTTAAAAAACAATTTAGTTTATAATAGACTGAATTGTTCACTTGTTGATGATGCTCTGGGATATATGGAAGAGTTTCAGGAATGCTCTGTGAAATAATATGTGAAATCCTGTGAATATGTCTGCATATACCTTGCTCTGGGAATACAATCCAAATTTCACTGTATTCTCAGAGATGCAGTTGATCCCCCAAATTATTTAATCTCTCATTAATTTTAATCCTCGTGTTGTGAATTTAGAGCCAAATAGATACCACAAAGGATATCATATTCCAATTATATTTCATTTTAATACCTATAAAAACTGTAGCCCTGACAGATTGGAATAAAGTGATAGCAAAAGAGAATCATGTTGCCTGTTTTTTACAGTGTATGTATGGAATGTCATTAACATGTCCTTAGGGATAGATGAGAAGACATTAAGATGTTTTAAGGTGATTCAAGAAAGGCAAATCCAATTAAGAAATAAAAGAAGTTGCTGAGAGCTGCATGGGAAGTTTGCATATTTCAACCAATTTTAAAAATTATACCATATAACTTGGGTTGTGGGTTAAGGAACTAAGCACTTCATGAATTACGGGTTTTCTGTCACAGAGTCATAAGCAAAGTTCAGTTTGTTCCATTGCTATATGTAGAATAAATTTACTTTTATGTCTTGGTCAAAGACCTTTTTATTCAATATGCACGTAAAGGACACTAAGATTGAAAGATTACATTCTTGTACTGTTATGATTATTCTATAAGTGTCTGTTGTTTAACCCTAGGAAGATTTAGGTAGAGATGATGAGATACCAAATTTTTTTGAGGGTTAAATTTAAAGAAAAAGATGTATATATTTAGAATATTGATGATATTTATGGGAAATTGACAAATTAGACTACTTAACAGATTGTAGTGCCAATCTAAATATGTTTAAGGGGTTTCATTTTAAGTTGAAAAGCAAGATTCTTATTTAACATATAACCAATATTACTTAAATTTAAATATTTTTATAAATAAAACTTTAGTTTCTAGTAATTGCTTTGATTACAAATCAGATCAGAGGAAATGAAAGTAACTGAATGTATTAAATTTATAATAAAACTTAAAATGCTTTAGCATAATTAAATTTTAAATATTAATCAAATATTAAAGATATAACTCTAAATAACTTTTTTTAGGCTCACAAGTTGTCCTTAGTATTCAGAAAATTAGATAAACAGTTAACTGTTTATGTATAAATCTTTCATGTTCATGAATAATAAAACCTATAAAGAAGAAAACAGTTGTAGTAAGAGGTGGACTATGACAAAAAACTAGACATACTAGGTAAGTCACTAACTCTGAGTCACAGTTTTCTTCTTAGATTTATAGAAATTATGTGCTTACACTAACACTTGCTCCAAAAATTGAATAACATGTAAAGGGCCATTAGAAAACACCATCAAGAAAAGACTTAACATAGTATATTTATTATACAATATAAAGACTAAGATTCAAAAATGAGATATTTTCCAGAGTATAAAAGACGTTTGTAAATTTCAAATTACAGGTTTAGGTACTGTACCCCAAAGAGTAAACCTTACGATTTCAAAGGATTGCAAGTATATCTCCCACATTTTTCAGTAATTTGCATGTTAAAATAGAAAATCAGGTGAATGACCTCATTCAGCAGTTCAGATCAAGGAATTTATTGTATTTGATATATATATTTAAAACATGTAGTAAGGCAAGGATAATTTGGACTTTCCATTGATCATTACTTTGAATATATTTGCTATTTTTTGTTTTTTGGACGGGTGTAGAGGGTCAATGGGAAGAATTTCTTAGCCAGGATAGTCAAATATCTTTCAGAACTAGTTAGAATTAGAAGTACTGGCAGATTTGGATAATAGTGGAGATAAAATCAGAGGCAGGGTAGCAGATTTTTCAATATGCTATTGGAAACAATAGAATTATTGAAAAATGCTAAATCCCCTTTAGAGCAGCATTATATATTTTGGTCTCAAGCTACCAAGAGTACAGCTAAGATAAACAATTTATTATAAGGTCTGATGTTTGAAAGGTACTTTCTTGTCTCTGTCAAACAGGTTAAAGTTGCCTGAAAATCTTTTATTTAAAGAATTTAAGATACTTTTAGGTTAAAAATTTCAAAGTTAAATATGTTCATTGAAAAATACAGTGGGGTAAAAAGAAAAACTTCCCATTCCCTCTTTCTACCCAGATACTCTCAAGCCCTTATCTAAAAGATAGTCACTTTCTTATGTATCCTTCTAAAAATGTATATGCTTAAATAATTAAATCTTTATTTTAATCTAAATAGTGCCATTTTTCTAAAATTTATTTTTAACTTAATAATGTATGTCAAACACTTTCCACATCACAATATATCATCTTAACTACTGTTTTTATATTTCACTTCTAATTTTTAAATGACTTTGTATTTTGTTTATGGATGACTAAATTTAACCAGTCTTTTATTACATTTAGGTTGTTTTTAACCTTTTGCTGCCAAATGAAATGCAATAAAAAGTT
Source organism: Tolypeutes matacus (assembly GCA_026826555.1). Taxonomy (NCBI): domain Eukaryota; kingdom Metazoa; phylum Chordata; class Mammalia; order Cingulata; family Chlamyphoridae; genus Tolypeutes; species Tolypeutes matacus. Next base: position 26,374,493 of record JAKSZT010054416.1, read on the forward strand.
CTCATAAACACGTTTTTTTAAATGTGCAATTATGACTTTTGGATAAATTCCTAAGTAAGAGATCCCTGGTTCAAAGAGTGTGTGCTCTTTTAAAGTCACCTTTCAAAGTTGGACCAATTTCTAAACCCAACAAAAGTGTATGAAAATGCCTGATTTCCCATACCATGGTCAACTTGCTTTATCTTCTGAGTTCTTGGAGGGACTTGAGTTTTTTATTTAATATTTTCAAGTCATAAAATATTAAATTTGGATGGAAGAGTTAGTTCATAAAAGCAACTGTTAGCATGATGGCAGATAGAATAAAGCCACACAGAAGGTAATAGAGTGCAAGAGATGCTTCTGATAAACGAGGCATAGTAAATTGGAATTATTTGTACAGCAACCATTACTAAATATTTAAGAAATGCATAATGTCACTGATTTATAAGACTCTTTATGATGCAATTGTCTTTATGGTTTTATTTTAGAAAATATAAATTATTTACATAAATTTCTAATGTATATGTAAATTTTGTCATCTAACTTTATTCCCTCCCCCCCCATAATCTTTGAATCTCTTAAATGTGAGCTCTGCTACTATTTTTTATTTTCAGGAAAAATAGCATATAGGAGGGTGCATGATATTGTAACAAAACTTTGAAAAGGTCTTTGGTCATTATTCTTTTTTGTGTGCAACCTCTGTACAAATGAAAGAAGTAGGACTTGTCATTGAAAGAGCCTCATGGCAACTCCTGTAAAGTCATGAGCCTGTGTGTGTGTGTGTGTGTGTGTGTGTGTGTGTGAGAGAGAGAGAGAGAGAGAGAGACGAGACAGAGACAGAGACAGAGAGAGAGAGAGAGAGAAATATTTAAGGATTTAGATTATCTCTAAATCTCTGTATAAAATATAATTAAATATTTATATTAATTTAGGAAGCCCTAAAACTGTAATTCTACTGTTAGTAAAATAAAATGGCCACCTGTGTTGGGGGTTGCCAGAAGAGGTCCCTTTCTAAGAAAGGATTTTCTCAGAGGACAAAAAGAATTGACGTGCAGGGGCTTTCCAAAAAAATTAAAAAATTAAAAAGGAACAATGGGACACATCCTACAGAATTGCAGATAAGCAACACCTGATGATAAAAAAATTTAAAAAAAAAATCAGACTGATTTCTTGCCCAAAAAGAAAAGAAATTAATGGTGGGACTAATGTGTTTTGGTCAATTTTCCAATGAGATCATTGGAAAAAAGACCTGTGTATGTGTGTTGCGGGGTGGGGGTGCTAAGAAAAATCAAATGGCAACCTGCACTGGGGATTGCTCAGAGGGACTTCTTTCCCAAAAAGATTTTCCAGAAGACAAAAACAATGGCCCAACAGGGGCTTTCTCAGAAAATGGAATATACCCTAAAGAACTGCAGATAAACCAACTTGTTGATGAAAATTTTAGTCCAGGAGAGACATTAGCTTATCAGAATGTATAAGAATACTGTAATGATCAATGTATATATACTCCCCACTTTGTAAAAACACCCCCATGTAAAATGGAAACTTAATGTCAGCCAAACAAAACAATTCTCACTTGCTTCCCTAGATGAGCTTCCCAATTACACTCCCTCTGCAGAACTCCTTACAAGTTTCTGGTTTGTGCTGCTCAATTCACAGATTGTTTATTGCCCAGGGAACTTCAGTAAAATTTATAAAATGCCTCAATCTATCTTTGACACTACATAATTATTGGTATAAAATAAGAATAGCTGCAATAATAGAATAAAACCCATTTTAATGACTCAATTTTAGGTATACAAAATTGAAATTTAATGGTTTTTAAAAATTATTTTATTGTAATGCAAAGTATGCCTTATTTTTTATTGTTAATCTTCACCATTTTTATTATTTGAAAAAAGTGAAATATGCCTCTATAATTTTATTGAATACATAAGTAAGTAAATCTATACACACTTTCCTAAAATTTCCAGTGATTGCTATTTTTTAAAACAGTCAGTGTTAGAGAATTTTCTCAGAAAATAGATATTAAAAGGTGATTCTAAGTCATTGAAGCCTAAATAACCCTATTTTTATATATTGATCTCCCAATCTCTTACACCCTGAGGAAGGCTTTCCATTTCATTAATGTCCTAATATCTGAGAATGATGTACAAGATTATTTTGAAAATTTCCATTTTCTAGCTGCCTGATGAGCTGTTAAGACCATCTATCTGCAATTGATGTTATATTCAGCACTTGAAGAAGTCATTGAAATGTTAGTTTCTGGTTATATATTACTATGGTAGTGCTTTTGTTTTATCTGCACTTTTATTGGATATATTAAATGTCTGTGGTAGTTCTAGTTCAGTTACAGAAAAATGATCAAGTTTCTCAGAAACTCTTTTATGGTTTTCAAAATCTTACAAATGATAATTCTTACTTGTCCTTTGATATAACTGAAACAGTTAAATGAAATAACTGTAACAAGAAGAGATATTTATAATGAATTCCTTTCAAAAGCCTCATTTTTCTTTCACTGGAATCAGATAATAGAAATAAAACCTAAAATTAAAGGTTCAAAGTTTTAGGGTTTAAGAACACAGATCCATCATACTAAAAAGACCATAAATAATCCCCATAATTACAGAGTATAAAGATAAAGCATGTAATTTAACACATGATCCCATAAAAGTTGATAACTACTAAGAACGTCAGTCTGCTGAGTAAGAAAGACATCAAAATGGAGTACATGTTCTCTTAAAAACAGCAGAAGTAATCATTTGGTGACTAATCCTCAATGTGTCACTGTTTTTAGATGAGTAGAAGTAGTTCTATATTAATTCTGCTCTGCTTATAGGTAATTAGCCTTTAACATTGAATAATTTCTTTAATGTCCTACATAATTGTTAAAGCCATTTCTCATTGTCTATCTAAAGATGTGTGATGGTGTGGAACTGTATGCACCCCCAGAAAATTATGTCCTTAAAGCTAATCCATTCCTTTGGGTGTAAACCTATTGTAAGGACCTTTTGATGAGGTTACTTCAGAAAAGGCATGGCCCAGAGTGGGTCTTAATCCTCTTCCTGGAGTCTCTTATAAATAAGATGAATAAAGAGAGAGAGGAGAAAGCAGTGGAAGCAAGAAGCTGAAATCTATGAAGCCCAGAAGAGAAGGGAGAGACCAGCAGATGCAGCCATATGTCTTGCCATGTGGCAAAGAACCCAAGGTGTGCTGGCAACCTGTCTTCACAAAGAAACCATTGCTTTGTCGAGAACTTGATTTGGACCTTCTCATAGACTCAGAATTAAACTTGTAAGCTAATAAATTTCCATTGGGAAAGCCAACCCATTTCATGGTATCTGCTTTGGGTAGCCTAGGAAAACTAAAACAGATTTTCATATCAGAAGAGTCTGGTGCTGCTATTGCAAGTACCAAAAATGTGAAAACGGCTTTGGAATTGGCTAATGTGTACAGGTCAGAAGAATTATGAGGTGCTTGGTAGAAAAGCCTATACTTCTTTGAAGTGGCTGCTGAAATGTGGCTGCTAAAGATACTTCCAATGTGGTCTCTGGCAGTTTGAGATTACTTGTGAATCCCTAAAAGATAAAGGTTATGTTTGTAAACTAAAATATTCCTCTGGGTGTGATACATTTTAATTGCATTAAATTCAGTTGAGGGGACTTTGATTAAATTACTTCATAAGATTGTTTTAGGGCTTTTGATTGTACTACTTCAGTGAGGCATGACTGAGGTTGAATCCCTGCTCCCTTGATGGGTCTGATATAAACTGACACTCACACAGACAACACACAGGAAGAGAGAGCTCTGTCATTTTTTATTCTGACATGTGATAGAAAGGAGAAGCTCAAACAGCTGAAGTACTTGGGAGAGATGAGAAATTTTGCTTGATACCTTACAGCTGAGATTCGGAAGAAAGCAGAACCACTGAGACTGAAATAGGAGGCCCAAAAAGAAACAAGCTCTATGCCGAGAGAGAGGACTTCACTTAAGTACAAGGCTCAAGAGGTTTGGCCCACGGAGCCTCAAGGGGAAGAAGAAGCCCGGAGGGAAAGTCAGAGACCAGCTAGACATCAGTGACCATCTTGCTTCAATACATGGCAAATGACTTTGATGAGAAAGCAATCTTGAGTTCGACATTTTATGGCTTGTAACTGTAAGCTTTTACCCCCAAAAAAGACCCTTTATAAAGCCAACCAATTTCTGGTATTTTGCATTTGCAGCCCTTTGGCAGACTAATACAATGCAAACTGGAAGAAACATGACCCTTGTTTTGAATTGGCAAAGAATTTGGCAAAATAGAGTTCTGATGTTAGATGGAAAGCGGAATTTGAAACTAATGAGCTTGGATATTTAACTAAGGAGATTTCCAAACTAAATGTGGGAACTGCAGCCTGGTTTCTCCTTGCAGCTTAAAGTAAAATGTGAGAGGAAAGGGATAAGCTGAGAATTGAACTACTAAGGACAAATAAATGAGAAACTGATGGTTTAAAAATTCCAAGCTTCCAGAAAGTGAGTCCCCAGAGAACAGAGCTCCTTGTAAGAATTTAACTGAACTTGGATCCAGTTAGCCATTTCAGTGCAAGTCAGAAGTGAAAATGCAGTTATCCAGGAAGGATATGTGGAAAGTTCTTTTGTCTGATGGTATGGACTCCTGTGTACTGCATGCAAACCCAACAAGTTTTTTGCATAAACTGTAGGAACAGAACCACTGCCAGCTTGAACTAAAAGGGACAGATAAAGGACAGATTGAAGGAAAAATCACTCTAAGGGCAGGACCATGGAAACTGCTGTCTGGACCAAACACATCTTCTTGGGCCAAGAGAGCAAACTCACCTATGTGTGGAAAGGCTGAGTAGTCCCTGGCACTTAGAAAGGGCAGAACTTCTGCCCTGTTGTTCAGGAAGAGTGTTACCACACTTTAATTTTGTCAGAGGTTGGGAGATTGAAGAGTCTGGCCACCACCCTGATGCTTGATGATGGTGGAATCTTCACCCCAGTACTTGAGGAGAGCAGCAGCCATGTATTTGGGGAGAGTATGACCACTGTGCAAGTACTTAGAAAGGATGGGGCTACTTCATTAGGCCCAAAGTACAAAATGTGATTCTATAGATGACTCTTGAACCTTGACATCTAATGGAGTATGCCCTGCAGAGTTTCAGAATTGTTTGGGAGCTGTTACCCCTGTTTTCCTTCCATTTTCCTCTATGAAAATGGGAGTGTTTATACTTTTCTTGTCTCCCCTTTGTATATTGGAAGCAGATCACCTATTCTCTAGGTTTCACATGTCCACAGCCATAGAGGAATTTTGCCTCAGGACAGACCAGAACCTTAACTGATTTTGATGAGATTTGTACTTAGAATTCTTTCTGAAATTATTAAAGGCTTTTGAGATATTTTGATGGAATAAATATATTTTGCAAATAGAAAGAAAATGTCTTTTTGGGGTCCAGAGGGTTCAATGTGGTGGTATGGAACTGTATGTACCCCCAAAAATCATGTTCTTAAAGTTAATCCATTCCTGTAGGTGTAACTCTATTGTAAGTAGGACCTTTTGATGAGGGTACATAAGATAAGAAAAGGCCCAGGGTGGGTCTTAATCATCTTACTGGAGTCCTATATAAATGACATGAAGAAAGAGAGAGAGGTAGAGAAAGCCACAGAACCAAAAATCTAAAATCAATGAAACCCAGAAGAGACGGATGAGACCAGCAGGTGCCACCATGTGCCCTGCCATGTGGCAGAGGACCCAAGGATTGCCCATAGCCAGTCTTTGGGAAGAAAGCATTGCCCTGATGCCTTGATTTGGACATTCTCATGGCCTCAAATCTGTAAACCTGTAAGCTTAAAAATCCCCATTGCTAAAAGCAATGTTAATGTGGTATTCATGGTGTCTGTTTTGAGCAGCCTAGCAAACTAAAACAAAATGATAGTATAATTTTCTTTAAATAATTAAAACTTGTATGGCTTTTACAGGTAATTGATTTTTCCTATTGTTACTGAAAAGTTCTTGGTTCAGTAACTTGAAAACACATTATTGTATGAAAATACCTTCATAACTAAACTAAAATAATCTATAGTAAGCAAAATCAACAACATATTATTTGGTGAGGCCAACCCAGGTTAAGTTCTCAAGTTAATGAATCCACTAGGGAGGTAGGTCAGTTTCTACTGAATTAAAAGTTCATGGTATTCACCCTTTCTAAGTATGAGTCATAAAGACTCATAGTGCTGGTCCTTTTACATCAACATGATAGATAAACAAAACTATAAAATATAAATGTAAGTTCTTTTCCAATGCATGGAATAAACACATTTTTAATTTTATGCTTCATGTTGTATATGTTTAAATAAGCTGCTGCCTAGGAAGACAAGTTTTCAGAATTTTATGTTTTTCTTGAGTTAATAAGTGATATAAAACTCAACCACAAAATATTGTCTGTAAAATAAAAATAATAATTGTCTTGACCTAGACTATCTTCAAGAGATGATTTTTTTTCAAGAGCAGTTCTCTAAATGTTATTTACAGCGAATACTAGCTGTTGGAAGAATTTATCCCCATCTTCATGTATTTGGAAACATTTATTAAATATGTTTTCCAAAGTTAACTAATCATCAGAATCATCTGGGTTCTTGATTAGATATGATAATTAATGGACCCCACCTGGTAATAATATTCTCAAAGAGTGGGACCAAGGCATCTCTATTTTACAATTTTAAAAAGTGGCAGTGGCTGATTCTGGTGATGTTCAAATTTAGTTTATACTGCATTTAAAAAAATCTAACTATTTGTTTTCAGATATCTGCAGTTGAAATTCATAAAATTACATGAGATATTGATATTAAATAAATGATTTTATCAAATATGTATGAAAGCAAATATATATATATATTTACATCTCTCTGTGTACATTTTTGTGTCTTCCTCAAACTTTGGCTTTTTTTTCATTAATCAGAAGGTGATCTATTATACCCATTGTAGCAGTTTGATATTGTTTATGAATTCCAAAAATAGATATTGGATTGTGTTTGTAAACTGGTCTGTTCCTCTGGGAGTATTAGATTGTATTAAATTCAGAGGTTTCACTTTTACTTGATTAAATTATGATTAGGGCTTTGATTCAGCCATGTCAGTAGGACGTTAAGTCCCCGTTCCCTTGTTGGGCATGGATTCACAGAGAAAACAACACGGCAGAGAAGTGAGTTTTAGATTTTAATGCTGGAGCCCTGGGGAGAAAGCCAAGCCATTCACCTGATAGTTTGCAGCTGAAGGGTCCAGAACCCTGAACAGCTGAGAAAGCCCAGAAAGAAATGAGCCCCAGGGAGATAGACAAGCCTTATGCTAACCTACACTTGAGAATGGAAGGCACTGGGACCATGGAGCCTTAGGAGGAAGAGGAAGCCTGGACCCTTGCAGAGACCAGCAGCCATCTTGCTCTAACATGTGGCAACAGATTTTGGTGAAGGAAGTAACATACTTTATGGCCTTGTGACTGTAAGCTTTTACCCCAAATAAATACCCTTTATAAATGGCAGCAGATTTCTGGTACTTTGCATCAGCACCCCTTTGGCTGACTAATACACCCATATATGGGTTTAACTAAAACATGCTCAATATAATTTTTTGATCAATAAATAATATGCTTTATATTTTTTAATAATATTTTTTATTTTTTAAAAGATACTTAAAAGATACTTAGATTACATAAATGTTACACAAAAAAATATAGGGATTCCCACACCCTCCACACCCTCCCATATAAACATCCTTCATTAGGTTGAACATTCATTGCAATTGATAAACGCATCCTGGGGCTTTGCCATTAAGCACGGACCATAGTTCCTATTGTAGTCTACACTCTCTCCCACACAGTTCTGCATGTTATATGATGATATAAAATGGCCTATATCTGTCATTGCAGTGTCATTCAGGACGATTCCCAAGTCCCAAAAAAGCCCCCATATTACAACTTTTTTTCCCCTCTCTCTGCCCCCAGAGCATCCAGGGGTTACTGGCTTCATATCAATGTTGTAAATTCTTCCATTGCTAGAATCACAATATGTCTATAGTAGAATACCACTCTAGTTCATAGTTCTTTCCCCAATCCTGAGTATGCTGGAATGGTGATGTCCACTCCACCTCTAATTGAGAAGGGGCTTATATCTCATGGGGAAGATAGATGGGACCATCTTGCTTGTAGTTGTAGACTCTCTCTGTTCCTTGAGATGGTCATTGTCCATCATAATTTCCTTTTAGTTGTCCTAGGTGAGTCCAATGAGCTGTAGAGTTGGTGTTACAACTCCGCCATGGTTCTGGGCCCAGCTGATATATGGACAGCCCAAAGACTCCAATCTCTTGGACATACACCTACAAACTACAGCACCATGTAAAGATTTAAATAGAATGGAGAGATGAGTCATGTGTAGGGAAGATATAATTGAGTCCAACTCTGTCACTCTCAGGAGTACAAACTCCAAAGTAGGGCCCACTGACAAGGCACCAAACTGGAGCTATCTGCCCTGACCATAGGACCTGGGTGTCTCCAGAGCCCTAAGGAGCCCCACTATTTGGGGTAGTATCTACCTGGCAGTCTATGAGATCATGCTGAGATGTGCATAAGCATTATCTCTAGGATGATTGCCCAATTCACTTTGAAGTCTTTTAGCCATATGAACTCATTTGTCTTTACTTTTCCCCCCTTTTTATTCGAGGGCTTTTTCCAATTGCATTGCTAGTTGGTGATTGGTAGCAATCCCTTGGTGCCAGGGAGGCTCATTCCCGGGAATCATGCCCCACGCTGAGGATAAGGTAATGCATTTATATGCTGAGAGAGGCCACATTTGAGCAACAAGGAGCCTTCCAGGAGGCAACTCTTAGGCACCCCACAACAATAGGCTAAGTTTAAATTTCAAGAGCAAAGGTTCATAAGCATAGTTTTCAATATCAAGAGCCCATCAGTGGATCATCCTCCTTCACTAGTCATTGCTCCTGCACTTGAGGGACTGTTGCTGCTCCATTAGAGAATGTGGCGGAGCTCTCAAGAATGGAAATTCAATATTCTCTCAGTTATTGTGTGAGTCTCCACTGACTAAGACACTGCCCCATGAACATTTGAACATTTTATATACCTTATATGTATGCATAAGTGAAATTTCTCCCATGTGTCCCCCATCACTGACACCACACACCAATGATCCTCCCCTGCCCTTGCTATAACCCTTCTGTGATCCAAAGCTTCTTCAAAAATGAAACGATTAAAAAAGTCAAATACAATTAATAGGAAAATGAAATAATAATAAATTTAAGTATAGGAAATAAAATACATAAAAAATTTAAAAACCTGAAAATTAAATTAAAAGATTCAGATATTAAAAAATAATGAAAAATATTAAAAAAAATTTTTTTGACATATTGCCTTTTTTTTTTTTTTTTTTTTTTTATTATGGAACGTTTCATGAATTTGCTTGTCATTCTTGCACAGGGGCCATGCTAATCTTCTCTGTATCATTCCAATTTTTTTTTTTTTTTTTTTTTTTTTAGTATATGTGCTGTTGAAGCTAGCACAACATATTGCCTTTCATCACTGTAATATCTGGTGTCCTGTCTGTACAGTGGCATTTTCTTCCATTTATTCCCCAGTGTCTTACTATTTTTCATTTTGTTTTCAAAGACACTTTAGGTCACAGCAAAATCATATACAGAATACAGGGGTCTCTCATATGCCCAACATATACCTTTTCCTCCTTCCCATATTAATACCTTTTTACATGTGGAAGGTACCTTTGTTATAACTGATATACAAATAGTGAAACATAGCTACTAAACAAGGTCAATGGTTTACATTATGGTTTACATTTTAGTCTGTACACTTTTATAAATTTTGATGATATTTAACATGGCTTGTGTCCATCATTGTAATATCATGTAGAACAATTCCATTGCCAACTAAATGCCCCGGGTTTGATCTATTCAATTCCTCCCCCTCCCCTCAGGGCCCATGGTGACCCCCTGGCTCCACTCCTTGGATGACAAGATTCATAGTTACATGCAACAACACTGAGGTCTTGACACTGGTTTCTCCTCCCCTGTTAGGAACCCCCCATGCTCTTGAGAACATATGCTCTATTTGTGAAAAAATTGGTCCTCCTAAGTATGGGAGTCCAACTCCTTCCTGCTCATTATGTGGGTCTCCACCCACTGATACAACATATTATGACAAAATGATCATTCACACATGCCCTAGAAGCCTGCTCCAGGGGCACCCTGTCCTGAATGCCACCTCATTCAACACCCTAAACCAGGAACCCTTCCTTGTCATATTGCCATAAGAACATTCCCAACTTTGTGCCATCAACCATATACCTGCAAGTCCCCAGTGTTCACCTGGTCCCTTTCCCAACCCTCCCCCCAGTTCCCTAGACCTTCCAACCCGCCCTTCCCAATCTACTTACCTGTCAAACCTGCACCACTCAACTCAATAATATCACGAACCTCCTGTCATATCCTTTCAATACACAACTACACACATTCACCTTACTGTAGATTACATCCGTACAGGTGTTGGCTCACAACCTTCTTCTCCCTTTTTATTTCCTGTGAACCTATCTTCCAGATAATAGCTCTCAGGGTCTGCTCAATTTGCTTAATTCATATTAGTGAGGTCATGTACTGTTCATCCTTCAATGCCTGGCTTGCTTCACTCAACATAAGGTCCTCAAGATTCATCCATGTTATCCCATGTGTTAGCACTGCATTCCTTCTTACACCTGAGTAATATTCCATTGTTGGTATATACCACTTTTTGTTTATCATTTGTTTACCACATTTTGGTTATAATTCATTTGTTGATGGGCATTTGGGGTGATTCCAACTTTTGGCAATAGTGAATAAAGCTGCTATGAACATTGTAGTTTTGATTTGCTTTCCCTAATAGTCAGTGATGTTAAACATCCATCCATGTGCTTTTTACCCATTTGTATTTCTTCTTTGGAGAAATGCCTTTTCAGGTCACTTACCCATTTTTTAAATGGGTTGTCTGTCTTTTTATTTTTGAGGTGTAAGATTTCTTTATATATGCAGGATATTAGGCTCCTATCAGATATATGGTTGCCAAATATTTTCTCCTATTGGGTAGGCTGCCTTTTTACTTTCTTGAAAATGTCCTTTGAGGTGCAAACATTTCTAATTTTAAGGAGATCCCATTTATCTAATTTTTCTTTCACTGCTTGTGCTTTTGGTGTGAAGTTCATGAAACCATTTCCTATTACAAGGTCCTGTAGATGCTTCCCACATTATCTTCCAAGGTCTTTATGGTCTTGGCTTTTATATTTAGAACTTTGATCCAACTTGAGTTGATTTTTGTATAAGGTGTGAGATGGTGTTCCTCTCTTTCTTTTGGATATGGTTTTCCAGTTCTCCAAGCACCATTTGTTGAAGAGACCATTCTCTCCCAGTTGAGTGGGCTTGGTGGCCTTGTTGAATATCAGAAGACTGTATATGCAAGGATCTATATCAGAATTCTCAATTCGGTTTCATTGGTTGGTATGCCTATCCTTCTGCCAATACATGCAGTTTTGACCACTGTAGCATTGTAATGTGTTTTAAAGTCAGGTAGTGTGATACCTCCAATTTCATTTTTCTTTTTCAATATGTCTTTGGCTGTTTGGGGCCTCATACCCTTCCAAATAAATTTTGTAGTTAGTTTTTCCAATTCATTAAAAAATGCTGTGTTGATTTTTATTGGGATTGCATTAAATCTGTAGATTATTTTGGGTAGGATAGACATCTTAATGGTGTTTAGTCTTCCTATCCGTGAACAGGAAATATTCTTCCATTTATTTAAGTCTTTGATTTCCTTTAAGAGTGTTGTGTAGTTTTCTGTATATAAGTCTTTTACCTCTTTATTTAAATTTATTCCTAGGTATTTGATTCTTTTAGTTATTATTGTAAATGGTATTTTTTTTTCTTGATTTCCTCCTCAGATCGCTTGTTATTGGTGTTCAGAAATGTGGCTGATTTTTGAGCATTGATCTTACAGCCTGCAACATTACTGAACCCATTTATAAGTTCTAGAAGTTTTGTTGTAGATTTCTCAGGGCTTTCTATGTATAGGATCATGTCGTCTGCAAATAGTGAAATTTTTATTTCTTCCTTTACAATTTGGATGCCTTTTATATCTTTTTCTTGCCTCAGTGCTCAAGCAAGTGTTTTTTTGTTTTGTTTTGTTTTGTTTTTTTAAAGATTTTATTTATTTATTCATTTATCCCCCCCTTGCTGCTTGTGCTCGCTGGGCCAGCTAACCACGCCGTGCGGGTGGGTTGCCTTCACCAGGAGGCCCCGGGAACTGAACCCAGGGCCTCCCATATGGTAAATGGGAGCCCTACTGATTGAGCCACAGCCGCTTCCCTCAAGCAAGTGTTTTTAACACAATATTAAATAGGAGCAGTGTTAGTGGGCATCCCCTTGTCTTGTTCCAGTTCTTAGAGGGAAAATTTTGAGGATTTCACCATTGAAGATGATGTTAGCTGTGGGTTTTTCATATATACCCTTTATCATATGCAGAAAGTTTCCTTCTATTCCTATATTTTGCTGTGTTTTTATAGAGATAGGGTCCTGCATTTTGTCAAATGCTTTTTCTGCTTCTATAGAAATAATCATGTGATTTTTTTTCTTTCAATCTCTTTGTGTGCTGTATTACATTAATTCATTTTATTATCTTGAACCATCCTTGCATACTGGGATGAAACCCACTTGATCATGGTGTATAATTCATTTGATGTGCTGTTGAATGTTATTAGCAAATATTTTGTTGAGGATTTTAGCATCTAGGTTCATTAGATAGATTGGTCTGTAATTTTCCTTTTTTGTGGCATCTTTGTCTCGCTTTGGTATTAGGGTAATGTTGGCATAATAGAATGAGTTAGGCAATTTTCCTTCTGCTTCTATTTTTTGAAAGTGTTAAGTAGGATTGGTGTTAGTTCTCTCCAGAATATTTTATAGAATTCATCTGTGAAGCCATCTGATCCTGAGCTCTTCTTAGTTGGGAGGTTTTTGATGACTGAGTCTACCTCTTTACTTGTAATTGGACTGTTGAGTTCAACAATTTCTTCTTTCCTCAATGTAGGCTGCTTGAGAATTTTAGGAATGTGTCCGTTTCCTCTAAATAATCATTCTTGTTGGCATATAATTTTTCAATGTATCCTCATATGATACTCTTTATTTCCATGGGGTCAGTGGTGATAAACTCTTCCTCAATTCTTACTTTGTGTATTTGCATCTTCTCTCTTTTTTTCATTGTTAGTCTGCCTAAGGCTTTGTCAATTTTATTGCTCTTTCTCAAAGGACCAGCTTTTGGTTTAGTTTATTTTTTCTAGTGATTTCTTATTTTCTCTTGAATTTAGTTCTGCTCTAATCTTTGTTTTTCCTTCTTTCTACTTCCTTTGGGGTTAGCTTGTTGTTGTTTTTCCAGTTCCTTAAGGTGTGCAGTTAGTTCTTTGATTTTAGCTCTTTCTTCTTTTTTGGTATCTGCATTTATGGCTATGAATTTCCCTCTCAGTATAGTTTTTGCTGCATCCCATAGGTTTTGATATGTTGTGTTGTCATTTTCATTTGTTTCAAGGCAGTTACTGATTTCTTTTGAGATTTTCTCCTTGACTCATGGTTTGTCTAAGAGTGTGTTGTTTAACTTCCATATCTTTTTCCCTAATCTGATTCTCCCTTACTGTCTTCCAATTTCATTCATTGTGGTCAGAGAAATTATTTTGTATAATCTCAGTCTTTCTGAATTCATTGAGTTTTTTCTGTGGCCTAGGATGTGCTCTATCTTGGAGTATGATACATGTGCACTTGAGAAAAATGTATAGCCTTCTGCATTTGGGTTTAGTCTTCTGTATATGTCTATTAGGTCCAGATTCTTTAATGAATTAATTAAAATCATTGTTTCTTTATTGATTCTTTCTTGAGATGTTCTGTCTAATGGTGATAATGGTGTATTAAAGTCCCCCACTAAAATTGTAGCGGCATCTATTTCTCCACTTTGTTTTTCCAGTGTTTGCCTCATGGATTTTGAGGCATCCCTGTCAGTTGTATAAATATTTATGATTGTTGTTTCTTCTTGAAAGATTTCTCCTTTCACTGATATATAGTGTCCATCTTTGCCTCTTACAATTGTTTTGCATTTAAAGTCCATTTTGTCCAATATTAGTATAGCTACTCCCACCTGTTTTTGGTTATTGTTTGCTTGTAAGATTTTTTACAGCCATTCACTTTAAGCCTCCTTGAATGCCAGGGTCTAAGGTGGGTTTCTTGTAGACAACATATAGATGGGTCATATTTTCTTATCCTTTCTCTAATCTGTGTCTCTTGACTGGTTAGTTTAATCCATTAACATTCAGTGTTATTACTCTAAGGAAATACTTACATTAGCCACGTTTTCTTTAGGTTTATGTATGTCATTTATTGTTTTTATTTTTCTTTTTGTCTTTTTAGTTGTTCTTACACTCTCCCACAACTTTCTTTCTGTTGTTTCTTCCTTTCAACCTGCCAAACTCCTTTTAGTATTTCTTGAAGGGCAGGTTTCTTATTGGCATACTGTCTTAATTCCTCTTTATCTGTGAATATTTTGAAATCTCTGTCATTTTTGGCTGCCAGCTTTGCTGGATAGAGAATTCTCAGCTGGATTTTTCCTTCTTTTAGTACCTTAACTATGTCATACCACTACCTTCTTGCCTCCATGGTTTCAGATGAGAAATCAGCACTTAATCTTATTGAGCTTCCCTTGTATGTGATGGTTCTCTGTTCTCTTGCTGCTTTCAGTGTTTTCTCTTTGTCTTGAGCATTGGAAAGTTTGAAAGTAGGCCTATTGAGATTTCTACTGTTTGGGGTTTGCTGCGCTTCCTGGACTTGTAAATCCATCTCCCTCAATAGGGTTAGGAAGTTTTAAGCCATTATTTCCTCCAACACTACTTCTGTCCCCTTTCCCTTCTCTTCTCCCTCTGTGATGCCTATAATGCATATGTTTGTGCATTCTGTGTTGTCATTCAAATCTCTAAGTCCCTGCTGGATTTTTTCTGTCTTTTTATCTATCTGTTCTACTATCTGTGTGATTTCAGATGTACTGTCTTCCACATCACAAATTCTTTCTTCTGCCTGTTCAAATCCACTTTTCTGTGCTTCCAGTGTCTTTTTAATTTCTTGGATTATGATATTGATCACCATCATATCCATTATCTTTTTATGTATGTTTAAAATTTCTTCAGTATGTTCTCCCAGTGTCTTCTTAATATCCTTACTCTCTTTCTTCACTTCATTAATTTGGTCCATGATATTTGTTTGGAAAACTTTGATTAGTTGTTCAATGTTCTGCACCTCTTCCTGGTTTTAGTTTGTTCATTGGACTGGGCCATGTCTTCCTGTTTCTTAGTGTGGTTAGTAATTTATTGTTGCCCTCTGGTCATCTTTTTATCTTGATGGGTTTATTCAGTTGATTAGCTTCTCTCTTTACTCTAGGGTTTTATTTAATTGCTGTTTTTGTGTATGTGTTTAGTTTTCTCTTTGGCACTTTGTTCTTCTTATTCTATTTCATGGCTGTTGTCTATGTTCCCTTGGAGGAAAAAATTAGGGCCAGAGAAAGTGAAAGAGGTAAGAAAAGTAAAAGGATAATAGTAATAATCATAGTAAATGTTAGAAGAGGAACCATCTAAGGCCTTGGAAAATGAATATTTAACTCACGTAAAAAGTGTAGAGTATTAGGAATTAAAAATTGAGGTACAAACAATGAAATAGGAAACCAAATAGAAAAAAATACATAGACTGAATTAAAAGGCAAGTATGATGAGGAAAGAGGGAAAGAGAAAAGAAAAAAGAAAAAGAAAAAAGTTAATAAAAGAAAGAAAACCTGATAGATGGGGTAGAAATAAAAACCAGAAAAATTGATGACTATATAATTAGAGGTGGAATGTAAGGACAACAACAGAAACCAGAAGATAGAATGATGAGAGGAGGAAAGAGATAACATTGTTATACAAAATCAGTATATACAGAAAAGGGTAAATCAAGGAAGAGGAAACACAGTAACTGAGAATCAAGCCAGCAGTATCTTGAGGAATTTATCTCTTCATCCAGCTCCATCCAGATAGATGCCCTAAAGCCTCCTACTCTGTGTGTTCCCAAAAAAGCTCACTCAGGCAGGATCTTTCAACTACTCAGCCTTTTTTTTTGTGAGAGAGATCTGCCTATGTTCCTTTGAAAGAAAAAGTATTAGGACCAGAGAAAAAGAAAAAGATAGGAAGACAAAAAGAATAATATTAAAGGTAATAGTAAAAGGTAGGAGAGCAAATGTACAAGACCTAGGAAACTGAAAAATTAACATGAGTGAGAAGCATAGAGGAATAAGATTAGGAAAGTGAAATAGAAACAATGAAAAAAGAAATAGAATAGAGAAAAAAATATATAGAACGAATTAAAATGCTGGAATGGCTAGAAGAGGGGAAAAATACAGAAAAGAGAGAAAGAGAAAAGTAAAAAAGAGAAAGTATACAGAGAAAAAGGGAGAGTGGGAGAAATACAAACAAGAAAAATTGGAGACCAAATAAAAGAGGTGGAATGAAAAAACAATGGAAAACAAAAGATATAAAGATGAAGGAGTGAAAAGAAATAGCAAAGGTAGAATAGATCAGAAACCAAAAGAAAAAAAGATAAAAAAGAAAAATAAACAAGCAGAGAAAGAAAGGGAGGGGATATAAAACAAGAAAGAAACAAGACAGCAGCAACATGTTTGTTTGTTTTTTAAAGGAGAGAGAAGAAAATAATAATAATAATAATAAACATGGAAAAACAGCTTTCTTTCTTAGACCCCTAAGGACCTTCTCAGGCTGCTGGTGTTCTTCAATCACTCACCCTGCAGCCTGCTGTCTGTAGGTTTTGAACTGGGTTTTAGTGAGTAAAGTAAGGGAAATAAAAGAAAATTACTTTTTTTTCTCTCTCTTTTTTTTTTTTTAAATAAGAGACCCAAGAAAAGCTAATACAAAAAAAAAATGTCTATATGTTCCCTGTCATAAAGTTTCAGCTGGATGCCTGATAACCTGATGGATCTCTTCTCAAGGAATAGCCAGAAATTGAACCAGGGAACCTCCTATATGCTAGGCAGGAATTCTTCCACTGAGCTGTTCTGGGTCCTTTGGTTAATTAGCCTTTCAGAAGGCTATCTGCCCCTTTTCCCTCAGGCAGGTTAGATTCCTTGCAGTCAGTTGGAGTGGTATTGATCGCTGCTTGTCTCTGCTCCTCACTGATGTAATTCTTTTCTTTACCTAGGTGGCTGGGGGTAACTGCCAACCTGAGGCAATCCCCCATCCCCTTTCCCTGAGTCAGGGTTGCTTCTGATATTCAAGGGGGGCCCAGCTGGCTAAATTCACTGCAAAAAAATCATTCTCTACTCTTCCAGACCCCTCTTCCTTGCAGAGAATCTGCCATCACACTACTGATTGGAGAAGGGGGTAAAGGTCTCCACCTAGTCTGTCCAACCTGAGGGCCCCTTCCAACCACATTCTAGCTACAGAGGTAAGCAACCCCCGATTATTCCTGGCTTCCCTATCTGTCCAGTACCCTCCTAGATGACTCAGAGCACCTTCCCGTGAAGGTAGACATCTGCTCTACTCTCATTTAGATATAATTCACCAGGTGTTTTACCCTCACTTAATATTGCAGGTGTAGGGGAGGGGAGCCCTTCCCGGCAGCTGGGAGGTTTAATAACTCACGATTACTTGTTTTGACTTCTTCGTGTCTCTGACTCTCACTCTTCTGGGAGTTGGTAAGCAGTGTCCTGGTTTGCTGTGTCCCAAAGCAAGTCCCCACGGCAGCCTCTGGCTTTTACTTTATTGTTTTAGTGAAAGTTAAGACTTATATGCCTAGCCCCTTGGCCATATTCCCACAATCCCCCCATCAATATAATTTAATTTCCGTGTTTCCCCATGGTTTTCCTTGCCACTTTCTTCTGTTTCCCACAGATACATGGGATATACACACACACACACATATATATATACACACACACTATATATATATATATATATATATATATATATATATATATATTCCTTATTCTTTGCCTCCTCTGTTTTGTTCCATTGCGCACTATTTTAAATGTTCAATCTCTTTCTTCTAACTCTAATTCACATTCTTCAAGCTTCAGTTTGTCTCAAATTTGGTGCTTCTAACATTCATTAGCATCCAATCACAAATATTTATTGAATACTTACTATGTTTCAGGCACCTTGCTAGATATTGGGACACAAAGATGATTTTGATTCCACAGTTTCTGCCAATAGGGAGCTTATGGTTTAGATAATACACTTTAGATAATAGTTTTATTTCTTTGATTTTTTTTTTTTTTGCTTTTATCTGTTATAAATTATCCATATCAGTGTTTCCTAATGTTTTCATTTCAAAGTACAAGACTGCTTGGGCAATATATAGGCTGTCCTGGGGGGTGTCCTCATCCCCGGTTCTTTGCACCCCAAGACCTCAGACAGTCAATAACATCAGGATTCTTATATCATATTCACAGCACATAGTGTACCATCCTCATGGGATGCATTAATGAAAAATTTATCCCACTCCATTCTGAACATTTTTCTTAACCTTTTCCATTTATATGAAAAATGCTTAATTTTTATCTATTTTACTAGTGGTTTCTAGCCATAATCTATTTTTTTCTTGATGAGCACTGTTTTCATTGTAAAAATCCATGTTATGCCAGAAATTTCTTTTTCTGTTGCCCTCTTTAACACCTTCCTTAATCTCTTCTTGCCTTTTTATTGGTTATTGTGTTTTAAAGCTGTAGATAGGTAAACTAGATAATTAAGCATATTAATAGTTATGCTTTATATAAGATTCAATAAAATAATGAATGAGATCTTGAAGATTAAGGTATTTAGCTTTGATGACAAGACATTTTATCTACAATTCTGAGATGCCGAAGTCTTTTTAAATCTACTCCACTTTCAAAGGTACCAGCTGGACTGATTGAGGCTGCCCTAGAAACCAGACTTCTAAGGTATATCTCATTCATGTTCTCAGTTTTTAACAGAACTTGTTCTTTAGCAAATTTATGAACATATAATATTATCTCAGGCTCCAAAGGGAGAAAGTTCTTGGGGATTACAAATATCTACAAAGAAGGAATGAGAGGGAAGTGCCCATGTACAAATCATTTTAAGACTAGTTCTATATTATTCAGCCACTGCCACTTTCTCTGTTCTTCATGATAAAAGTCATGGTGAAATGCAGCAGAGGTTCTTTTTAAGGTGATTCTGCCAGGCAGGGAAGTCTCAAATGTATTGTTAATCAGAATGACTGGAAATATCCAGTGTTAAAGAAATTATCCATTTGAGGCAAGTGAATTCTTTGAGAATAAAGTGGCATTACTGGATAAATTAGCACTTCTCCAAGTTCAAATACTACTCCAATTTGTGTATTTATTGCAAACATTCCAGAAAATGCTTGTCTACCTCTCCAATATCAGATTATGGACAGAGCAAGGTAAGATATTACTAAAAACAGTAGTTAGTGGAACCCAAAAAGATCTATTTTCTTCCATGACCATGACCTTATTTTATTAAAGGAGAGGAAGACTATGGCACATGCTGAGGAAATGCCCACAAGTCTTTGTTACTTCCTTCACCAACAAATTGGTGTTTTGCCAACTGATCATTACTGCATTCACTCAAGATTTTCTCTCTTTCTCTCAGAAGTTATTTACCCTCAAAACTTTTAAGAAATAGTAGTGGTTTTCATGATTATTTCCAGACCAAGGTGATAGAGTGAGTTTATGTTTCAGTAATTACTTTTCCTGAAAATACATAATACAATAATAGGTAAAATGTAAAAAAGATAAAACTAAAATTCCTTGCTGTACTCAAGTACCAGAAAAAAAATCTTTGTAGACCACAAACAGCATAAAGATCAAAAGCAGCAAATGCAGCTTAAGTTGAAACTAAACTTTAGCTGAGCTCTGCATATGAGAGTAAGCAGTGGTAACTGTAAGTTCTTCTCTGGCAAGGTAAATGGGGTGACTGAGTGATTGGCACACTAGTAAGTCTTGATGTCTTGTGAGAAATATCACCTTAAAATAAACTCTCTGTGCCAGCATATACATAATACAAAATATATTATATTAATGTAAATAGGGAGACCAGTGGGCTTATTTTCTTAAATATAGAAATTATAACACTTTTATTCCTACCTTAATACAGTGTTAGATGCATAGCAATAGTTAGATTCAGTTTGTAAAAAACGAAACATATTTCATTAAAAATAATCCACTGGTACTTAGACTTTCCTTTGTACACTGGAAATAGTAGATTAAATTCTTTCTTAGAAATGGCATAACAACTATTTTAAAAGATTTAAAAACATATCTTTTACAATGTTTTGATCTTCCTGGTTTTACTTAATGGAGCTATGATGCTCTAGGGTGTAAACAAATCATCTCTTGTCTCCATCTTCACAAGCATGTAATAATTTTTTTCACCACTAGTCTTAACACCTGACAAAAGATGTGTAGGATATGCCAAAGGGTAAGTGAGACATAAATTTGAATACAAAATAAACAAGATATTTTGAAACCAAAAAGACTGTTGTAAAATCAAAATTAGTGATTAAAAGAAAAGAATTAAAATTTTCTAAGAAAATGAAGTAGATGATTTAATTTTTTTCTGGTCTCCAAAAGGAATTTAGTTAATTTGAGCAAAACTCATTCAGAATCTCCTCTTGAGAGACAAAGACAATATTCTTGTTATCAACACCAATGGATGCTGAAGACAGTTGAAAATAATTGCCAATATAGAGTTTTATATCCAGCTAACTGTTCATCCAGGGAGAAAGGAAAACATATAAACATTTTAAAACATGAAAATATGAAAGACCCACACTAAATCAACAATAACAACAAAGCAGTTACAATGTATATTTAAATAACAGCAATTTTTAAAAAATCAGCATAATTGCACAAAAAAATAACACACACAGAATTTGGTAAAATAGGTTGATTATTTTAATTAGTATCCTGATAAGAAAAAAAGAACTGATGTTTTTCTGTATTAATTTTAAGAGAAAGGTTAAACAAAAACACTTAAAATAGTGGTGGTCGGAAAATGATCAAAATATGCTAAAGCCTTTGTAGAGAGGAGGACATGATAATTATAACCTTTCACAAAAAATATTTAGCTAATAGCTAATATTAAATTTGATATTTTAAATAGTATAATTAATTTAAGATTAAATGTAGAAATACTATGTATAGCTCCAAACAAGCAGATGAAATAATAAGAAATACAGAAATATTAATGTAACAGAGGGCAGAATAAATGGCAAAAATCTAACAAACAAATAAAAATAATGATTAATAGAAAATTCAAAATCAGATAGTAGAAATAAATCAAGATAACCAGTATTCATAACAAGTGGCATTCAGGGGAATGCTTCTCCCCCCATTTATGACTACTTTACAATGAATGGAGCTGACATTATAAATACACATCTACTCTCTTTATTCATTCAGCCTCTTTATCATCCTTCTTTATTTATTCACAAAGAAATTGGTCTTGCTTACTTCAAATTCTCCATTTTTGTTTTTTGAGAGTTATCCTAGATGTGAAAATTTAGCTACCCCAGGCCCACACTGCAGCCTTTGGGTGGGTAATTGTGGTTTGGAGCTATTCACTCAGTAAAACATGTGCTTAAACTTAATCCATTCCTGTGGGTATGAACCCATTGTAAGTAGAATCTTTTGATGAGGTTACTTCAGTTAAGGTGTGACCCAAGTCAATCACAATGGATCTTAATCCTAATACTGGGGTCGTTTATAAATCCTTCATTTATAAGCACAGTGAAATTCAGACCCAGAGAGAGAGAGAGCCACAAAGGGAGCAACCAGAAGCTGAAAGTCATTGGAACCTGGAAGAGAAAGGAGAGATCAAGACAGGCTGCCATGTGACATGGGAGCCCATGATCAAGGATCACCAGGGGCCAGCCCAAGAATGCCAGTCTTCAGGAGGAAAGTACAGCATTCATGAGGGCTTGATTTGGACTTTTCCTTGCCTCAAAACCAAAAGCTAATAAATTTCCAATGTTTAAGCCAACCCAATACAAGTATTTGGCTGAGCAGTTTAGGAAACTGTGGCAGTTTGATATTATTGATGAATTCTTAAATTAAATATTGATATGTTTTTAAACTGGTCTGTTTTGGTGGGCATGATACCCTTTGATTGTATTAAATTCAGTAAAATTAATTTACTTGATTAAATGAAAGTTAGGGCTTTGATTTATCCATGTCAGTAGGATGTTGAGTCCCCACCCCCTTGAGGGATGGACACTCACACAGAAAATGACACCACAGAGGAGGTAGCTTAGTTTTTGACTCTGGAGCCCCGGGGAGAGAGCCAAGCCATTTGCCTGATAGTTTACAGGTGGCCTTGTGGAAAGAGCAGAGCAGCTGAGCCCAGAAAGAGTTGAACCCCAAGAAGAGAGATGAGCCTTATGCCAGCTTACAGCTGAGATCAGAAGAAGCTGGGACCATGGAGTCTTAAGAGGAAGAGAAAGGCAGAACCCTTGCAGAGACCAGCAGCCATCTTGCTCCAACACGTGGCAACAGACTTTGATGAGGAAAGTAACTTACTTTCTATGGAATTGTAACTGTAAGCTTCTACTCCAAATAAACACCCTTTAAAAATACTAACAGATTTCTGTTACTTTGCCTCAACACCCCTTTGACTGATTAATCCAGAAACTAAAATACATTTCACATGAGAGTGGGTGCTGCTATTGCAAATACCAAAGGTTAAAAATGGCTTTGAAATTGGCTAATAGGTAGAAGTTTGAAGAATTTTGCTGTGCTTCATAGAAAATCTCTAGATTGCTTTCAAGAGACTGCTCATAGAAATATGGAACCTGAAGGTATTACAATGAGGTCTTAGAAGGATATGATGAATGTGTTATTGGGAACTGGATGAAAGGCTATCCTTTTGAAGTGGTTAAAAACTTGGTAAAATTGAGTTCTGATGTTAGATGGAAAGCAGAATTTGAAAGTGAAGAGCTTGGTTATTTAGATGAGGACATGCCCAAATTAAGTATGGAAAATGCAGCTTTATTTCTCCTTGCAGCTTATAGTAAAATGAGAGGAAAGGGACAAGCTGAAAACTAAACTGGACACAAGGACACAAGAAACTGATGGTTTGGAAAAGTCTGAATCTATCCAGATAGTTTTCTCTGAGACTAGGGCCAGAAATGACTATCAGAAACTTCTCTGAGCTTTCAAAATTGGATCACCAGGAAATAGAATTCCATGTGAAGGTTTAAATGAACAGGGTTCCAGTCAGCCATATCAGTGGAAGTCAGAATTGGAAATGCAGTTATCTAGGAAGGATCTGTGGACAGTCCTTCTGTCTGATGGTTTGAATCTCTGTGAACTGCACACAAAGCAAGCAAGGTTTTTGTGATATTTGTAGGAGCAGAACCATTGCCAGTTGGGAATGAAAGGGACAAAAAATGGATAAAGGAAGAAAAAGGACTTTAAGTGTAGAACCATGGAAGCCACTTTCTCCACTGAAAAAATCACCTCAGATCCAGAGAGTGGGCCCACCTATGTGTATGGAAAGGGTGGGTCTGCCCCTGTACTTGGAGTATGAAGACCATATGCCTAGATGCTTGCACCCCATTTTTCAGGAAGATTGTTGTCATCTCAATTCTCAAAGACGGTGAGTCCTGTGCCTTGGGGTTTCTGGAGAGCTTGGCCACCACCCCAGTACTCAGAGAGGTGGAATCTGTGTCCCTGGGTTTACAGAGAGTGTCTGGCCACCATCCTGTTGCTCTGATAAGGTGGAGCCTTTACCCCCATCCCATGGTCACTGTGCAAGCACTTGAAAGTGGTGGGGCTGTCAATCCATCATGTCCAGAGAACAAAACATCAATCCATAGATAACTCTTAGTCCTTGAAATCTAGTGGAGTAAGCCCTGCTGGTTTTTGGAATTATTTGGGATTCCTGACTTCTGTTTTCCTTCAAGTTTCTCCTTATTGGAATGAGAATGTCTATCCTATGCATGTTCTTCCCTTGTATATTGGAAGTAGGTAATTTTCTCTAGGTTTCACATGTACACTGACAGAGAGAAATTGTGCCCTGGGACAGACCACACCCATAACCAATTTTAAGACTTTGGAGTTAGCACTGGAACTGAAATTACTTAAGGCTTTTGAGATGCTGTGATGGATATTTTCATGAGGAAAGAACATGTCTTTTTGGTGTCCAGTGGGTGGACTGTAATGGTTTGGGGCTATGTACTCCAGATAATTATGTTCTTAAACTTAATCCATTCCAGTGGATATGAACACATTTAAATAGGACCTGTATATGAGATAACTTCTTTAAGAAAGTATGACCCACCTCAATCAGGATGGGTCTTTTATAAGTCAAATTCAGAGAGAGAGAGCTAAAAAGCCACAGGAAGCAAGAGGCTGGACATCAATAGAACCTGAAAGTCCAGGGAGAGGCCAAGAGATGCTTCCATGTTCATTGCCATGTGGCAGAGGAGCCAAGGACAAAAGATCACCAGCAGCCAGCCCCAGAAGGCTAGTCTTTGGGAAGAAGAAAGCACTGCTTTTATGAGGGTTTGATTTGGACTTCTAGCCTCAAGTCCTCAAGCGAAAAATTTCTCATTGTTTAAGCTAGCCTATTGCTTGCTATTTGTTTGATCAGCCAAAGAAACTAAGACAATAATTTTATGTAAATCTGGGGTTCTATGCTATGAAATCCATATTGGCTTTCATACCTAAACTGTGTCCTCAATACTAGGTTTTATTGGTTATTAATGTATCTTTTGTTATCTTCTCAATTGTTCCAAAATGTGGATGGGAAATGGGGTGCTATATATTGGGATCCTTCAAGGCTCCAATGAATACACACAAATTAGAGTTACTGTTTTGTAGAAATATTTTAATATTAATATTAGATATTTTAAATCCCAGCCATATGATGCTTAAAAGAGTCAAAGATTTAAAAAAAAATCACAATGAAATAGTAAAAGGTTAAAGGATTAGAGAAGGAGGGGCAGAGGGCAAAAATAGTAAGGAGCTCAGAGAGTCGGCTTATCCTACAGTACAGTTAGTAATCACCTGGAGCTTTATAGAGCACCTGTTTGGGGGCTCCAGAACACCAGAATAGCATCTTGCAACATCCTTGGAAGAACAGAAGGAGGAGACTGCCCATCTGCAGTGAAGCTTCATGAGTAGAACTCTCCACACTGTGGAGACCAGTGTCCATCCTCTGCAGTCAGTGCACATCACCTTGCGAGCTATTCTCTGGCTGGAGTTGGAAGCTACATTTCCCAAAAATGCGGGAGGAAGAGATGGTTGGGCAACAACTTCAGCTACTGATTAGTAAATTCAGCTCGTTAAATTATAGTCCTTGGAACAGCTAAAGTTTGAACTTGTCCAACCCAGAAAGATACTGGTAGCTTCAATTTTAAATCCAGCCCTGGAATGAGGGGAAGAAGGGCTGATTGAAAATTACAGTGATGGTGGAGACTGGCTACTTTCCACCCAGACAAGACTGTAACCATATCCTAGGCTCTAGCCCCAACCCAAGCAGGGAGGAAGCTGGGGGCACCTGCCCCAGCATCTCTGGGTAACTGTAGGAGATTTAGGCCCACACAAATTGGACTGTTGAACACTTGTGACTCCATCCTCAAACCCCAAAAGAGTTTGAGGAAGTGGTGTTTCTCCAGTCTCTCTGAACAACTAGAGGTGTTTTCAGCCCACACAGATTGGATTGTTGAATACTTGTGGCTCCATTCCTGTCCCCCAAAAGGATAGGAGGAGAGTTGTGCTTCCTCACCCTCTCTGGGCACCTACAGGTGATTTAAGCCCCGACAGACTGAATTTTTGGACCTGTGGCTCCATCCCTGCCCCTGAATGATCAGAAGGAACAGTACTCCCTCAGCCTCTCAGGGCAACTACAGTCACTTTTGGCTCACACAGACTGGATTGTTGGGCACCTGTGGCTCCATTCACAATAGGATAGAAGTGGAATTGTTTCCTCAGCCTCTCTTGGCAACTGCAGGCACTTTTGACCTAAGCAGACAGGATTTCTGAGCACCTGTGGCTCCATCGCCAATAAGAGAGGAGGAGAGCTCTGTGTCCTTAGCCTTGCTTGGAACTGCAAGTACTTTTGCCCACATAGACTGACTTGTTGGGTGCCTGTGGTTTCATCCATGCCCCTGACAGGGCAGAGGGACAGTACTCCATCAGCCTCTCAGGGAAAATTAAGGCACTTTCAGGCCACACAAATTAGATTGTTTGGGCACTTTTGAGATTCCATCTCCTCCTCTGACAGGGAGGAGTGAAGCTGGTGCTAAGTCAGTCTACTTGGGCAACTGCAGTCAGTTGTAACCTGAATGGCTTAGTTTGCTACCCATACATGCAGGTCCACCCTCGGGTAGGGGATAAAGGGGCATGAAGCTTCCTCAGTCTCTCTGGGCAACTATGACAGTCTTGGGCTGCATGGCTTAGATTACTGTATATGGCAGTGACTCCATTCTTACTCCTAACAGAGGAGAAAGATGGGAGAAGCTTTATCAGTTCCTGGGACAATGTGGGCAGCTTCAGTCTTCATGGCTTACAGTATCAACTTCATACTTGGCTCCTACTATGCCACCAACAAGGGAAAAGGGCAAAAAACAGACAAGGAGATGAAAAAAATTCAGATTGAATAAACATGAGCCATTATAAATTTCCAAGTTAAATTGAATTGAGCATAAAAGAGGGGCTGTAGCACAAAGCCAACTGCACCTGGAATAAATACATCTAGTAAACAAGATGCCAAAACCCCAACAAAAAATTACAATCCATACCAAGAAATAGGAAGATACGGCCCAGTCAAAAGAACAAGATAACCCCTAGATGACATAAAGGAGTTGAGACAACTAATTATATATGTTCAAATAAACCTCCTTAATAAATTCAATGAGATGACTAAAGAGATTAGGATATTAAGATTTCACTGGGTGAACACAAAGAAGAACTTGAAAGCACACATAGAAAAATAGCACACCTCATGAGAATGAAAAGCACAGTAAATAAAACTAAAAACATAACAGAGGCATATAACAGCAAATCTGAGGAAGCAGAAGAAAGGATCAGTGAGCTTGAAGACATGTATGTACTCCCATAGCAAACATACAAAAGAACAGATAAAAAAAGAATGGAAAAATTTGAACAGTCTCAGGGATTTAAATCATGGAAAGAGATGTGCAAACATATGTGTCATGAGTGTCTCAGAAGGAGAAGAGGAGAGAAAAGAGGTAGAAGGAGTATTTGAAGATTTAATGGTAGAAAATTTCCCAACCCTATTGAAGGACATAGGTATCCATGTCCAAGAATCACAACCTACTCCCATCCTAATAAATTTAGATAGATTTATGCTTAGACACATATTTATCAGAAGGTCAAATGCCAAAGACAAATAAAGTCGTAAGAGCATCAAGAGAAAAGCAATGCATCATATACAAGGGATGCCCAATAAGATTAAGTGCTGATTTCTCAGAGAAACCATGGAGGCAAGAAGGCAGTGGTATGATATATTTAAGAGAAAAACTGCTATCCAAGAATATTATATCTGGTAAGATTGCCTTTAAAAAATGAGGGAGAGTTTAATGTTCACAGATAAACACAAACTGAGAGAGTTTGTAATCAAGAAACCAGCTTTGCAGTAAATACTAAAGGGAGTGCTACAGCCTGAAAAGAAAAGACAAGAAAGAGAGGCTTGAAAGAAAGTCTAGAAATGAAGATTATATCAGTAAAAATAACTAAAAAGAGTAAAAAGAGTAATGAAAATAAGATACAATGCATAAAACCCAAAGGTCAAAATGGGTGAAGAAAGAACTGCTTTTATATTAATAACATTGAATGTTAATGGATTAAACTCCTCAATCAAAAGACACAGACTGGTAGAATGGATAAGAAAATATTAGTCATCTATATGCTGTCTACAAGACACTCACATTACACCCAAGGATATAAATGAATTAAAAGTGAAAGGCTGGAAAAATATATCCCATGCATATTGTAAGGGAAAAAAAGCTGCCATAGCTATACTTATATCAGATAAAACAGACCTTAAAAGCAAAACTGTTATTAGAGATAAGGAAGTGTGTTATATATTAATAAAAGTGGCAATTCACCAGGAAGAAATAACAATACCATAAATATATATTTACCTAACCAAGAGGCCCCAAATTATATGAGGCAACACTGGCAAAACTGAAGGGAGAAATAGATGTTTGACAATAATGTTTGGAGACTTCAATATACCATTCTCATCACTGGATAGAACATATGGGCAGAGGATCAATAAAGAAACAGAGAGTTTAAATGATATGATAAACAACCTAATCCTAATAGACTTGAACAAAACATTGTCCTGCCAAAACAACAGGACATGTATTCTTCTCAAGTGCTCATGGATCTTTCTCAAGGATAGACCATATGTTGGGTAACAAAGCAGATCTCAATTAATTTAACAAGATGGAAATTATATAAAGCACATTCTTTGATCATGATGGAATAAAGTTGGAAATCAATAACAGGAAGAAAAGAGAAGATTTACAAATATATGAAGATTAAACAACATGCTTTTAAACAATCAGTGGGTCAAAGAAGAAATTGCAAGAGAAATCAATAACTATCTTAAGACAAATGAAAAAATGAGAATACAACATATCAGAATCTATGGGATGCAACGAAGACAGTGCCGAGAGGGAAATTTATAGCCTTCAATTTAAAAAAAAAAAAGAGGGAGTGGGTGTAGCTCAGTGGTTGAGCACCCACCTCTCATCTACAAGATCTCAGGTTCAATCCCTGTTGCCACCAACTAACTAACTAACTAAATAAATAAATAAATAAATAAAAGAAAATAAAATAAAAATAAATTAATAAAAATCTTTAAAAAAAAGAAAGTACGAAAACCAATGACCTAATTACACATCTGGAGGAAGTAGGAAAAAAAAACTCAGCAAAGTATTTTCAAAGGTAGCAGAGGGAAAGAAATAACAAAGATCAGAATACAAATAAATGAAATTGAAAACAGAAAAAAAAATAGAATTGATAAAATGAAAAGTTGGTCATCTGAGAAGATTAACAAAATTGACAAACACTGAGCAAGACTGACAAGAAAAAAGAGAGAAGATTCAAATAAACAATACCAGAAATGAAAACACGGACATTACTCTTGACCCCACAGAAATAAAATAGATCATAAGAGGATACTATGTACAACTGTACACCAATGAACTAGACAATGTAGTTGAAATGGAAAAATTCATAGAAACATACAAACAACCTACACTGACCCAATAAGATATAGAAGACCTCAAGAAACAATGCAAAGTAAAGAGATTGAAACAATTATCAAACAATTGCCCAAAATGAAAAGCTCAGAACCAGATGCTTTCACAGGTGAATTCTATTAATCATTCAAAGAAGATTTAATACCAATCTTACTCAAGCTCTTCCAAAAAATTGAACAATAAAAGTACTACAAAACTCATTCTATGAAGCCAATATCACCCTAATACCAAAGTCAGATAAAGATATTAGCTAAAGAAAAAAGAAAAAGAAAATTTAAGACACATTTCCCTAATGAATATGGATGCAAAAGTCCTCAATGATATATTTGCTAATCAAATCCAACAGCACATTAAAAGAGCTATTCATCATGACCAAATGGGTTTTATCCCAGGCATGCAAGACTGGTTCAATACAAGAAAATCAATCAGCCTAATACATCATGTTACCAAATGAAAGAAGAAAAATCACATGATAAACTTGATTGATGCAGAAATGACATTTGACAAAATACAGCAACATTCCTTGATAAAAATACTACTAAAGAGAGGAATTGAAGGAAACTTCACAACATGATAAAGGACATATATGAAATTCCCACAGCTAAAATTGTATTCAAAGGAGAAAGACTGAAATCTTTCTCATGGAGATTAGAAACAAGACAAAGATGCCCATTGTCATCAATGTTGTTCAGCCCACAAATAAATAAATAAATAAATAAATAAATAAAGGCATCCAAAGAGGAAAGGAAGAAGTAAACCTTTCGCTATTCACAGATGATATGATCCTATACTTAGATAAAACAACAACAACAACATAAAACTACAACAAAGCTACTAGAGCTAGTAGGCAAGTTCAGTAGAGTGGCAGGATTCCAGATTAATATGCAAAAATCCGTAGTGTTTCTATACATTATTAATGAGCAATCTGAATAGGAAATCAGGAAAAAAAATCCATTTACAATAATGACTAAAAGAATAAAATATTTAGTAACAAACTTAACCAAGAATCGAAAGCACTTGTATTCAGAAAATGACAATGCATTATTTAAAAGAAATCAAAGAAGACCTAAGTAAATGGAAGATAATTCCATGTTTATGGATTAGAAGACTAAATATCATTATGATGTCATTTCTACCATACTGATTTACAGATTCAATGCAATCATAGTAAAATTTCCAAAAGCCTTTTATATTGAAAGGAAAAAACACAAATATCAATTTTTTGGAAGGGTGAAAAAGAAAGAATGAAGTTGTAGGACTCTCCCTTCCTGACTTTAAATCATAATACCTAACTACATTGGTAAAGAATGAATAAATAAATATATGACAATGGCATAAAGATAGATACATAGACCTATGGAACCAAATTGATGGTTCAGAAACAGACCCTCACATCTATGGTCAAGTGATTTTTGACAAAGCTGTCAAACCCACCCAAATGGAGCAGAATAGCTATACAACAAATGGTGCTGGGAGAACTGGACATCCATATCCAAAAGAAAGAAAGAGGACCCCTATCTCACACTTTATAAAAAAAAATAACTCAAAATTGATCAAAGACCTAAATATAAAAACTAGAACCATAAAGGTCCTAGAAGAAATTGTAGGAAAACATCTTGAAGACCGGTGGCATGTGATGGATTTTTAAACCTTACACCAAAAGCATGAGCAATGAGAGAAAACATGTATACATGAGAACTCAAATGTAAACACTCTTGTGATTCAAAGGACTTCATCAAGAAGAAAAATGCAGCCCACTCAATGGGATAAAATATCTAACAAGGGTTTGATTTCCTTTCTATATAAAGAGATCATACAACTCAACAATAAAAGAGCAAGCAATCCAATTTAAAAATGGGCAAAAGATTTAAATAGACATTTCTCCAAAGAGGAAATACAAATGTCCAAAAAGCACATGAAAAAACGTTCCATATCACTAGCTATTAGGGAAATGAAAATAAAAACAACAATGATATATCATCTCATACTGCATAGAATGGCCATTATTTGGAAAAAAAAATAGAAAACAATAAGTGCTGGAGAGGATGTGGAAAAATAGGAAAATAGTATATGGAAAATGGTGTGATTATAGAATGGTGCAGCTTCTGTTGAAGATAGTTTGGCAATTCCTCAGGAAGCTAAATATAGAACTGTTGTAAGATCCAGCAATCTCTCTACTAGAAATATCTCTACAAGTACTGAAAACTGTGACACAAACAGACATTTGCACACCAATGTTTATAGTCGCATTATTCACAATTGACAAAAGATGGAAACAACTGAAGTGTCTGTTAGGTGATTAATGGGTAAACAAAATATGGTGTATACATATCATGGAATACCATGCCACTGTAAGAAGTGAAATTGGGACATATATGATTACGTGGATGAACCTTGAAGACATTATGCTGAATGAAATAAATCAGACACAAATGGAGAAATATTGTATGGTATCACTAATATGAATTAACTTGACTGTAAAAGTGTGGAAATGGATAGAGTTGATGGTAACACATTATACTTAGTATAACTAACACAGCTGGTTTATAAATGGGATTGTGATTGAAAGGGGTAGTCTAGGGATGTAAATGTCAATTGAAAGACAGCTAGGGCTAATCTAGGGACTGAATAATCTAATCATCCTGGAGATAAATGAGAATTGTGGTTAATAGTACAAATACAAGAATGTTCTTCTATAAACTAGAAGAAATCTATATCAGTATTACAAGGTGGTAAGACTATGGAAATGAATGGGAAAAATACAATTAATGTAACTTATGGACTATAGTTAACAGCAATAATGTAATATTCTTGCCTCAATGTCAAAAAAGTAGTGTTAATAATTGGGTAGTATGAAAAAATTTACCAAATTTATGCAAGAGATCATAATTAGTGGTAATAGTCTGATGATGTTATCTCATAATCTATAACAAAGGTTCCACAACAATGATATGTGTTAGTGGAGGGGTACTGTATGGGAATTCTGCACATTTGCATGATTATTTTGTAAGTTAACAACTTCTGTAATGAAAAATATACATTAAGAATATTAAAGGATTAGAATAGTCAAATTCTACAAATACTAACACTAGTACAAATGCGAGTATTTATCGTTTACCTCAAAACCTGCTCTTTTGAATCATTACTATATAACTCCTCTCCCTGCCAACATTCACTGAATATGTATTGTCTTATGTACTTTCCTATGAACATTTCATCAGTTAGCTTATTAGTTCTCTCAACAATCCTGACAGACAATTTCTCTCTTATTATTATGAACTAGATGAAGAAAATAAGGCACAGAGTTTTTAAATAATATACCCAGTTACCATATGACCTATGGTTGAACTGAGGTATGAACTCAAGAAATTTTATTAAATGGTAATCAAGAAAACAGAACTAGGGAAGCAGATGTGGCTCAAGAGACTGGGCTCTTGTCTACCATATGGGAGGTCCTGGGTATGTCTCCCAGTGCCTTCTAGTGAAAGCAAGCTGACCCACACTGAGAGCTGGCCCATGTGGAGAGTTGGCTTGCACAGTGAGCTGGCACAACAGATAGAGACAAAGAGGAGAGACAATGAGAGACATAACAAACCAGGGAGCTGTGGTGGCTCAAGGGATATAGTGTCTCTCTTCCACATCAGAGGTCCCAGGGTCGATTCCCGTTGCCTCCTAAAGAGAAGATGAGAAGAGAACACAAGAAGACACAGAGAGCACACAGTGAATAGAAAAAGAAAGCAAGACAACAAGCCCAGAAAAACAACCAAGGAGGGAATAAATAAATAAAATAAATCTTAAAAAAAAAAAACACAACAGAACTAGAATGAAACCAAAATTAGACAAGTCAGAATTTAAAATAAAATGATTAATAAGAATTAAAGTTAAATGAAATATTTTAATAAAGTGAATGTTCCTTCAGGAAAATATAACCATCTTAATTACATATATATAACTATATTGTTTTGAAATATATAAAAAACTGACATTAAATCAATGAAAATGTATTAGGTATGCAAATATTTGATCAAAATTAACTAGCTTTACTGTGTGTGTATATGAAATATATATTATTTTGGATAATTCTTGAAGCATTTATAAAAGTTGACCATGCATTTTATATAACCAATAAACACATTTCAAATATTTGATATTATATATACCACAATTTCTAACCACAGTTGAACTAAATTAGAAATTAATAAGGAAGTAAAAATTCACATATGTATAGAAACTTAAAAATACACACCCAATTTTTAAAAACCCTTGACCAACTTTAAGCTACTAAATTTCAGAATATAGAAAATGGTTATTTTCCCTAAGATGATAAATATGGTCAAACTTGACTCCAGAAGGAATAGAAAATATGACTAA
The DNA here is from genome assembly GCA_026826555.1 of Tolypeutes matacus. Lineage (NCBI taxonomy): Eukaryota > Metazoa > Chordata > Mammalia > Cingulata > Chlamyphoridae > Tolypeutes > Tolypeutes matacus. The sequence goes on from JAKSZT010054416.1 coordinate 26,408,235, forward strand.
CTCACAAACCATTGATTAAATTGAATTGGAAATCAAAATTTTTACAACAAATTCAAATTATTTTATAGGTATTTATCAAACATAAAAAAGAGCAGAAAATTCCTAGATATAGAAACTGCATCCACAGCTAGAAAAAAGGTGGAGATCTATATAACTCATTTTATGCTGCTTATTTATACTTTGATATCCAAATTAGATAAAGGCAAAAGTGAAGCACCCCATTTCACTTATTTATATATATTCAAAAATTCTAAATAAAATGGTAATTAATTGAATTCATTAGTGAAAATAGTTCCTGAAAAAGCTGGACATATCCAAGGAGTTGAAACATGATTGATTGATAAATGTTATCAAGAACCAAATTAAAGGAGAAACATTATATGACTGTGATTGATACTGACAAAAGCCTTTGAGAGAATCCCATATCCACTCACAATAAACACTTTCAGCAAACTTGGAGGATAAGATAATATTTTCTAGTTGTGGAGTGGCAATTATAAGGAACTTACAAATTATAACTAGATAGAATCTTTACCATTAATATCTAGAATGAAGCAAAGATGTGCAATGTTTTAAATTCTATTCAGCATTTTGTTAGACATTATAATTAATTCAGCAATACATAAAAGCCAAAGAATTGTAACAATTGTAAAATACTACACTCCCAGATCATAAAATTGTTTTCATAGAAAATCTGGTGGGGGAAGGGTGAGGTTTGAACTGATTAAAAAAAATAAGATTGCAGGATAAAAACAAATCATTAATTGCATCAATAGGATTTTTAAATACCAATAACAATCCATAAAATATGTCTACAATATAAAAGTTACCATTCACAATAGCAAATAAAAGTATTTAGAAATAAAATTCACAAGTAATTTTGTAGAACAATATGTACCAAAGTACATGACATTATTAAATTATATAAAATGGAGTCAGTAAATGAAGAGTTAGTTCATATTCATGAATGGAAGATTCATTGTGATAAAATGGTTAAAGCTTCCTATATTGTTTAGAAATCCTAAGCAATATTGTACAAAATCCATAAATTGTTTATTGCACTCATGAGTTTATTAAATGAGACAGATTATGATAGAAAAGCAAAGGTCTAAAATACACAAGAACTATAAGTTAGCCTTCATTATCAGGATTTATATTCTTATAATTATTAAGAAAGTATGGTATTTGTGCAGGGGTGAATAAAGTAATGAAACAATAAAACAGCTCAATAACATTGCTAAGCATATACAGAAACTTGTTATATGAAAGAGATAGTATCACAAGTCAATGTCATAAAGACAGACAATTTAATAAATGGTGTTTGGCAGTTATTTTTCCAAATAAAATAAAAGAAAATTAGAGATTGCTACTTCACAATTATGCAATAATTTAGTTCACATGGATTAGAAATTTAAAACTAAATGAGAAAATATAATTTTAGCATTTTCAGAAGAAAATCTAGGATTTTATTTTTTGGAAAAAAAGAGAGAATAATACTTCCTCAGAAATACACTCCATATACACACACACAAAATGAAAATATTGACAAATTTGAACTAAATTAATACTTTAAACCTTCTACATAAGAAATTACACAATAAAATAAGGTAAAATGGGGAATAAAAAATGTGAGAAATTATTTGCAACACACATAATTGATAAAGGAATATCTGGAATATATTGAGAAGTCATAAAAATCTAAAAGCAAAGAAAATAAGAGAAAAATGGGAAAAGGGTAGAAATAAGAAATTCATAGAAGAAACAGTTTCATTAGATGAATAGCTTTTCATACCCATCATATTGATAAAAATTCAAATGTCTATGCTAATAATTTAGAAAATATGGAAAACAGGAAATATCATTTTGACAAACCAGGAAAGTAAGTCGGTAATCTCTATGGCCTCATATGCTAAGGATCAGAAATTCAACTCCAGATTTGTATCTGAAAGATTTGTGTGCAAAAGCAGATATGTAAAACAATGTACCCAGTTGTAGGGTATTTCTAATAGCAATATACCGGAATAATGAATTGTTTGTTATACAATGTAATTCTGTAAAACAGAAAAAAATGATTAAAATATTATGATATTATTTTATGAGTCCCTCAAAAGAGAAGATTATGTTTTTTAAACTAATCTCTTCCTATGTGTGTGATAACCTTTGATTGAATTAAATTCAGTCTAGGGACCTTTGATTAGATTACTTCATAAGATTGCTTTAGGGCTTTTGATTGCACCATGTCAGTGAGGCATGACTCAGGTTGAATCTCCACACCCTTGCTGGGTCTGATATAAACAAAAGCACACAGAGAGACAGGTGCAGATAGATGTAGGGAAAGAAAGCCTGCATATTTGACTCTGCAATATAAGAGAAAGAGAACTGCAGGGAAACAGAAACTCCCAAGAAGCTCAAAGACATAAGGCCCAGAAAGAGACAAGCCCTATGTCTGGTTGCTCACAACTGAGCTCCAAGAGATGGCAGATTCTGGAACGGAAGGTAGAGACCTCTGCAGAGATCGGCAGCCATCTTGCTTCCCCACATGCCAACATCAACAGGATCAACTGTAGCGGACTTTGCTAAGCATCTCTGCTGGTGCCTCAATTTGGACATTTCATGGCCTTGGAACTGGAAGATTTTACCCCAAATAAATCCCCACTATAAAAGCCAACAGATTTCTGGGACTTTGTATCAGCAGCCATTTAGCAAACTAAAACAAATATCAATATGGTTATAACTCAAAAATAAAATATTATACCAAAAAATGTTAAATGGTCTGTAAGGTATGGCACTGTGGTAGACTAAATTATTGTTTGCAAGTTTTGCCTTATACCTTCCCTGAAAGAGGATTATACATCAAAATACAGGGACTTTGGTTTTCCCCCTGATGTGCTATAGCTAGTGGAATATGAACAGATGTGACTTATGCCCTATCCCCACAGATGCTCTAAGGAGCCCTGATAGTTTCCACCAACTTTCTTGCTCTTCTCTCCCTACTTCCAGAATGGCATATTCTTGGTTAGGAGTGGTCCTTCAACCTGGACCTGGATAAGTTCTATGGAATAAAGCTGCAGCTGATCTGATGCTGGCTGCAGCTAATATGAGAAAGAAACAAATCTCTGTTGCTTTTTAAATCACTAAGATTTGGGCTTTTTATTTGTTTCTCCTTCTCCTTCCAACTCTTCCTTCTCTTCCTCTCTTCTTCCTCTTCCTCCTTTATCCTTCTCCTCCATCCTTTTCCTCATTTCTGCTCTTTCTCCTTTTTCCTCCTCCTTCTTCTTGTTCTTTTGTTAACACTACCGTACCTAGCAAAATACAATTTATATAATTTAATATACTTGGAAAACAGTATCATATGGTGGATTGGATACATAAATATGTGCTGAAAAAATTTGGGGGGTGGGAATGATAACTGTATGGAATGCAGGTATTGTTTAAGATGGGGAAAGGCACCTAGAAGGTCTAAAGTTCTCAGCTGTATCTTTAATATTCTATTAAAGATAAATAATGCAAATATATTAAAGATTTGACAAAAGAAGAGGCTAGACACATAACTGTTCTTTATTCACTATGCTTGTCTAGTATGCTAAAAATATTTCATAATATTTATTTTTTTAATAGAGAGAACTGCATCTCTCTCACAGACAATAGATAACAGGGCATTTCGGAACTCACCTCTCATTATATTCAAGGCAATCTATACAATATACTGAACATTAGTTCCAGAATCAAACAACTGGCTTCAAACCCTGGTGTCACCATTTATTTGCCTAATTCTTTTGAACTTAAGTTTCCTCATCTGTAGATCAGGGCAGAGTTTTGCCTTAGAGATGTTCTGAGGATTAAATGGAATAATGGTTCTTCAATATAATTTTAAGTGATGAAGATATATTAGTTTTCTCTTTTATCTCTCAAATATTATGTTCTAATATGAGGTCAGTTTTACATTGGGGAACTAGTGGGACGAAAGCAGCTCAGATGCTAGTTCAGCCTTAATATTAGGTCAAGCAGCTACAGAGAAGATTTATGAGAATTATTTCAGCTTTATAATGAAAGTCTGACTCACTACTTTAAAAATATTATCTTATTAATGTAAGCTCTGATTCCTTAGCAGAGGTCAGTAAACTTTTTCTACAAAGGCCAAATTATAAGTATTTTTGGATTTGCAGGCCACCTGGTCTCTGTTGCAGTAACTCAGCTCTGCCATTGCAGTACAAAAGCAGCCATTGACAAAACTAAATAAATGGACGAGACTGTGCTCCAATAAAACTTTAGTCATGGATCCTGAAATTTGAATTTCATATAATTTACACTAGTCACCAAATATTGGTTTTCTTTTTTTTTCTTCAACTCTTTACAAATATAAATAATATTCTTACTTCATAGACTATACTGAAAATGGACTGCAGGATGGATTTGGTTCATGAGTTTGTATTTTTCTGACCCCAATCTTTAGCACTGACTTCTTGTTTTCAATGTACAATAAGCAAAAAATAAAAAGCACTGATGTTGATATGTGTATAATATGTAATATGAATGTTTTATAAGCCTAAAGATTTGATTCATGAGCAGAGCTCTTTACATACAGAGATGATCTCACCAAGTTCCTATTTTAATTGTTTTAATTTACATTATTGCTCTATTAAAGATTATTGAACACTGCATTTAGTTTATTTTGGATAATTTCTTAAAAATGATAATGTATATCATCAAGGTCATCTTTGAGAGTATTTATTTTAAATCAAAGTCTATTTTAAGTCTAATTGAATAATTTATTTTTAGATTGCCTAGCTCTTGTCTACTATGAATTAATGTTTCTCTTCCTGAACCACAGAGTTTTCTACTGTTAATTATCTGCTTTTTTTCATAACCTCAAATAGGCCTGCAATAGATTTCACTGTAGTAGAAAACTTGCTTGATAGCTTGAAATCGACCATGGTAAGAGTATTTATATTGGAAGATACCACACTAAGGAAAGATAGTAGTGGGGAAAAATGTGGGAGGCAGAGAGGGTGAGGTAAATGGGAATCCCCTATATTTTTTATGTACCATTTATGCAATCTAAATATTCTTTAAAAGTAAAATAAAATAAAAGAGTGTCTATACCACATAAGTTGTTAAACATTAAAAATTGGAATCATTAATATGAAGTAAATTAAAAGGTTGACAAAACCAACTGTTGACAAGGATGGAGCAACAGAGATACTCATACTTTCCTGGAAGTAGTGTAAAATGGTGCAAATACCGTGGAAGACTGGCAGGTTCTTTATAAAGGGAAAAATATATTTATTCCATGGCTCAGCAATTTCGTTTCTAGGTTTTTATCCAAGAGAAGTGAAAGTAAACTCCCATAGAAAGATTTGTTCAAGAATGTTTATATTAGCTTTATTCATAATATTTAAAAACTTGCAACAATGTTTTCCCATAATTAGGAAAATATATTTTGGTGTATTCTCATTAAGACAACTCAGCAATAAAAGAAATGCACTATTAGTAGGCTTAACAGATCTTCAAAATATTATGGTGAATATATAATGTATGATTCCATTTTATGAAGTTCAGAAATCAGCAAAACTAATGTACAGTGATAGAAATCAAAGCAATGGATGCCTATGGTGAGAGGGAAACCACTGTCAAACAGAGTCCTAGTTTTACCAATTTTAGTTGTTGACAATTTACATAAGATTTCACTTAAAGGAAGCACTTCACAACTAATGTAATTGTGAAAATCATGACAGTAGCATGCCATTTTGTTATGAGCAGATAAGATCTCAGGGTCAAGGTCAGTAAAAATTCTGCCATTAGAGGCAGAAATTACATTGTATCTGTCAATCAAAAAGGAATTTGCAGTTCCTAAACATGTTGGATAACTAAGCTATTGTTATGCATTAAAAATAAAAGGCATGACAGAAGCAAATGACAGGAAATGCAGAAGCCAATGACAACTGATTTTATTCATTTGATATGGCTAAGAAAAGAATTAAGATAAGGTCTGATAATTTAAAACGAGATTTTAAAAAACACACATAACAAATTATATTAGCATCGTAATGCGTAATTATTTTACTGAGCATTCACTTGTCTAGAATGGTGAAAGCACATCATCCAAGTAGTTTGGATGACAATAGAACTTGTTTTATTTGCTTGATATTTTTTAAGATATTCATGTATCAAAAGCAATACTAGAAAAAGCACATTGGGAATTGGTAATATGATTTAATGTTCTTTTTTTCCATGTTAAAATTCAAAATATAGTTTATTTTACAACTATATTGTATACCTAGCTAAACTTGACAGAAATGATCACCGCCACTCTATTTTTTTTTTTTGTAAGGTTATTTTGCCCTGAATTTATATGTTAGTTTTTTTCTGCAATTGCTTTTGATTCATGCTTTAATGAAAGCCATGCATCACTGTGTTAAGTGAAGTAAGACACTAGATAAAATAGAACATTGTTATTAACCTCTAACATTAGTGTGCAGGGAGGCAGAGACAAGTTTAATAACTCACGGTTAAAATACAGTGTAATTACCTAAAACTGCCTTACCCTGCCACATTAACATAGGGCAATAAACTTGAGTCTATTTTCAAAAAGAAATGAAATCATTGTCAATAATGGATTGTATCTATTTTATGGCTTATTTAGTGATTGATCTTTTAAAATGGGGTCATTATCTGATGTCTGACTTTTGTAAAAAGATGCAGGGTTTCGTTTTATTGCTACGTAAAGCAGATTTAGATATTCTGCCCAATACTGCTTGGACTTTAGAACATGCAAAGTTAAATTAAGCATTTAGTATTTGGGAAAAAAAGTATTTTTTGTGCTTAAGTCTAACTCATGTAAGCTTCACTTATAAGTTGTATCCTTTATCTTTATGTAAGTTTCCAGATTATGTGAAAGTCAGCAATAAAACTTAATTCCTTAGATGCATATAAAAGGTGATATGCTGGGATATAATTTTAATTTTTTAATATCCATGTTTTGTATATGTATAAAAAAGTATTATGTCATAAATTTAGTGCATCCTTTTAAAAAAGATGAGACATTTTTTCCCTTTATTTTCCCTTAATTCATTTGAAAACTTACTTTTTATATCTCCTTTGGTCATACAATTTTAAGCATTTCTTTGTAAAGATTTTAAAATATTTTTGAAATATATATTAATCCAAAGAAGACAAAAAAATTTTCCCTCATTACCATTAAGGTTTAATTTGAACAATGACAGCTGAATAAAAGTTACAGAGGAATATTGGAAGCCTCCACACCTATTTAAGAGAGCCAAAATATGTTTTCTCTATCTCAAAAAGCATTCTGAAATGTTGGACATATTTAAAATCATTTAGGAAACATATGTTCTAGCCCTAAATGCAAGTGGCCCTAGAGAAACTTAGAGACTAAATCTGAATTCAGAAGCAAATCTTGACTGAGCCCTCTTATGGAAGCAGGTCCTGAGAACCTGATGCTTCAGAGGGCTGAGAATGTGTATTTGTGAGTCACAAGCATGAGGACAGTGCCAATTAACTAGTGTGTTCTTTGGAGTTAGAAAAGCTTCATCAGTACATTCCCGTTTGAATTTATGGACCCAATCATGATCATTTTAGGGGTATTATTATTATTTATATTTACAGAAATGTCAAATTAAGAAGAGAAGAGAAATATTCATCAATTACTTACACATTAATAGAGCCATTGTAACAGTTTTTAAGTTTCCAACAACGTATTATCCTCTACTCATTCATAGGGCCTGTCAAACTGGTTTAAGGAACAATTTGAAACAGCTAAAAATCAGTATATTAAAAGTCGAGTTCTTCATGGGAATAATCATGGACCTATAATGAATATAGAAAAGTTTCTCTCAATATTTTCCTTTAGGAAGACAAGGAAAATTTTTATTAATTGAGGGAGATTTCCCTATGGTCAGAAATAATTTACAAGCCCATTCCAGGAACCTTACAAAGAACAAACATAGCTGAGGTCAAAGGAACCGTAGTAAAACGAAATCCATCACGGAAACGTTGCTGACCTCCATGCACATTAGCTTTGCTCACCCTTAAGGTAACTGACCATTACAAAGCCTGTTAAATTCAAGTGCAAGGTAGATTGAAAAATAGATTTTAGCTGTTTTTTTTTTTTTTTAATTATTATGGCACAAAGGTGAAGATATGTTTGAAAACTGTGTTTGTCATTTTGCAGTATGGATGCCACAGGGAAGAGGGCATACAAACACACACACACACACACAACACAAAACAACCAACCAACCAAACAGAAAAATTTCATTAGGCCTAAAATTCCACTGATATATCAAAGACGGGGTAAAAACCATATTATAAAATTGTGGAAGACTCATGAAAAACAAACTCCTTTCCAAGTTCAGGTTAGAAAGGCTAAAATACATTTTTATTGGAGAACTTGGCAGTGATTCATAAAAACTCACAAATAGCAAAGGTGTTAGGTGATTTCAGTGGTGTTATTTAAACCGTGGGCTTGGAAAATGTTATCAAAGATGAGGACTAATAAGGCAAATGACCTTTTCTTGTTCTTATTTTTTAAAAATATATTTTTATAACCCTTTTAAGCCCAGAACTATATGGGTGGTCTTACTATGAATTAGAAGGTCAGATGAGATTATACAGAAAAAACTTTTCTAAATCAAGTGACATCTAATTTATTTAAAGCATGAAAATAGAATGGCTTCTCAAAACTGCAGTAAATTTTCAGAAGCTGATTATACATCTGTTATTGGTTGTGTTTGCTAAATTAATTTAAAGAGAGGGAATGAGACAAAATGTAATGTTTGATTACATATTGTCAGGAGGAATTATGATTAAATATCTGGCTTCAAAAATAACACTTCTTTTCATAAATTTAATTGATCTTTTGAAATGGAAAAAGCATGAAATTGGGAAACTTTGTTTTTTTTTTTGTTGTTGTTGTTATTGAAGATGGTCATTTTAATGGGTGTATAATCTTGGTGTTATCGTATAATCAAAGCATTAAAGGATTTACACCAAGGTTTTTTTTCTTTTTAATTATTTTTTTGCCTTTAGTTTCATAATGAAGTCTTCTGTCACTATAATTAAGGATTGGTAGTTTATTTTCCTTTAAGAATACAGAATATCCTAAGCCATTTGTAAATCTAAATAGCAATTAATATAGTCCTTCTTTAATCACTTGGAATAGTAGTTGTGTAAGAGTTTCATACTTGTCTTATACTTGACATTATTTTATATTCATCATAATATCCTGACCTACCAGACAGAAATAAAATTTATTTTATTTATAAATAAAATGCATTTAACAAAATATCATTTTAATACTCTGGCTTTTGGAATTTGTCACTCTAAGACAAATATCTAAGTAATAGATATCTTTTTAAAATCATTTTTCCTCCACCTGTATTGAAATGTTACTAGCTTAATGTCTATATTGTGGCACATTTCATTGTTTTATATATATGTTAAGAAATTTATTTATATGAATTGGCTCACATTAGAATGGAAATTGGCAAGTCTGAACCTTGTAGGGCAGCTGAAGTTGGAAACTCCAATGAAGGTGAAGTTGAATTCCCCTGGAAAAGATGCCTGGCTGAAGTAGAAGCAGTAATTCTCCTTTTGGCTTCTGACGTCATCAGTTCTGGCTTTAAGACCTCTGAGTGATTGGATGAGGAGACAATTCTCATTGCTGAGGGCAATCCCTTTGTTGACTGTAGATGCAGTCAGCCATAGATTCAATCAACTGACTATAGGTGAAAATCCATCTATGAAATACTCTCACAGTAATAATTTGACCAAACAACTAGAATCCATAACCTGCCAAGTTGATATGCGATATTAACCATAATAGTGGCCATCCAATTTTTCCAGATGTTGACACAGCACTTAAATTTTGAAACTGAGTTTTGGGTCTTACACCCCAGGAAGTTTCAAGGATTCTGGGAACTTTGTCTGTTTGGTCACTGATTTATCCTCATTATCTAGAAACACACCGGTGTATAGTGAGACCCCAATAAATATATCTGAATGGATGAATACATGGGGTAACATAAAAGTGACATAAAGATAATATAAGAATTTCCAAACATTCTAATATTAACAACATAATGTCATCCATGGTCTTATTTGATGGCTCAAGAGCTGACATACACTGGTGTATCTGCACCAGAAAATATACATGTCAAATTAAAAATCCATTAGGTTCTTGTATTAGTCAGTCAAATGGGTGCTGATGCAAAATACCAGAAGTCAGTTGGTCTTTATAAAGGGTATTTATTTGGGGTAGAAGTCCTCAGTTACCAGGCATAAGTGTTTTCCCTCACCAAAGTCCATTGCCAAGTGTTGGAGCAACACAGCTGCCGACTGCCAGGGTTCAGGCTTCTTGGGTTCCTCTCTTCCCGGGGCTGTGTTTCTCTCCGGGCTTAGTGCCTCTGTTTATCCCACAAGTCCAGCTGTAGACTATCAGGTGACTGGCTTGTCTCTATCACAGGGGCTTCTCTCCAAGCTCTCTTACTTCCCAGGGCTCCAGCTCAAGACTCCAACATCAAAATTTCTCCAACACTGTTCTTTGCTATGCCTTTTATATTTGATACCCGCCTCACCAAGGAGTGGGGCTCAATGCCCTACTGACATGGCCCAGTTAACGCCCTAATCATAACTTAAGTATGCCCAGATTAGCAGACTGGCTTTACAAGCATGATCTAATACCTATTTTTGGAATTCATAATTACATCAAACTGCCAAACAGCTACAGATCTCAATTGTAATTTTATTGTCATAATAACTAATAAAACTTAATTGGAACTAGAGGACTTGTCTTCAGAGTTTGCAGGTGAATAATATGCTTTTGATTGGATAAATTATATAAGAATTTCATATTTAAAAGTATGACTCAATTTCAAATATCAATTTTACTTTGAAAATAAAAGACTGACCTTCACAAAAAAACAACAAACAGAATTATAATTTAGAAATGTGAGCATTAGGATCAATTTGGCCCATATACTATAGATATTTTGTCATTTGCCTAACATTTTTATCCCACATATTTTCAGAGAAAATGCATCTCATGCCATAAGCTAAAAGCAAATTTTCTGACCAAATATAGTCTGATCTGTCAAATCAGACAGATCTGTCAAAAGTGATGATAACAATTGGGGTCAAAGATTATCTTTCTTGAATTAGGCAGGCCGTGTGCTGTTTTGGAAAAGCTTCAATGGTAGGATAACAAATTTACTAAAGCATGCTAATAATGTGACATTTTTCATAATTTTCTGGACTGATATTTACACATTATTTAAGGTCTTTATTACATATCTAGTTTAACAAAGATTAGATGTGTAATAAAGAATCCATGAAAGAAAAATATGGTTTAAGAAAAGCTCTTACGTGGCATTCATACAAAATAATAATGCAGTAACTATATGATTGCTCATGTTGATGGTAGCCAAACTTTGTTTTAAAACTTTAATTAACAAAAATCTACAGTGCAGAATGATCACAAAATATCACCAACTATTTATTGATTTTTGATGGATACAAACAATTTAATCAAATTAGCCTTATCTTAAATTATTCCACCCCACCTTCATTCTTATGGACATTTATATTATCCCTGCTTTTTTTTTTTTTTATTTACTATAATGGTACTATTGTGATAAACATCTTTTTAAATTTTTATACATTTTGCTTTTCCCATATTTTCTGATTTATTTCTTATGAATGCTTTATTTTGTAGATTAGATAGTAAAAGTAAATAGCACTAAAGCTCTTAGGTTACATGATTCTAACACCTAAATTTTTTGAGCTCTCCTCATGTGCCGGGAATGGTTCTAAACATTTAACATGTGGTATTGCCATGAGTCCTTTGCCATGAGTGCCATGAGGAATGAAGCAGTTACATGAAGCAGTGAGGAGTGAAGTACATTTCCCAAGATTCCACACATAGAATGTAGGAAACCTACCCAAACAGCATGATTTGAAAGCATTTCAACATTTAGCTATACCACCTCCCACTAAGTGCTAGTTCTCAACTCTAACAAAAACTAAACTTTTTTAGAACTATTATTTTAAAATGCTTTTTTATTATCCTCAATATCAATATAATGCCTTAACTGCAATGTAAGGATAAATAAAAGGAAAAGTTTGAGAAATATAATACATTTTCAGAGGTAGGAAAGCTGGATAGTGATTCTGCCAGGTGACAAACGTGCCATATTTTAAAATATTTATTGAAAAAATTCAATGAGATTCTTACATTTAGTGTGTTTCTGCTAATTCAAAAATACTTGTTCTGATTCCAAACTTTTAATTCTATTCCATTGGTCAATTTATCATTATGCGAGTACAATGCTGTTTTTATCACTGTAGCTGGGTAATATGCTTTAATGTCTGGTAGTGAGAGTTCTTCACAAAAAAACAGCAAACAGAATTATGTTCTTCTTGTTAAATATACTTTTGGCTGTTCGGGGGCCCTTCCCCTTCCAGATAAATCTGATAATTGGCTTTTCCAACTCTGCAAAGAAGAATATTGTGATTTTTATTGGGATTGCATTAAATTTGTGGATCAGTTTGGGTAGAATTGAAAACTTAATGATATTTAGTCTTCCAACCCATGAACACAGAATATCTTTCTATTTGGTTAGATTATTATTGGTTTGTTTCAGCAATGTTTTATAGTTTTCTGAATACCAGTCCTTTTTGTCTTTGGTTAAATTTATTCATAAATATTTGATTCTTTTAGTCACTATTGTAAATGGAATTTTTTTCTGACTTCCTCCTCAGATTGCTCATTAGTAGTGTATAGAAACACTATTGATTTTTGCATATTAATCTTGTATCCTGCCACATTACTGAAATTGTATATAAGCTATAATGGATTTGTCGTGGATTTTTCAGGATTTTCTAAGGATAGGATCATATCATCAGCAAATAAACTTTTACTTCTTCCTTTCCTATTTGGATGCCTTCTTTTTCTTCATCTTGCCTAATTACTCCCATTAGAACTTCTGGGAAAAGTAGGCATGCTTGTTTATTGTACCCAATTTCAACAGGAAAGCTTTCAATCTTTCAACATTAAGTACAATGTTAGCTGTGGGCTTTTCATATATGCACTTTAGCATATTGAGAAGTTTCCTTCTATTCCTATCTTTTGCAGTGATTTTATCGAGAAAGAATATTGTATTTTGTCAAATGCATTTTTTACATCAACTGAAATGATCACATGATTTTTTTCTTCAATTTATTAATGTGCTGTATTACAGATTATGTTGAACCACGCTTGCATACCTGGTATGAAGCTGTTGTGTTAAGGAAGAGGCAGGAACTCTAAATGCTATGCAGAGGCAGTTTTAGTAAATGTTTTGCTAAGGAAGAGGCAAAAAACCACTAAATGCTATGCAAAGGCAGTTTTATTCAATCAAGTGAGTTTCATGTTATATTAAATGATTATAAGAATTGAGCAATCACACAAAAAAAGAGTAATTAATTAAAGACATGGGAAAGGATGAAAGTATATACAGCCACTCACCAAATGGGGGAAAACTCAACATCTGAACTCTCATGTGGCCGGGGGCCCCTTTGCAGATCAGAGTCCCGATTGGAAAGATGGTCCCAGGCAGGGCGTCCCATCCTGGGTGAGGCTCCAATTAGCAGCTTGGGGACCATCCCTTTTAAGAGGTTCTGAACCTTAGAACTCCAATGGGTATTGTAATTCATGAGGAATGACCTAATCGACAGTAACTGAATCCATCTGGCCAGCCCTCCTTAGGAGAGACATGGTGTCTTGAGGTGTCTTTTGTTCTATTCTGTTTATGGTATAATGAAGAGGAATATAAAGGTTTTTAGTTTTCCTTTTTACAGGGAGTAAAAACAGGATGTGTAAATATCACTTCTGGTGACTTGCTCCTTTTAAACATTTGTTTTCTGGGTAATAGATGATAGGGTTCCTGAAAAGCAGTGTTATAACATTCCAAAGGAAAAAGAGCAAGTTAATCATTCACTCTTCTAGGTTAAACAGCAGAGACTACTGATTAGAAACTTCATGAATCACAATTCTTAATAATAATTTTCTTATAGTACACCAGAATCCCTTTGATCATGATGTATAATTTTTTTTATGTGGTTTTGGATTTGGTTAGCAAGTATTTTGTTGAGAGTTGTTGCATCCATATTCATTAAAGAAATTGGTCTGTAATTTTCTTTTCTTTACAATATCTTTATTTGGCTTTGGTATTGGTATGATGCTAGCTTCAAATAATGAGTTTGGCAGCATTTCTTTCAGTTCAATTTTTTAAAAAAAGATTTTGAACAAGATTGGTATTAGATTTTCTTTAAATGGTTTGGAGAATTTACCTATGAAGCAATCTAGACCTGGATGTTTCATTTTGGGGAGGCTTTTGATAACTGTTTCAATATTTTTACTTGTGACTGGTTTGTTGAGGTCTTCTCTTTCTTCTCAGGTCATTTTCATTTGTTCATGTGTTTCCAGAAATTTGTCCATTTCATCAATGTTGTCTAGTTTGTTGACATGCAGTTGTTCATAGTTTACTCTTATGATCTCTTTTATTTCTGTTGGGTCAGTGGTAATGTCACCCTTCTCATTTCTAATTTTATTTATTTGCATCTCTCTCTCTCTCTCTCTTTCTCTTTCTTTCTCTCTTTCTGTTAATCTAGCTAAGGGTTTATTGATTTTGTTGATGATTCAAAGAATCAACGTTTAGTTCCACTGATTTCCTCTATTTTTCCCCTTCTTTAATTTATTTCTGCTCTAATCCTTATTATTTCATTCTTTCTGCTTGCTTTGGGATTGGCTTGCTATTCTTTTCCTACATCCTCCAATTGTAAACTTAGATCTTTGATTTTTAACTTTTTCTTCTATTTTAATATAAGCATTGAAGGCTATAAATTTCTCTCTCAGCACTGCCTTTGCTGTATGCCATAGTTTTGGTATGTTGTGTTCTCATTTACATTTGTCTTGAGGTATTTACTGATTTCTCTTGTAATTTCTTCTTTAACTCATTGATTATTTAAGAGTGTATTGCTCAATCACCATATATATGGATTTTCCCTTTTTCCACCTGTTATTAATTTCCAACTTAATTCCATTAGGTTCAGAGAAACTGTTTTGTATAATTTCAATACTTTTAAATTTATTGCTATCTGACTTATGTCCCAGCATATGGTATATCCTGGAGAAAGGGTCATGAGGAATTGAGAAGAATGTATATCCTGCCAGTGTGATGCTCTATAAATGTCTATTAGATCTATTTCATTTATTATATTATTCAAACTTTCGGTTTCCGTATTTATCCTCTATCCAGAAATCTAATGTTGAAAGTGCACTATTGAAGTGTCCAACTATTATTGTAGTAATGTTTATTTCTCCTTTCAGTTTTGCCAGTGTGTGTCTCATGTATTTTTGGTCACCTATGTTAGTACATAAATATTTATTATTGTTATTTCTTCTTGGTGAATTGTCTCTTTTAAATATATAATAACCTACTTTATCTTTTATAACAGTTTTGCATTTAAAATCTATTTTATCTGATATTAGCATCACTACATCTGTTCTTTTTTTATTGCTATTAGCATGGAATATCTTTTTCCTACCTTTCATTTTCAGCCTGATTGTGTCCCTGTGTCTAAGGTACGTCTCTTATAGACAACAAATAGATGGCTCTTTTTTTTTTTAATCCATTCTATCAGTTTATGTCTTTTAATTGGGAAGTTCAATTCATTAACATTCAGTGTTACTACTATAAAGATGTTACTTAGTTTGTTCATTTTATCCCTTGGCTTTCTATTGTCCTATCTTATTATTGTCAGACTTTTAACCTTTTCAATTTCAACCCCTTTCTGTTCTCTTCTTCTTCCGGGACATCTATAAGGTGTATGTGTTGCCATTTTGTGTTGTCATTCAGATCAATTATTTGCATTCTTTTCTTTTTCTCATCTCCTATCTTTTCAATTTTAAAAGCCCTATCTTCAAATTCTCTTATTTGTTCTTCTAATATTTCAAATCTGTTCTTAAATTTCTCTAAAGTATTTATATCTCATCAATTGTGTCTTTCATTTGCATAAGCTCTGTAACTTTGATATTAGGGAAATGCAGATAAAAACTACAATGAGATATCATCTCACACCACTCAGAAGGGTCATTATTAAAAGAACAGAAAATTTCAAGTACTGGGGAGGATGTGGAGAAATAGGAACCCTATTTCACTGTTGGTGTGACCATAAAATGGTGCAACCTCTGTGGTAGATGATCTGGCAGTTCCTTGGGAAGCTAAATATAGAACTGCCATATAATGAAGCATTCCTGCTACTAGGTATATAATCAGAAGAAATGAAAGCAAGGACATGAACAGATATTTGCACACCAATCTTCATAGTGGCATTATTCACAATTGCTAAAAGATGGAAACAACCTAAGTGGATAAACAAGATGTGGTGTATTCATATGATGGAATATTTTCACTGTTAGAAGAAATCAATTGGGGGAGCACATGACAACATAGAAAAACCTTAAGGATATTATGTTGAGGGAAATAAGACAGACACAAAAGGATGAGTATTGTATGATCTCACTGATATGAACTAAATACAATGAGCAAGCATATGGAATTCATCTATCAAGTGTAGTTTGGTGGGAGATGCAATGTGAGATGAGAAGAGGGGAGAAGATACTGGGTGTATGTAGAATGTTTAATACAGAGAGTCAAATGTGAATATGTGGTAATGGTTGGACTTACTGGAAACATATTATAATGAATGTAACAAACACTTTTGATTTATGGATGTGATTGTGGCTGAAAAGAGTAGTTTAGGAAGATTAATATTCATTGGAGGACAGTGGAGGTTAATATTGGGGATGTATAACAATGATTTTGGCTGTAGATGAGGATCATGGTTAATAGTACAAATAATAATATAAACAATATAAATACAGGAGTAAAACATTGTAATGTTTTTGCAGCAAAAGCAAAGTTTGTACTATATTAATTCTAATGGTAAAAAAAAAGAATATGGGGTTTGGTTTTGTGAGATATGAATATGATTAAGCATTTTTTTCTCTTCTTCCTTTTTTTCTTTAAAAGTTGACCTTGATCATGTCATTTAACTAATCTGTGTTCATCTGTGTGTCTTTCTGAACATTAGAGGAACAACTGAGTTAGCAGTTGGAATTAGATGAGATAAAAGTGTCTGAAAAAGAACTTTTTAGAAGTACTATTTCCATAACTTGCTGAGTTGCCTTTTTCTGTTCTTTTATTTTATGAATTTGAAATAAAGTTGGTGTATTAGTCAGCCAAAGGGGTGCTGGTGCAAAGTACCAGAAATCTGTTGGCTTTTACAAAAGGTATTTATTTGGGGTAGATGCTTACAGTTACTAGTCCCTAAAGAATCCAACTCAAAGTACAGTGAGAGGTACTTTCTCACCAAATGTCTATTGTCACGGGTTGAAGCAAGATGGCTACCGATATCTGTGAAGGTTCAGCCTTCCTCTTTCCTCTTAAAGCTCAGTGGGTCCAATGCCTTTTGATCTCAGCTGTAGGTTGGCATAAGGCTTGTGTCTTAGGGCTTCTTAGTGGCTCTGTTCTCTTCAAAAAGTCAGCTGTAAACTATCACAACTCCCCTGGGGTCCAGCGTCAAAACCAAGTTCTGTTCTCTGCTGTATCTTTTTCTTTGTATCTACTTCTCTGTGTTCTTGATTGAGGGTCCATTTATATAGCCCACAAAGGAGGCTGGGACTCAGTCTTGCATGCCCTAATGATGTGGTCAAATCAAAGCCCTAATCTTGATTTCATAAAATAAAAGTGAAACCTCTGAATTTAATACAATCAAAAGAGAATCATACCCAGAGGAACAGACCAGTTTACAAACATAATCAATATCCCTTTTTGTAATTCATAAATAATATCAAACTGCCATAGTTGGTAATAAAAAATACTTGTTCTGCCTGTTAAAAGTAGTTGCAAATTTCCTGTCATATATTTCTATGCTACAACTGTAAATCCAGCAAAGGTGGGTGCGTTACTACACTTGTGACTGAAGTGAAAATGCATTATTGTTGCAATTGTGTGAAAAGGTGAACAAAAGAGTACAGCCTTTCCTAAATTGCCTCAGAAGCTATTGTTCTGGAAAATTTAGTGTGTATTAATCCTGTGAAAAATGAATTTGTGTATGTATTAAAATGGAGTTAGCTACAGGCTCAGAATTCTTTTAAAGTTTTTCATCTATATTAATGTCTACTAGAACATTCAAAATTTGTGTGGAATGTGAAAATATCTTTGTTATGGTTGGTATATCATTTAGGGTTCTCCAGAGAACCAGAACAACACAATATATGTGTGTGTATAAATATATAATAAAGATTTGTTATAAAGAATTGGCTTGCACAATTGTGGGCTCTGGCAGTATCAATTCTGTGGGGCAAGCTGGAGGCTGGAAATTCTGGTAAGATTGATGTTGAAATCTTGAGTCCAAATTCCTTAGTTAGAATCTCAGGAAGGACTGGAGCATGAAATCTTGAGGCAGAATTCCTTCTTCGTCTTAGGATCCTCAGATGATTGCATTTACGTTCTCCCAACTGTTTGGGTAAGGCAAAACTACATTATTGAGTGTCATCTCCTTTACTTTAAAGCCAACTGATTGTAGATGCATTCCTATCAAAAAAATATCTCCACAGCAACATCTAGGTCAGTGTTTGCTAAAACAGCGGCACATAATAACTTAGCCAAGCTGACACATAAAATTAGCTGTTACAGTTGGGTTTAAACATGTCATTTTGAAATTTGTTTGCTACTTTACTCATCTGTCCCCTTCATTTTCTTTTTTTCTTCCTTCTTTTGGCTTAACTGTGTATGCTTTATGATTACATTTTATCTTCTTTATTGCTTTATTATTTCTTATACCTTTTAAAACTATACTTTATATATATTTTTAAAGATACTTAGATTACATAAATGTTACATAAAAAATATAGGGGATTCCCATATGCCCCACTCCCTACCCCTCCCACATTTTCCCACATTAACAACATCCTTCATCAGTATGGTACATTTGTTACAATTGATGAACACATCCTGGAGCATTGCCACTAAGCATGGATTATAGTTTACAATCTCTCCTGCACAATTTTTAAAATTATGACAAGATATACATTGGCCTGTATCTGTCCTTGTCATGTCATTCAGGTTGATTTCAAGTATCGATAATGCCCCCACATTACACCTATTTTTCCCTTCCCGCCTCCCCCCCCCCCCCCATGCCAGAACCTCCAGTGGCTACTGCCTCTACATCAATGACATATACTTTTAAAATTTATTTTTAACATTTGAGCTAGGGATTACAGTATGACTTTAATTTATTACAGTAAACCTTAAGTTAATATTATACCACTTCATAAGTAGTAAAATAAACTTAGAATAATATACTTCCAATTTCTGGATCTCAGATATATCATTATCCCACATTTTACTTTTATACATGACATGAATTACATGATAATTATTATTATTGTTTTAAACTACCATTTATATTTTAAAGAGATTTTGAATATTTAAAAAAGTGTTTTGTATATACCTACATAGATATTATTTCTTTTGCTCTTTATTTTTTATATAGATTTGTATTTTCATCGAATATCAATTTCATTCAACCTTCCTTTAACATTTCTTGTGGTGCAAGTATGCTGAGTATGAATTTGTACAGCTTTTTTTTCTTGAGGATGTCTTTATTTCAACTTCATTGCCAACAAATGATTTTGCTAGGTATAGAATTCTATATTGATAGTTTTTAGTGATTCCTTTCATTATTTAAATATGCTGTTCCACTGTCTTTTGGCTTACAATTTTTCAGATAAGAAGTCTTATATTTGTTCCTCTGAATATCATGTCTTTTTTCTTCTGCCTGGTTTTATAATTTTCTTTTTATTCCTGTTTTAAATATCTGGGTTAGAATGTATCTTGGTATAATTTTAGTCATGTTTTTTATGCATGGAGTTCGCTGATAAATGTAATAAAAATAATAATGGTTATTAAATTTGGAAAAATTTCAGTCATTGTTTATTCAAATATTTTTCTGTCCTCACACCTACTCTTTTCTAGTATTCTAGTCTACATATATTACACCATTATAAGTTTTTCCACAGCTTGCTGAAACTCTTTTCATTTTTATTCAGTGTTTTTTGTTTTGTATTTCATTTTTGGTAGTTCCTATTGCTATTTCTCTGGTTCCAGATCACTGCAATAAAGAGAATATCTCAATAAAGAGAGTTAGGCAATCTTTTTGGTTTCCCAGGCCATATAAAATTATGTTTACACTATACTTTAGTCTGTCAAGTGTGAAATAGCATTTTGTCTAAAAAAACAATGTGCATACCTTATTTAGAAATTATTTATTGCCAAAAATGCTAACCACCATCTGATCCTTCAGTAAGTCATAATCTTTGGCTGGTGAAGGGTCTTGTTTCATTGTTTACAGCTGTTGACTGATCAGGAAGGTTGTTGCTGAATGTTGTGGTGGCTGTGATAAATTCATAAAATAAGACAACAAAGAAGTTTAGTGCATTGATTGACTCTTCCTTTCATAAAAGATTCTCTGTAATATGTGGTGCTATTTGATATCTTTTTACCCACAGAACTTCTTTCAAAATTGGGGTCAATCCTCTCAAACCCTGCTGCTGCTTTATCAACTAAGATTATGTAATATTCTAAATACTTCTTTGTCATTTTAACAATGCTCTCAGTGTCTTCATCAGGAATAATTCCATCTCAAGAAACGACTTTCTTTGCTCATCCATAAGGTGCAATTCCTCATCCATTAAACATTTATCATGAGATTGCAGCAACTCAGTCATATATTCAGGCTTCATTGCTAATTCTAGTACTATTGCTATTTTCACCACATCTGCAGTGACTTCTTCCACTAAAGTATTGGACATCTCAAAGTCATTCATGAGGGTTGGAATCACTTTCTTCCAAACTCCTGTTAATGTTAATATTTAACTTACTCCCATGAATGTTTTTAATGGCATATAGAATGGTGAATCTTTTCTAGAAGGTTTTCAATTTATATTGCCCAGATCCATCAGAGGAACCACTATCTATGGCAGCTATAGCCTTATGAAATGTCTTTCTTAAATATAAGATTTGAGAGTCGGAATGACTCCTTGATCCATGGGCTGCAGAATGGATGCTGTGCTAGCAGGCATGAAAACAACATTAGTCTCATTGTACATCTCCAACAGAGTTCTTGGGTGACCCTGTGCATTGTCAATGAACAGTAATATTTTGAATTGAATTTTTTTCTGATCAGTGGATCACAAGAGTGGGCTTAAGATATTCAGTAAACCATTCTATAAACATATGTGTTGTCATCCAGACTTTATTGTTCCATTTATAGAGCACAGACAGAATAGATTTAGCATAATTCTTAAGGACTCCCTAAGAATTTCAGAATAGTAAACAAGCATTGACTTCAACTTAAATTCACCAGCTGCATTAGTCCCAAACAAGAGTCAGCCTGTCCTTTAAAGCTTTGAAACCAAGCATTGACTTCTCTTCTGTAACTATAAAATTCTTAGATGGCATCTTCTTCCAATAGAAAACTTGTTTCTTTAACTTTGAAAATCTTTTGTTTAGTGTAGCCACCTTCATCAATTATCTTAGCTAGATCTTCTGGGTAACGCGGCTGCAGCTTCTACTTCAGCACTTGATGCCTCAATTTGTACTTTTTGTTATGGACGTAACTCCTTTCGGGAAACCTCATGAAACAACATCTGCTTGCTTAACTTTTCTTCTGCAGCTTCCTTACCTCTGTTAGCATTCATAGAATTGAAAAGAGTGAGGGTCTTTCTATGGATTAGGCTTTGGCTTGAGGGGATGTTGTGGCTCATTTAATGCTCTATCCAGAACACTAAAATTTTCTTCATATCAGCAATAAGGCTGTGTTACTTTCTTATCACTTGTGTGATCACTTTTAATTTCCTTCAAGAACTTTTCCTTTGCAGTCACAACTTGGCTCACTGTTTGGAATAAGAGGTTTTTGACATGCCTTCCTCACCAAGTTTGATCATTTCTAGCTTTTAAGTTAAAATGAGAGATGTGCAACTACTTTTTTCACTTGAACACTTAGAGGCCATTGTAAGGTTATCAATTGGCTTAATTTCAATAATGTTGTGTCTCATGGAATAGAGAGGCCCCAAATGAGGGAGAGGGGGGGGAATGGCTGGTCAGTGGAGCACTGAGAATCATTTATCGATTAAGTTTACTTTCTTATGCGGGTGCAGTTCATGATGCCTGAAAACAATGACAATAGTAACATCAAAGATCACTGATCACAGATCACCATAACAGATATAATATAATGAAAATGTTTGAACTATTGAGAGAATTGCTAAAATGTGACATAGTAAAATAAAGTGGGCATATGATGTTGGAAAAATAGCATTGATAGACTTGCTCAATGCAGAGTTGTCCAAACCATCAATTTGTAAAAATAGAATATGTGTGAAGTGCAATAAAAAAAAAGTGCAATAAAACGAAGTATGCTTATATTTCAAAAATAGATGAAAATGTGATATTTTTACAGGTAGTTTTGTGTCTATGTGTGTCTGCGTGTACCTGCTTTGTAATTCAAGAGGAAGAAATATTATTATATAGTCCTTGTACCAATATAGGAGCTTCATGTTATCATTCATTTTCCATTTATCTTGCTAGTCCAACTGTTGCTTCATATTTATTCCTTTCTATGACTAGTAGAAAAGACAATATTTTAGGTCCCCCAAAACAGAAATATATTTTATATTTACTTCTTTTCATTATCACTTTATTCCTCTACTGGCTTTTTTTTTCTGCCACATGTAAATGTTGCTCTAAAATTGCCCTATATTTATCCTGTAAGTACCTAAGAATATTTCTAGCTCTCTAAGTAACAAATAGAAGAGGTATTGTAAAATTTATATCAGTTTTCAGTACTTACGATTACTTATTCATATCTGTAATTCTAAATTTCTATCAAAGAAACTATTGCTTTGTTTAAACAAAATAAGATGCCGATATAGGGTCTTTTTTTGCCAAGTAAACAAGTATAAAGTGGCAGATAAGTGCAGTAGGAGGCCAAAGTGAATCTAAGATAATAACACTATTTGGATATCACTAGGAGTACATAAGAAGAAGGTGGGTGATAGATATACATCATGCCAGAAGACAGCACCAGACAAATGGCCCAATTTTGAGGCCTTAGCCACTTATAACTTCGGCAGACATAAATAAGTTGTAGTTAGTTTAGTTCTGTCCAGCAATTCCTTATTAAAAGTCTAATATTCAAAACTGTTAAAAAATGGAAACCATTATATCTTGTGTAAATAATTCAAGCATTAAATATTTGAACTATAAAATTTGACTAGTCAGATATTATCAAGAATGTATAACCTTTCTGTTTTTAATCATTTAAAAAATATCAGAAAGCCAGCCTGGATTTTTTTTTTTTTTTAAATCTATAAGGCCTCAAAATAGTGAACACGTAAAACTCAGTGTCTTTTAATTTAATTTAATTTTATTTTATTTTATTTTACAGAAAAAATTTTTAACATTCAATAAATACTGTCAAAGTTTCTGAGGTTCAAGGATGTGATATTTTATACAGGAATCTCTTAAGAATTATTTATATCTGAGGCAGTTTCTGGAAGGACCAAACACATAAGTTAGAAATATTCTATCTGCCTGCCCATGAGGGCTGGTTAATGTGTAGACACAGTTGCTACAAATGTTGAGGGGACAGATCTAAGCTTCTAACAGTTCTGTAAGAAATTCAGAATTTATTTCTCTGCTGTACAGATGCTTATAGTAATACCAACTTTGCATCTGCAAAAGCAAATGATGTATAGACAGGTTTGTTTGGAAAAAGATAGCTACCAGTTTTCATTATCTGCCAGGAAAAAATGCAGAAATAAAATAACTCTTTAATTTTACTGCATGGTGTAAACAAACCTATGTGTTGAGGAGTTCTATATTTCTTGTTACTGATTTAGAGACTAAAGCATTGAACCAGTCCCAGATTTCTATATTCAATGGAAAGAAACATACCACCAGGTTACTGTAGTATATTATATCATTAATGAAATTGTATTTAGACTATTTTGCCTCCAAGTTACTTAGAATTAAAAAAAAAAATAGCTTATCAAATCAGTGTCAACAATTTGGTAATGAAGAAAACATTAAGAATAAGATTTATGTATGTCTTTGAGGAAACCTGAGGGAGCATAAAGATGCATATACCTTCCAGAGGACCCAGAAACTGAACTGTGTGGAATAACTAAGAGGAGAGAAATGCTAAGAGAACAAAGCAGTTGGAGTATTCTTACCTCAGCTGGAATAAATCCAATGGATTTCTAAAAGGACAGAATATTTTCAAAGGCACGTGTATTAGAAGTTCCAGAAGGATTTGGCTAATTAATTCTGTGTGCAGTGTTGACCTCAAAAAACATATTCAAATATTTCAAGACAACATTATTTTCCTCTTCATGTTCTCAGAGGGACTGTAACAATGGATTTAAAAGTTCAAAACAACTATGCATCATTATCAACCTATTCTTAAGATTTCTTGAGATTTTTCTTTACTCTTGCTGTACTCTACACTGTTCAGTTGATTTGTTGAAAATCTGGTTTCTGAGACTCCAGTTGACTGCTTGGCAAGTGAGACTGCTTGTTTATACTTTAAATTCTTAGCCCCATTTACAGAGTTTAGAAAAGCATCTGTGAAGCTGGAATGATGCAGTAACCAATTTTGAAATGTGCTGCATAATCAGGTTCCTAGAACCATCTCTCTACTCCAGCCAACCCAGGATTCCAAAAGGGAAGTAATTAACTGTCTCCAATATACACATTATTATGTGTTTGAAAAGACATCCTGAGTCATAGATCACAGGAGGCAATAAGTTTCAGCAAGCAGAGGTATTGGTGCTGCCTTGCAAATGAACTGCAACATATTACTTTGCTTCTCATTCTGCACCTAAATTAGTAATGGTGGCATCAGATGCTTGCCTTTTCATGTCTCTGTGCTTTAAAAGTAAGAACTTTTTCTGGGATATTCTAGTGAGTACATGTTATACAAAGAATTAAAGACCTAGAATTTATCTCATTAAAATCATATAATATTGTGGGGTTTTTTTCTTGCCAACTAACATATTCTACTTTTCATTATCACTGCCAATGTTTAAACTTCAGGAAAATTCTTGTTGTGATTGTTGAAATATTACCTAAGAGTGAAAATAACATGCCACGAAAACTTAAATTTAAATTGCAGACATTTTACAAAAATTACAATGGAATCGTTGTGACAAGTTGTGTTGAACGATGCTATATGAAAAAACTATTTTATAAAATACTTGGTTTCCCAACATTTTTATATCTTTTAAACCTCCCCCCCCATTATTTTTACATTTAAAAAGTGATCAATTTTCAAAATCTCTTTTTCTTTTTTCTGTTTCTTTATAAAGTTTTTCTTATAGGACTTAGCCTAGGAATGTAATAGTCATCCAGTAGGATTCTCTTTATATCTCAGAGTTGCTATCATAAATATCACAAACTGGTTTGTCTTATACAACATAATTTTCTTGGCTCTTGGTTTTGAGGCTAGAAAAGTCCAAATCAAGATATCGGTGTTACTGAGCAAGTGGGCTCATTGCCAGATGTGCATAAAAGTCAAGACTTCAACACCAGGATTTCATAGAAAGAAAGAGTTTATTTCAAGGCAGCCAAGCAAGGAGACAGTATACAAGGCTCAAATCTGTCTCTCTAAGCTTAAAAGGTATAAGATTTTTATGTGATTTGGCAGAGGTTTTTCAGGGAGGTGGAAAGAGGTGACACAGGATAGAGTGGCCTGGAGGCAGGGTTAAGTGGAGCATGCACAGTAGAAGATCATGTTTGCTTATACACTGCATGATCAAAAATGGTGGCCTTAACATGAAACATAACAAAAGGTAGAGAGTTTAATATTATAATTAGGTATAGGTAACTTTAGGTCAGAACTTCGTTGCATAGCACAGGTGGGGGTAGAGGTAGATAAAATTTTTGTCTTTGTCCAGTTTGCAGAGGCTGATAAAGCAGAAGTTAAAAACACAACTTGGTCTGGTTGGGGCATTATTAAGGACTGGGATGACTGCTAGGGGCACTACCAGGTCATCACCAGGATAATCTAGGGGAGTGGTCTAGGAGGAAAGACAAGGGGCATGAAGGTGCCTTCATTGCTAAGGCTTGTTTTCTCCCTGAATTTGTGGCATTCTGGTGCTGGCTTTTGGCAATGTTTAGAGTTCCTTGGCTTGTACGTCTGCCTTCCCTCATATGCCAATATCTTCTTGTTTTATCTGCTCTTTCACTTTCCGCTGACTTTCAGGTTTGCTGTGCGGCCTTCTTTAACTTCTGTCTTCCAGTTTCTTCTCTATGTAAAGCCTCAAGTAATATGGATTAAGACACACCTGCATTCAACTGGACACACTTAACTAAAAATAATATTCTCAAGAGGTTTTATTTAAAATTGGTTCATATCTGCAAGAACAAAGAATAAGATTAAGAAAATGTCTATGCTGGGGTACATAATTCGGTCTACCACACTTTGGCAAAGGCAAAGTGGCCAATTCACTATTAAGAAACACAGTTTATATTCAAAAAAGAAGTTGATTAAGAGAAATTTACAACAGTTCAGATGAAATGAGATTGGGCAAGAAATACAGGGCTTAAAAAGGTCAAAGGGTATTCTTGCTTAAAGAGGAGCAGTTCTGAAAGAGTTTACTAGTTCTTTGTAAGAATCTAAAGGTAAGAAACCCATGGATACAGTTTTTTAAATTATTTTTTGTTAGAGAAGTTGTGAACTTACAAAACAATCATGCGTAATGTATAGAATTCCCACACAACAACCCCGCACTAATACCTTATATTGTTGTGGAACATTTGTTACAGATTATGAGAGAACATCATCAGACTATTACTACTAACTATGTTTTATGGTTGCGGCCTTTTTTCTAGGTCTTTGACCCATTTTGAGTTAATTTTTTTTAAGTGTGAGATAGGGGTCCTCTTTCTTTCTTTTGGATATGGATAAAAACTGCTCTGCCCCTGTTGGGTGAGCTTGACAACCTTATAAAAAATCACTTGACCATAGATGTGAGAGTCTGTTTCCGAACCATAAATTTGGTTATATTGGTCGATATTTCTATCTTTATGCCAGTACCATGCTGTTTTTACCACTCTAGCTAGGTAATATGATTTAAAGTCAGGAATGTAGAGTCCTCCAACTTCACTTTTCCTTTTTAAAATGTTTTGGTCTATTTGGGGCCCCTACTCTTCCAAATAAATTTGATAAATGGTTTTTCCATTTCTTTAAAAAACACTGTTGGAATTTTTATCATAATGACATTGAATCTGTAATTCAGTTTGGGTAGAAGTGACATCTTAACAATATTTTGTCTTTTAATTCATGAGCATGGAATTATCCTCCATTTACTTAAGTCTTCTTTGATTTCTTTTAGCAATACATTGTTGTTTTCTGAATACAAGGGCTTTACATCCTTGGTTAAGTTTATTCCTAAATATTTTATTCTTTTACTTGCTTTTGTTAATGGAATTATTTTTCCTGAATTCCTCTTCAGACCATTCATTACTAGTTATAGAAACACTACTGATTTTTGCATAGGAATCTGGTATCCTGCCACTTTACTAAACTTCATTCTAGTTACTTTGATGCAGATTTTTGGAGACTTTCTAGGTATTGGATCATATAATCAATGAATAGTGAAAATTTTACTTCTTCCTTTCCAATTTGAATGCCTTTTATTTCATTTTCTTGCCTGATTGCCCTCGCTACAATGTATAGCACTATATTGAACATCGGTGGTGATACTGGGCATCCTTGTCTTAGTCTCGATCAGAACAGGAAAGCTTTCAGTCTCTCACCATTTAGTACAATATTAGTTGTGGATTTTTCATATATACCCTTTATAATGTTGAGAAAGTTTCCTTCAAATCCTATCTTTTGGAGTGTTTTTATCGTTGGTGTACAATTGTTCACAGTATCCTCTTATGAACTCTGTTACTTCTGTGGGGTCAGTAGTAAGGTCCCCATTTTCATTTCTGATTTTATCTTTATCTTCTCTCCTTTTTTCCTTTGTAAGTTTGTAAATTTTGTTAATCTTCATGATATACCAACTTCTGATTTTGTTAATTCTCTCTATTATTTTTCTCTTGTTCTTAATTTCATTTGTTTCTGCTCTGATCTTTGTTATTTTACTCCTTCTGCTTGCTTTGGGAAGAGTTTGCTGTTCTTTTTCTAGTTTTTGCAACTGTGTGTTTATGTCATTGATTTTAGCTCTTTCTTCTTTTTTAATGTACGTAATAAGGCTTTAAATTTCCCTCTCAGCATTGTCTTTGCTGCATCTCATGTGTTCTGATATGATGTGTTCTCATTTTCATTTATCTCAAGATATTTATTGATTTCTCTTAAAATTTCTTCTTTGATGCACTGATTATTTGAGTGTGTTGTTTATTTTCCATATATATGTGAATTTTCTCTTTTCTTCCTGTTGTTGATTTCCAGCTTTATTCCATTATGATCAGAGAAAGTGCTTTGTTTACTTTTAAAAAAATTTATTGAAATACATCACTCATACATGAATATACATAAACAATAAATGTATAGTAATAGTTGTGAACTTACAAAAGAAACATACATAACCTCATACAGGGCTCTCATACCTCATCCTACCATCAATACCTTACATTGTTGTGAAACATTTTTAACTAATGATTAAAGATCATCCTCAATATATTCCTACTAACCAAAGTATTTTTCCGCAAACCACCCTATTATTATTATTATTATTATTTTTATATCATTTATACATGAACATACATAAACAATAAATGTATAGTAAAAGTTGTGAACTTACAAAGCAATCATTCATAACATCAAACAGAGGTCCCATACATCAACCCTCCACCAACACCTTGCATTGTCATAAGACATTTGTTATAAATTATGAAACAAAATTGTAAAAATTGTGCTACTAATTATAGTCCTTATCTTACATTTGGTGTATTTCCCCCCAACCCACCCTATTACTATTTTTTACATATATTTTTATGACAAAACTTGTAAACTTACAAAACAATAATGCACATGTGCAGAATTCCCAAACAGCACCCTTCTATCAACACACCACACTGTGGTGGAATATTTATTACAGATTATGAGATAATATCATCCGATTATTACCAGTTCCACAAAATATATTGGCATGCATTTTTCATATCCCCCCCCCCCATTGTCAACACAGTACGTCTTTGGCATAGATGCAAGAATATTACATTATTACTGTGAACCACACTCCATAGGTCACTCCAGTTGTATTTTTCCCATGCTTCTCCACATTCCCACCACCCTGCAATACTGATGTACATCTGCTCTATCTCACAAAGGCCACTCTTGCATCTGTACCATCAACCACTATTCTCATCCACCTCTGAATTTACTGTGCTATTCAGTCCATACATTATTCTCTAGCTTTCTGTCAACTGGCATTTACATCCCTAGACTACAATTTTCAGCCACATTCCCATTTATAAACCAGCTGTTACTCCCTATATGTGTTACCATCAACTCTGTACATTTCCACACTTTTACAGTAAAGTTAATTAAAACTTCTACATACATTAAACATCAGTAGTCCATCTCAGTCCTCCTCTTATCTCCTTTAAGAATCCACAACCTACCACCAGGGCTTGAAGATATTTTCCTACATTTTCTTTTAGGAGCTTTATGGTTCTTGCTTTTATATCTAGGTTTCTTTATTCATTTTCAGTTAATTTTTGTATAGGTTGTGAGTTAGGGTCCTCTTTCCTTCTTTTCCTATGGATATCCCATTTTCTCAGCACCATTTTTTTAATGGACTGTTCTGCCTGAGCTGGGTGGGTTTGACAGGCTAGTCAAAAATCACTTGACCATACATGTGAGAGTCTGTTTTTTAACCATCAGTTTAGTTCCATTGGTTCTGTGCGTCTGTCTTTATGCCAGTACCATGCTGTGTTTACCACTGTAGTTAGGTATTACAACTTAAAGTCAAAATTGAGAGTCTTCCAACTTCACTTTTCCTTTTTAAGATGTTTCTGGCTATTCAGGACCCCTTGCCCTTCCAAGTAAATTGGGTAATCATGTTTTCCATTTATTTAAAAAAATGCTGGTGGAATTTTTATCGGGATTTCATTGAATCTGTATATCAATTTGAGTAGAACTGACATCTTAATGATATTTAGTCTTTCAATCCATGAGCATGGAATGTTCTTCTAATTATTTATGTCTTTTTTAAAAATTTCTTTTAACAATGAGTTGTAGTTTTCTAAATACGAGTGCTTTACATCGTTGGTTAAGTTTATTCCTGAATATTTGGGTTTTATCTGTCATATTTTATTTTCACCACTCTTTTGACACTTTTAGTTACTCTTACTGATATAATCTTCATTTCTAGACTCTCTTCCAGGCTTCTCTCTCCTGTCTTTTCTTTTCGGGCTGTAGCACACCCTTTAGTATTTCCTGCAAAACAGGTCTCTTGGTTACAAACTCTCTCAGTTTCTGTTTATCTGTGAATATTCTAAACTTGCTCTCATTTTTTGAAATACAATCTTCCTGGATATAAGATTCTTGGCTGGAAGTTTTTCTCTTGCAGTATATTAAATATATCATACCACTGTCTTCTTGCCTCCATGGTTTCTGGTGAGAAATCAGCACTTAATCTTATTGGGTATTTCTTATATGTTATGCATTGCTTTTGTTTTGCTGCTATCAGAATTCTCTGTCTTTGGAATTTGACATTGTGATTAGTATGTGTCTCAGAGTTGGTCTATTAGGATTTTTTTTGAATGGCAGTACGTCGTGTTTCTTGGACACAGATATCTATGTCCTTCAATAGGATTGGGAAATGTCCTACCATTATTTCTTCAAATATTCCTTCTGCCCCTTTTCCCTTCTCTTCTCCTTTTGGGACACCCATGACACGTATGTTTGTACATCTCTTGCTGTCCTTTAGTTCCCCGAGACTTTGTTCAAGTTTTTCTAATCTTTTCTTCATCTTTTCCTTTGTATGTTCACTGTCAGAGGCCATTTCTTCAAGCTCACCAATCCTTTCTTCTGCCTCCTCAAATCTGCTACTATATGATTCCAGTGTATCATTAATTTCATTTATTGCACCTTCCATTCCCATAAGATCTGCTATTTTTCTATGTATGCTTTCAAATTCTTCTTTGTGCTCCTCCAACGTCTTCTTAATATCCTTAATTTCTTTAGCCATCTCACTGAATTTATTAAGGATATTTGTTAGAACATCTATGATTAGTTGTCTCAACTCCTTTATGTCATCTGGAGGCTTACCTTGTTTCTTTAACTGGGCCATATCTTCCTGTTTCTTGGTGTGGATTGCAATTTTTTGTTGGTGTCTTGGCATCTGGCTTACGAGATGTATTTATTCTGGGTCTAGTTTTTCTCTTTAGTTTAGGGAGTCTCACCTTTTCTCCCTTGCTGGTTATGTAACAGGAGCCAAGGATGTAGATGGTGCTATAACGTGTGGAGGCTCAAGCTACCCTCATTGTGCCAAGGACCAATGAAGCTTCTCCCACCTTTCTCCTTTGCCAGGGCTAGGGACACAGCCACAGCTGTGTGGAATAATCCAACTTATGCAGGCCTAGACTGTAGTTGCCCAGAGAGAGTGATGAAGCTACACATCCATTTCTTCCCTGCCTGAGGTGGGGATGGAGCTGCAGGGGTGGGCAACAATTTATGCAGTGCAGGTCCAAGATGACCACGGTTGTCCGGGTAGACTTCCAATTATTCAGTTTGTGCCGCCTAAATGTACCTGCAATTACCTGGTGTAATGGTTAGGATAATGTGTCAACTTGGCTAGGCAATTGAGTCCAGGTGTTAGGTTCGGCAAGCACTGGGCTAATTGTAATACAAGAGCATTTATGGACTTTGATCACCAGTGAGTTTACTGCATGGATGTCTAATTACATCTGCATTAATCAGGGAGATTGCATCAGCAATGGGTTGCTTTTATCCAATCACTTGAGTGCTTTAAAAGGGGAAGTGATTTCAACATTCAGAGAGAATTTCCCAGCTTGTCTTTGGACAACCACCTTCTCCCAGAAATTCATCAAGGACCTTTCATTGGACTTTCATCGGAGCCCCTGGCTTGCAGCCTGCCTGCAGAACCTGGACTTGAGAATCCCCACGGTCACGTGAGAAACTCTTATAAAATCTTATATTATTGACAGATATCTCCTGTTGATTCTGTTTCCCAAGAGAACCCTGACTAATACACCTGGATAGGCTGATACAGGGCCAGTCAGCTTCCTCCCTGCTAGAGGTAGGGTTGAATCCTAGGCTACGGCTTCAGGCCAATATGGGTGGAAGAAACTATTCTCTACCGTCACTCTGATTTTCAGTCAGCCCTGTTTCCCCTCATGCTGGAGGTGGAGTCAAAATGTTGGCTACTGACTTCCTTCTGACTTGAAAAGGCTGAAACTTTAGCTGTTCTTAGGGTTATACTTTAGCCAGCTGAATGTATTAATCAGTAGCTGAAATCGGTGGCCAACCATCCCTTCCTCCACTGTTTTTGGGAAATGGAGCTTCCAATTCCTGCCACAGAATAGCTCGTGGGGTGGTTTGTGCTGCCTAAGTAAGATGATCATTGGCCTCTGTGGTGTGGCCTGAAATTTCCCAGAGAGGCTGGTTCAGATCCCCGCAGCTTCTTCCCTGCCTGAGGTGGGCCTGGGGCTTAGGCCAGACTGGCAATCTGATCTAGATGGAAAAAACCCACCCCTTCCCAGCACTGTGATTTTCAGTCAGCTCCACTTCCCCTGTGTCAGGTGTGGAGTTAAGATGGTGGCCACTGGACTTTATCTGACTTGGACAGGTTCAAACTTTAACTGTTCTTAGGATTATACTTAAGCCCACTGAATTTACTAATCAGTAGCTGAAGTTTGTGCCCAACTGTCTCTTTCTCCCCTGTTTTGGGAAGTGGAGCTTTCAATTCCAGCCATGGAACAGCTCTCGAGGCAGCTTGTCCCTCAGTGGAGGATGGGCAACAGCCTCTGTGGCATGGAGGGCTCTACTTTCTGTGCAGATGGGCAGTCTCCTCCTTCCATCCTTTCAAGGATGTTGCAGGATGCACTTCTGGTCCCCTGCAGCCCTCAAATAAGTGCTCTAGAATAGCTGGGTTTGATCATCAACTGCCCGTAGCAGGAGCTGATTCCATAGCAGGAGCTGACTCTCGGAGCTCTTTACTCTACCAACATCTTGCTAGTTGTTCAGCTTTGTAAACTTTTGTTCTTGTGAAATTTATCAAGATCTATTTTGTGATCAAACAAATGGTCTTTCCTGGAGAAAAAGCCACGAGACCATGAGAAGACTGTATATCCTGCTGTATTGGGGAGCAGTGTTTTGTATATGGCTATTAGGTTTAGTTCATTTATCATATTATTTAAGCTCTCTCTTTCTTATTGATCCTCTGCCCAGATGTTCTATTCATTGATGAGAGTGGTGTATCGAACTCTTCAAATGTTATAGGGACATCTTTTTCTCCCTTCAGTTTTGTGAGTGTTTCCCTCATAATTTGGGGCTTCCTAGTTAGATGCACATGTATTTATGATGGTTATTACTTCCTGGTGAATTACCACTTTTATTACTATTTAATGTACTTCCTTGCCTCTAATAACAGCTTTGATTTTAAAGTTTATTTAATCTGATATAAGTATATGTAGTGCAGTTTTTTTTTTCCTTTACAGCATGCATGGAATATATTTTTACAGCCTTACACATTCAATCTATTTGTATCCTTGGGTGTAATGTGAGTCTTTGGTAGACAGCATTTAGATAGCTCATATTTTCTTATCCTTTCTGCCATTCTGTGTCTTTTGACTGGGGAGTTTAATCCATTATCATTCAATGTTATTATTGTAAAGGCAGTTCTTACTTCTCCCATTTTGACCTTTGGATTTTATGTATCATATCTTATTTCACCACTTTTTTTACACTTTTGTTACTTTTACTGACAGAATCTTCATTTTTAGACTCTTTTCCAAGCCTCCTTCTCCTGTCTTTTCATTTTACAGCACTCCCTTTAGTATTTACTACAAAGCCAGTCTGTTGGTTATAAACTCTCTCAGTTTCTATTTATCTGTGAATATTTTAAAGTCGCCTTCATTTTTGAAAGACAATCTTGCTGGTTATAGTATTCTTGGCTGACAGTTTTCCTCTTGCAGTATCTTAAATATATCATACCAAATATATCATACCAGTGCCTTCTTGCCTCCATGGTTTCTGATGGGAAATCTGTACTTAACCTTATTGGGTATATCTTGTATGTGGATTATCAATTTTCTCTTGCTGTTTTCAGGATTCTCTCATTTTATTTGGCATTTGATATTCTGGTTAGTTTGTGTCTCTGAGTGTGTCTATTTGGATTTAATCACTTGGGAATACAATTGTTTCTTGGACACAGGTATATATGTTCTTCAATAGTGTTGGGAAAATTTCTACCATTATTTCCTCAAATATTCCTCATTCCCCTTTTCCCTTCTCTTCTCCTGGAATACCAAGTATGTTTGTACATCTGTTACCATCATTTAATTCCTTGGGACCCTGTTCAATTTTTTTAATTCTTTTTTCTATCTATTCTTTTTTATGTTTGCTTTTGGAAGCCATGTCTTTAATGTCACTAATCTTTTCTTCTGCATCTTCAAATATGCTGTTATATGCCTCCAGTGTTGTATTAGTCAGCCAAAAGGGTGCTGGTGCAAAATACTAGAAATCTGTTGGCTTTTATAAAGGGCATTTATTTGAGGTAGAAGCTTATAGTTACCAGACCATAAAATGTAAGTTACTTCCCTCACCAAAGTCTATTGCCATGTGTTGGAGCAAGCTGGCTGCTGACATCTGCAACAATTCAGGTTTCCTGGGTTCCTCTCTTCCCTGGGCTTGCATCTCTCTGGGCTCAGCTGCTCTGCTATCTTCAGGTGAAAGGCTCACCTCTCTTCCTGGGGCCTCTGTCATTTCTAATCTAGCCTTTTCTCTGCTCCTCTGTACACTTACTTCCCAGGCTCCAGCATTAAAACTCCAAACTCCCTTCTCTGCGGTGTGGTTTCTCTGTGTGCCCCTACCCACCAAGTGTGTGGGGATGCAATGGCCTACTAACATGGCCCAATTAAAGCCTTAAAATCATTATTTAATAAGTAAAAGTGAAACCTCTGAATCCAATATAATCTAATAAACCTGGAGCAACAGAGGAGTTTACAAACACAATCCAATATCTATTTTTGGAATTCATAAACAATATCAAATTGCCACAGGTGTATTTTAAATTTCATTTATTGTGCCTTTCATTCACATGAAATCTGGTATTTTTCTGTATATGCTTTCAAATTCTTCTTTGTGCTCACCCGGTGTCTTCATAATATCCTTATCTTTTTAGCCATCTCACTGAATTTGTTAAGGAGATTTATTTGAACATTTATGATTAGTTGTCTCAAATCCTTTATGTCATCTGGAGGTTTATCTTGTTCCTTTGACTGGGCCATATTTTCTTGTTTCTTAGATGGGTTGTAATTTTCTGTTGGTATTGTGGTATCTGGTTTATTAGATCTATTTATCCTGTGCAGAGTTTCTTTCTTTATTCTAAGGCTTTCTATTTGATTGGCTTTGTGCTACATCCCATCATTGATACTTAGTTCGACTGTTCTTCCCAACTCTCTGTTCAGTGTCATCATTTTGATAGTTTGAAATCAGCCACAGTGGAAGAATGAATACTACATAAATTACAGAAATTGAAAATGACACAAAACAGAGATTTTTCTCTCCATAGGAGGTCCGGTTGTTAAACATTTCCCAGCACAACACTATACATAGTCCAGAAGTTCAATTATCCTTTTACCAAAGGAAAATAAAAGCAGTTGGACAAATTATTAGAATTATAAACTGTTGGGCAGATACATATCTGAAAAGCAAATGTATACTACTTTCAATTCTCCAGCATTAATGTAAAACAATTATTGTTGGAGGAGAATATAAATTAATTTATTTTTGCTTAATATCAATGTTGATAAATAGTTCTGTATTAGTTTGCCAAAGGGCTGTTGATTTAAAGTACCAGAAATGAGTTGGCTTTTATAGTTCAAATTTTACTTGATGTAAAATCTTACAGCTGAGGCCAGGTAATGTCCAAGTCAAGGCACCATCAGAAAATGCTTTCTCACCAAATTTGGCTATTGGTGACCTTAGTAGCAATCAGACATATGACAGGGTTCTTCTCCTGAGCCAGATAAAGATATTACAAAAAAATTATAGCCCATTTTCCTAAAGAATATGAATGCAAAAATCCTCAACAAAATACTCACTAGTCAAATCCAACTACACATTAAAAGTGAGTTTTATCCTAGGCATGCAAATGTGATTCAACACAAGAAAATCAATCAGTGTAATACACCACATTAATCAAAGAAGAAAAATCACATGATTATCTCGATTGATGTAGAAAAGGATTTGACAAAATAGAGCATTCTTTCTTGATAAAGATACTCCAAAATGTAGTAATTAAAGGAAACTTTCTCAACATAATATAAGGAATATATGAAAAACCCACAGCTAACCTTGTACTCAATGTTGAAAGATTGAAAGATGGAATCAGATGAAGAAATATTAAAGAGCTGTAATTGAAGGATGTGCCTTGATTTCATGTGAGGGGAGAGAGAGTTGTAGATACTATTGCTCTTCCTTTACCAGGCCAGTGTGCCCATTGGATGTTGCTATGCATTTTGTTGCTTGATATCTACCCTTCTTATCCAGAGACTTGCTCTTGGCCAAGGTCAGGCTGCCTATGGCAAGACAAAAGTAGATTCCCTTGTCTTAAAGAACAACTCTGATTCAGTTTATACTTATGGGTCAGACCAACTGTAGGCTTTGTCTGAGACTACATTCTAGTTTTTCCCCTTCTTTATCCTGCTTTATTTCCTCCCAAACTTTTTCCCCCAATAAATTATTTGCATCTGAATTCCTTATCCAAGTTCTGCTGCAAGGGAACATGGTCTAAAACAGGAATAATGACTAACTGCAGTACTAATTTTATAAGTGACATAGATGATAGTACTACTTGGCACTACTTTGGTTTCTTCTGCTCTTAACATTTGCTTTTCCATATTGTGAATCAACAAGAAATGGAGAGCCTAGTCATCTAGTATTTTTCTCCCCCCAAAGAGAGAAAGATATATTAAAGGATATAGATTTTTTTAAATGCACATCGACAAGGCTTTTATAAAGATCTACAGACAGTGAGTTTAGCAAGAGAATTTTCTTTTATTCTATTTTGAAATTTTTATTTCATAATAACCTTTTTTAAAAAAATAAGAAAATAAAGATGCTTCCAAATACATATGATTATGAATTGTGAAGAATTACTATGTATTTCTGTATTTTTCATGGCTACATTAGTATTTAAAGCAGGTGTTTTCATACACTTAAAGTTTGCCTTTGCTGCAACTTACTTTTTCATTTCTACTTATCTGCATGAAAGGTTTGTAAAACCTTCAATGGTTACCTTTTATATAGGACATTAACTTCCTCAAAACATTAAACATCAGTAGGACCTGACTGTTTTGTTATGTTCCAAGAGGAGAACCCCGCTTTCTTTCTGAATTACTTACCCAATCAATTGAATTGAAGATGATTCCCATTTCATCAAATCCTGTACTTATCAGTTTGGAACTTTCTGTTGTTTTAATGCAAATATCCATTGAGTTGCATATTTTAAAGAAAATTTACTTATCACTCACCTAGAAAGTTGATCTAATTTAGTGAATTATTTAGTTAACTCGTTCCAGTAAATGAAAATATATTCGTTTTACTTTCCATTATTAACTCTAAGATAAATTCTCTTGAAAAAAGACATTTTTATAGATGAGATAACCCTGTTTTCTTCATCAATGTTAATGGAATTTGCTGACATGTTCAAGTCAGAAATGTGAGTCATTTTTGTTCTTCCTTCTTCTTTACATTGTTATAGGAAATCCTTCACTAACTACTAATCATTCTAACTCTAAAATATATGTTGAATTTATACACCCTCACTCCATTTCCACTACCAACATTCCAGGTTAATCAACTTTAACTGCTCACCTAACTATGAAATTAACTCCCTAAAAACTAGTTTCTCTTGTTCTCTCTAGTCCACTTTTTCCTACATTGCAGCTGTAGAAATTATTTTTTAACTTAAATTGGGTAGTTTAAATTTTTGCTAATAATTTTTCAATGGCTACCTATAGTACTTTATATAAATTTTGGAATCCTTACATTGGCCTGAAAAATCTCTATATGGTCTGCTCCTTGCTAAACTTTTCCAAACCTCATCTCATGCCATTCTTCCCTTTATTTATTACACTCTAGTCATATTGGTTGTTTCTCTTTTTGTAATACACCTCAATCTTTGTACTGGTTGTATCTCCCTGCCTGGAATTCTCTTTCTCCGTATTTTCCCATATAGCCCTTCTCATATTTCAGGTTCCAGCTTGAATGTCATTTTCCAAATTAGGATTTCCTTACCTCTACCAAAATGTTTACTTTTCATTATATTATAAGCTATAATAGCACCTAGTTTATGTCCTTTATAACAGTTTTCATATTTTAAATTTTGATACTAATTTGTTTATTTATTGGTTTTCTTTCCCATTAGTCTTTACAATTCTTAAAGCAGGGATTACATGTTTCATGCTTCATAGCTAATGCTGAGCAGAGAGTGTTAGGGAAGTCACAGACACCAGTAAGTGGCCATCTCCCAAAGCCCACCCACCTCCATGTCCTTCTTTGGGGAGATCAGGAGCACATCTAAGTGGCTATCCCCTGGCCTTCATATTCCCTCACTCCTTTTCTTTTTTGTGCCGTTCCACAATGTCGGGGAGAAGTTATGTCTATGGAAAAGGCTTGGCCGGACATTAAGTATGGAAATCAGGAGCAGGCAGCCCAAGATGCTATTCAAGGCAGGAATTCTCAGTGTCAAGGACTCTCCGCTGAGGTGGATAGAAACCACACTCAAAGAGTATAGATTTGTCTCTCTTCTCTGATGTAAAGTGGGGCATGTGGAGTTGCCATCTACTGACTCTGACCCGAACAGTTTTTAGCCACCTCAGGAGACCTGCTGTGATGGGACTTCTTTCCCTGCCCTTCTGGACTCCTTTTAATGTGCAAGTAATACAAGATCATTTTCTGAGAGTTTTTCTTGTGCCCTGAACCTGTGTTGCCATGATGCACCAATGTAGTAACTTGCTCCACAGAAAACCTAGCATTAACTAACCAATAAATGTATATGGAATGAGTAAATAAATGATAGAATGAAGTTATGTATTTACTGAGGATAGGATTTAAGATGCTTTACATAAATGACACATTGTTTTATCTTTTGGATGCATTAGTTACAAATTAAAATTTGCTTCAAAGATATTGTTAAAATGAGCATATCACTTTCATCATTTACTTTCACTTGTAGCTTGCTCTAGTCCCTTGTACTTAGCATAAACCTGGGGAAACTTGGACTGAACATATTTATCTCTCAGAACTCTTCCCTCTTCTGCTATCAGAATAATTTTAGTGTCACATAAAATTATGCTGTAATGTCACATTTCACTACTTGGTACTACATTTATGCATTTTGTATAATTCAGTCTGAAAATAACCTTGTTGGGAATCTTTAAGGTATAAAAAAATGAGAAACTGAACTTATCAATACTCAGATATTTTTATTTGTTTTGGAAGATAAGAATAATCCTCTCAGTATAATAACCCTTTTCTTAAGGAACAAGGAAAAATCCATTTATTGATAACAATTGGAAATCTTATCATAGTTATGCTAAATAACTGAAGTTTTTAATTTAAATTTGCTTGCAAAGATCTCAGCAAAGAAGTTCTTTGACCATGTTAATGTGTCAGTTATTGTAATAATAGGAGGTTCAATAAATATGCCCTTAAGTAGTCATGAGAATAAAGCTAATGCCATCCTGAGAGGGAAGAGTGTAAGTTCAAAAATCAATGTCTTGACATTTTCTTAGATCCATAGAACTTAATATAGTAGAGTTAAACTTATTAAAATAATTGATATAAAAGTAATGGGTATTTGAAGAGTCACAGGGGGAAATAAAGTAGATGAAACTTTCAGACCTAAAAGGCATGCAATTCATTATTTACAGTTTGTGTTTCAAATGTTTAAGATCCTACAGATTTATTTCTCATTTTCACTCAGATTGACTCTGTGCCATTTCTATAAAGTAGTGACAGAAACAAAGATGTTTTCCTCCCCTTTGCTATGATTTCAGATTACTCTGAGAATTAACTACCACTTTAGCTATCATTTGAGACTAAAAAGCAATAATACTTACTGATATAATGAACTTATTCCTTCCAGAATGCAATATAGCACCAGCATTCTAATTGAATCCCATTGTCTGTATGATTTCCTATTTGTACTGCAATGTTTTTTGTCCCATTATCAGCAAACTACTAATTTAGAGATAGCAAAGTCTTTTCTTATTCTCTGTCCTCTTCCTGACCTGGGCAGTACTGGTAGTATCTGCATTATTTGATGTCTGATGACAGTATATGCCGATTTAAAACTTACTGTGCTATTCAGAACCAAGATGGTCCCTAGTGATATCCATCTCCTGGTACTCACGCCCTCGTGTCGTCCCCTCCTGTATTTTATTAACACTGATCTGCATGGCCAATAGAATATGGCAGAAAGAATGGTATGTCACATCCAAGGTTAGGTTGCAAAACACATTGTGGCTTCTCTTTCTCTTTCTGTATCTTAGAATACTTACTCTAGGAAGCCAATGGTACAGTGAAGCCAGCTGCCATATACTGTGGATAGGTCCACGTTATAAGAAACTGAGGACTCCTGCCAATAGCCAGAAGAGAAATGAGTTTGGTAGTAGATCCTCCAGCATCATTCATGCCTTCAGATGAGGGCAGCCCTGGCTGACATCTGGACTTTAACTTCTTGAGAGATTCAGTACTGGAGCCATTAAGCTAAGTCAATTACAAATTATTCTATTTGGACTACATTGAGCTTCTTAGATGTATAGATTCATGATGTCTTTTATCAAATTTGGAAAACTATTTTAAAATCACTATTTCTGCAAATATGATTTGTACCCATTTCTCTCTTTCTTCTCCTACTGGGATTCCCATAAAGAGTATGTTAGTTCCCTTCATGGTGTCTCACAGGTCCTTTAGGCTTTTTCTTTTCTTCTATGTTTTATTTCTGCTTAGATAATTTAAATTGTCCTATATTCAAGTTTTCTTATACTTTCTTCTGCCTGTTCAAATCTGCTATTGAAACTATGTAGTGAATTTTCATTTCAGTTACTGTAGTTTTGTACCCCATAATTTCTGTTTGGTACTTTTAAATAATTTCTCTCTTTATTGATAATCTTTTTTTGTTCATATATTGTTTTACAGGTTCCTTTGGTTCTTTGTCCAGGTTTCCTTTATCTCTTTGTGAATATTTAAGACATTTGTTTGAAATTATTTATCTAGTAAGTCCAATGCCTGGGCATCCTCAGGGATAGTTTCTGTCTTTATATATTGTTCCTTTGACTAGGCCATCCTTTTTCATTTCTTTGTATGCCTTATGATCTTTCTTTGAAATCTGCACATTTTACTATTACAATGTGATAGCTCTGGAAACCAGATTATCCTCCTTCCCCAAAGCCTGCTGTGGTGCTTTATTTCATTTTTTCTTAAAGAAGTTGGAAGTATACAGCAAAATCATGCATAAAATACAGAGTTCCCACATATGCCTCCTTCACACACACACACAAACACACACACGTTTTCCTTATTCTTAAGAATTTGCATTAGTATGGTATGTTTTTACAATTGATTAAATAGAATACGAATTAATTTGTGAAAAATATCTGCTCTGCTTACTCCAGAACGAAGGAATGGTGTTCCACACTGAGAATGTGGGTTACCATCATAAATATCACAGCTGAACCATGGAGGGGATGAAGCAAGGGCAAGTAATGATGCCATAAAGTTTTCATACTCTTTTTCAATAGCTCTTTTCTTGATTGAGCATTTTCTTTATTGCTGAAAACCAGGGGTTCTTAACCAGGGGTCCACGAACCCCCAAGGGGTCCATGGAAAGATTTCAGGGGATCTGTGAGGTTGAATTGAAAAAAAATCAACTTTATTAAGCTTTATTTTATTTATTTATATTTATTTATATTTATTTATTTGTCTTTATTTTCTCTGACCTTTAACTGAAATCTAGCATTTCCTTCTTTTATGAATGTATGCAATAAATAAATTACAGTAGTATTCATTTCATCTGACTGGAAAAGGGGTCTGTGGAACAAAAAAGGTTAAGAATCCCTGCTGTAAATCATTGCTGTTCATGTGGGGTAAATGATAGAAAAGGAGATTGTATCACATTTCTAACTGATGTTAGATTTAAATAATGGAAATTATTTTAATGTGACAGTCGTTAGGTTAAATGGATGAATTAATAACAGAAGTCTCTGCTTCCTACCTTTGAGAAACTTTCTCGTTTGTTGAAGAGAAATCAAATAGCTTGGATGAAACAAATATTAATTAATATTTTCTATATATAATTATACCAATGGTGTTTAGAATTGCTGGGTGAAACTTTTTAGAGGACAAAAGGCTTCAGTGGGACTATGAAGAGCGAATCTGGATATGATGTGGTGGTAAAGAAATAAAGGGATTCTAGGATGGATAGTTATTATCATCTTTTATTTATACATTAATTTTTGTACCATATTCTTCACTTGCCTTTTATTCCTCTGTGTAACTTAACCAAAGTCAGTGACTTAGAAAATTATACTTTCATTGATAGTCATATAAGATACCAAAATATAAATTATATAAACAGTTTCAATAAAAGTATGAGAAATACTGATTATGAATATACATTAATAAGAAAATTCTAATATATTGTGCTATGTTGTTAGAAGGACATATATTTAAGTTTGCCTCTTAGTTTTTATGCCTGTTTTCCTATTTTAATAAGCTCTACTCTTACTATCAAAAGTGAGAGTGCACATTTTCAGATGGTACACACACACGCGCGCACATACACAGAGTATAAATATTCCTAAACACTTTAGTTTCATTTACAGAAATAGATTGAATAGGCCAAAGATTTATATAGTATAATAAATTTAATGTTATTTACTTTTTTTCTTCCAAAGAAATGAGTGCTTAAATTATGGCCCTCATATTAAATATAAATCATTGCATAATGAAGGCATGTATTGTACATTTATATTTATATAGTTATGCAGTGTTTGTGAAGGTATGAATGATGCATCACTGTAAATCTGAATATTGTAACATTGGTGATGTTGCACGGTATTCTTTTGTGATAGAAGCAAGAGTTATTTATATTTTAAATTGTAAGAATCTTCAATGCAATAAATCTAAATTCCATCAAGGTATATAACTATATTCAAAATTGATGAATTTCCTCATGAATAGGTCAACAGGAAAATCTATAATTTTTCCACAGATTATGGTATTAAGTTACTGTCACTGTAAGAAACTCAAATTTGCTTCATGTTGAGCTACTGGCTAACAATCTATTTTTAAGTGTTTTAATGCCCACTGGAATAAAATATGTCTAATAAAGTACTCAAAATACACCACTGCTTTGATTGTCTTTCCTCATAATCATAATGTTTATGGTTTTGTTGAAGTCACCACGGTTGTTTTATATGAAAGTAGTGTATATGTAGAATTGCATGCTATAAATGCATTCAGCTTCTCTGTACATAATAAAATAAAGCATGTCAACTTTCCAATCCAAAGCTTCTCCTCTTCTAGCAAGAAGAACTGATCTGTTTTCAGAATGGGGAAAGGGGGAAGATCTTTTCCTTTAAGTCACCTTGACATTCTACCTCTCTTCTCCCATCACTGTGTTACTTCTATTTCCTCTCTGTCAGGCTGGGAGCACTATTTTGAGATAAGGGAACAAAAGCTGTAATACTTAGCAGGGGTTGTTTATGCACCTTTCTTGGCCACTGAGGACTATTTAATGTCATCTTTCAGATGCACAACCAATGGTTCTTGCTCTCTCAGAGCATTTAGGTAGGTTCTTTGGATACCAGCCTGCCCCTATGTCTCCAACTTTGAACCACTGAAATGCACCATTCC
Source organism: Tolypeutes matacus (assembly GCA_026826555.1). Lineage (NCBI taxonomy): Eukaryota > Metazoa > Chordata > Mammalia > Cingulata > Chlamyphoridae > Tolypeutes > Tolypeutes matacus. Next base: position 26,452,485 of record JAKSZT010054416.1, read on the forward strand.
TTGAGGTGAACAATGTACTCTTTGACCACCTTTTCATGACACAAAGTCAGATGCTTCTTTCTGAAGTATATTCTAGGGATTCCTTCAACCTGATAAGCAGTCATTTTGTGCCAAATCCATTCAAGACTAGCTCATCCATCCTCTATTGTGTACATTTGAAACATAGAAAAACAGTCTTGCCAAATTATTAATGAATTGCAGCTCATACTCATTGCAGCCCTCTCTCTTAACCCTATTGTCTAGGGCAGCTTCATTATATGTGCTTCAACTCTAAAGAACACGTGTGTGATCTGCTCTAATAGCAGTCAACAAGTTTCTGCAGTTTATAAGATTCTATCTAGGAATAAGTTGCATCCTTTCTGACAAGTACCACCTATGTGTCTGGGGGTTCTTTTACTGGTTCCTTAGTTGGTTTGAGGAGGAGAAAAACACTTTATCTTTACCCACACAGAGAAGTGGGTAAATAACAGATATGCACCTTCTTTTAAAAAGAAGAAACACCTTTCCAAGGCTACATCTCTTCTTAAAGAAAATCTTTTTTTATCACCAAATAACTTATTGCCAGTTCCTTATTTGGGAAACTGGAAGTTGGCAATGGGCTTGGGGTTGTTAAATTGGTTCATCCTACATTTTATCAAGCCCTTGGGGGATTATCCAGCACTACAATTTGTCATGTTTTTGTACTCAACTATCACTTGTTGTCCTCACGGTGAAGATTTAAGGCAAAACTCTGAAACAAACAAAATTACTTCATTTATCTCTTTGTGTGTCTGTCCTTCATTGATAAATGATATTTTTTTTTACCTAAAATTAAGATTACAACATTCTGAATGTTTAGAATAGTTGTGTAATATATATCTCTTGTTAATATTGAAGGAAATATTGTTTTGAGTGCATATCTGCACCCTGAATATTGAGTGCCTATGGATATAAACAAACATTTTAATTTTCTTTAGATTTCTATGTTCTGACTAGAAGCTGTATTTTGAAAAAAACATTTTGTTATATTTAATAATGCCTTGATACAGTTTTTTTTTTTTTTCTCTTGGAAGTCATCTACAATCTCTACAGGAATAATACATAAGAAAAGAAATGTTTTAAAATGTATTTTGACCTATATTAATTTACATGAAGATATGAAGTGATTATAGAATATCTGTAACCCAATAAATTATGTCTCTTCTTTGGATGTGAATTTTAGCAATTTATACAATATAGTTATAGCCATTATAAAAGTCTGGCATTCCTTTTATTTATTACTCTCTTAATGTTGCAATGGTATAGCACAGATTTAAACAAGTTATATCTTACTAAAGGCATGATCATTCTTACTTGTTTTGTTGCTGTGATAGTATTACTCTTTTCTTTTGTATTTTTCTTCCTTTTTATTTTCTTGTAAGTTTATGATTTATGTTAAAATCTAGTCAAATGCATGAATTATAAAACCTCTTCTGTATACCACTTATAAATATATTATTATATCTGCCAATTGAAACCCAGTTAGACATTGTTGAGAAAGAAAGCTCTATGGACATTCTGAAATGCTAATCCAGTGAAGTTAATGTGATTTGTGAGATCCTATGTTGAACAGATAATAAGGATAGAGATCATCTTCTATGTTTAGTTTACAACAAAGTCATAAGATGACTTTTTTTTTTTTTCTGAATAAAATTTGTAATTAATAAAAGAAAAGAGAAGACACATTGTGACTATTCTACTGTGAATTACCCAGTTAAAAAGAACCACTTCAAGTGTACGGGTTGATCTAACATGCAGGAAGAGAACGCTTGACACAGGAGCAAGCTCTATGAAATACACAATCATCACTCATGCTGCAAAATGAATGGCTATAACCTTGGAAATATATATAGCAAGTCTTGGAAACATTCAAACTTCTTGAATTGCTTTTCAAGAAATCTAGACTTCTAAAATACTTCTACCTCTCAAAAAATGAAACTTTTGGGCCCTGAGTTAATGATTAAGTGTATCACGGAAAATATCGAAACTATAATAATCCCCACTTTGAGGAGGGGTTATGATATTTAGAACCTATCTTATTGAACCACAATAATTGCCACAGAGGTTCCCATTAATAGGCTTTAAGTAAATTTAATGATTCACTTGAATATGAGTTTTTAGCAGTTGTAACATCTTCAATAGATTAAGGCAAGATTGGGTTAGATCATTGTAATATTCAAACCATATTTAAGAATAATTATGAATATTGGTACATTTGACTGACTACCAAATTATTGAATGTTAAACTCAATATTTGGTAAAAAACAAAAATGCAAAAAAACCTGAGACCAAAGTTGAATGAATTTATTGGGGTATGTGTTAATCCGATATTATAAGTAAATTATAGTTATAGTTAAAATTTTTTAAATAAAAATAAAATAGTCAAATTTTCTAGAAGGCACATACAATAATTTCTTAATACTTTTCAAATGTGAAAATGTAAAATTGCACCTAGGTAATTATAGTGGGGAGATACATTACTAAAAGGGACAAGGGATTGTTACTTTCAGTTGAGGTGGGTGAAGAGAAGCATGTCTTTTTAATTTATTTTATTATTATTATTATTTGACCTATGCCAGAAGAGTGTATTGATAATGGTGATGTTGCCACCAAATAATTAAGCTTTCTTTATTTTCATTCTCAATAGTAATTAAACAAGATAAAAATTTACTTCTTGGACTTGAAGTTTTGTTTGAATGTTATTATGCAAATATGTTGAAGCAATCCTAAAACACTAAAGATTTTGCACACTACTGAAGAAGATGCTTTCTGACTATATTCAGGAATAAATTCTGCCTTTAGGTGTGTGTGTATGTGTTTAATAAATTATAAACACAAACACACACACACAAATGTATTTCCTTTTTTCCCACTGAGAACTTTTCTTAAATCTTTTGGTGTCTAAATGGATTTATATAAATAAAAATTAAAAGCAGTTCACAAAGGTTGTTTTTTAATATTCTGAATGTTAGTAGCTCAAACAAATATTAGGATTATGAAATAATCTAATCTTTATTTTGATTTGCATTGTTTTTAAATTTTATAATCATTTGTTGGCTCAAAAAGAATATTATTAAATTAGTTATATTAATATTATTTTTGTTTTAGTAATATTAACATCAATATTATTTATATATAATGCCATATGCTTTGATATTTTTATTGGTTCTGAATATGTTTCCCTATTTATTTTATATGGACACTTTTAATAATTGTATACATACCTAAAATTAACAGATTTCAAAACAGCATTAAATATTGAAGATTTTATTTTTTAAAAGATAAATAAATATATGTGCTTTTCTCACTATCTATTAGAATAGTAAAACCCTTAGCACTTGGATTTCTTTTTCCAGTTACACCTAGAATATTTACTTCTATTTGATCATGAACATTGACATAATAACAATAAATGCAAATGACATGCCTAGTTCTATATTTTCTTATAATTTTAGACTGACTAGATATGATGATAACTTAAATAACAAATTATTTGATTGTGTACAATTTCAGAAATGCTACAAATGGCATTGAATTAGGTGTTTAGCCTCCCAAAGTGAAAGCCAAATAATTTTTGGCTTATTACCAAAGCCAAAATCATACATAAAAGCTTTCCTAGCTGGAAGGCCAGGTATGTTTGATGGATCAATATTAAGTTTGTAATCAGTAATGAAAACGTCAGTAATGTTTTCAAGAAACCATTCTCTCAAGGACCTTGACTTAGTTAAGCTCTTCAGCTCACTGTGCATCTTCAAGAATACTTTGAGCTCACTGTTAATGTAGTTGAAAATGGAGTTCTTAATGTATAGTGTATTTCCATGGAGAACCTTCTATTTGGCATAACAGAACAGTTCTTAACTAAGGATTGTTTCACACAACTTGAAATCAGTGCAAAACATTAATTTTAATAGATTTAAAATACATGGTAAATCACCAATAAATATCTCTACGATACTTATTATAGTCTAAGGTGCTTAGAAATTAAAAATATAAGTGAAACCAGAAAATTTGCTTCTGTTTAAGGGGAAAAAATAATGAAGCACTCAGATGTCTAGTCAATCCAGTATGCTTGAAAAAATTTCTATATTAGTAGGGGTTACCACAATTACCAAATTAAAACTTCCTGTTAAAGAGAGTATTTTTCTCTCTTTGAAAAATGTCTGAGCAGAAAACTAAAACAAAAAACACTTATGAAATCTTACTGATGGTGTGCTTCCCAAACACTCCTAAATCATTTGAGTTAAATAAATTTAGTTTAGAAATTGTCTCCCTTGAAAAGATTTTAAAAATCAATGGATAATTTGCCTTCTGTATCACATCATTTATGGATTTGAGCTTTGGGTCCACCACTTGTATGCATTATTTATCAAAATCATTTAATCTTCTGAACCTGAAAATTTTTTTCCTGCAAGATTTTAGATGGAGGAGAATCTGCTAAAGACTAGCTATCTAAAGCATTGCTTACCTTAAATTTTCTTAATAGACAACAAATTTCTAATACCACAGCAGCAGAAAGACAATGGGAGGTTAATAAAAAGAATGAAAATGAAAAATGCAGACAACCTATATATTGGAAAAATGAAACAACCAATAAATGGGGAAAAGGAGAGGTAAAATTTTGGAGTTGAGGTTTTGCTCTTATCATTACAGAAAAAGTAGAACAGCAGTGGGTTCCCTCCAGAAGAATCAAGCCTAGAGTTAAAGATGCTGCTGAAACTTAAACTACGGACATGGTGGTTACACATTGGATTAATTATAGGTAAAGTATTAGGTCAAGGTAAGATACCATATCATAATTATACTTATTGGGCATACATAACTAACCCACCTCTTTTAGAGCTCTTAACTTGGGATGATGAGTCTTACCCAAATTATCTTAATCAATCTCACCATTTTCTGTGACCTATAAACATATGGCTACCCATAAAGCCAAAAGAAGAAGGAAAATTTATAGAAAATTTTAACTTTACCTTTTATAGACTACCCTCTTTGTATTGGATTTGGTTCCATATGCATGCAGCCTAAAAATCACAGCGTAGTTTTAACAGAGAAAAATCAAACTTGAATTTATATTCTTATTTTCCCTTCTTTACCATATAAATCAGGAAATATGGTAAATCCACATGTCCCTCTCAAAACAGATTACTAAATGACAAATGGCATATATGGCATGGGTTTACAGAGGTTGTGTTGTTTAATGATTCCTATGGAATTGTAAAGGATAGGGCCCTTATAAGAATACCAAAGGCTGTTAAAAACACAACCATATCTTGGTTCATTAATAATTCAACCATAATCACTAATGACAGTAATCCTTATTTCTGGAATTTTGGTAATCCAGCATTTACTAAAATCTCAATAAATTGGAAAAATCAAGGAAGATATATCCCACAACCATGGGACACTAATTAACAAAACTCAAAGTTATTTGTGGAAATTAATTTTGGGAACTGGCCCAATTTTTTGAATGGCAAGGCAGTAAAACTAATATTACCAGTCTAAAAAGAAAATCAACTCAATTTCTTACAGGATGTACACGAGATCCTATAGTTTTTATCATTGGAAAAGTAACTTTTGGAAAGGAACATTAGCTGCTCCAATCGCTTTTTATTTACATATCTTAAGAATTCATATTTGCAGGAAAATCAAACTCTTTTTATAGCAGGAAGAAGAAAGGACTATGGTTACCAGTTCGTTTGACCAGACATTGCCAGAAGTCTCCAGAATCCCAGTTGCTGTGACATTTCCTTGGCCATTATTTAAATAGAACTAAAAGACTGATTGGACTTTTAATAGCAGGAGTTTTGGGACTGATTGGCATCATAACCACTGCAGCTGTTGTTGGCACAGCCCTGCATCAAGGAGTCCAGACTCAACAATATGTTAGGGACTGGCATAAAAATGCAAGTGAGATGTGGCATAGCCAGTCTCACATTGATATGGAACTGAATAATTGTGTGAATGAACTTGAAACAACTATTATACATTTGGGTAATCAAATTTATAATTTAAACTTGTTAAGAGCTCTTAAATGTGATTGGAATGAAAGTTCTGTTTGTATTACTCCTTTGCCTTATAATAATAGTGAACATGATTGGGGAGAGGTAAGAAATCATTTGATTGAATATAAGCATAATATTTATTTAGGTATGTTAGAATTGCAAAAGAAAGCATTGAGCATGTCTCAATGAATTGAAGGAAACCCCTGGTGCGAATTTTGGAGTGAACTGTCTGGAAATTTAAATACTATCAATCTGTTCACTGGTGGAAACAAAAATCAGTTCAAATATCATTTTGGAATGGATTAGGAATTATTGTTATACGCATTTTAATTGTTTCTATTTTCAAGGATAAAGTAATGACATATATCATAGAAAAAATGAAAAATTAGATCAGATAAATGCATTTATGTTAAGATACTTAGCCATGAAAAACTAATTTTACATTATTTGTAGTAGAAAGTAGTGTACTAATAATGCCTTGATTTTAATACTAATTATCTGCACTTAATAGTTAATACTAATTAACTATTCACTTAAGGAACCCGAAGAAGTATAAAATATAAATGAAATTGCCTTCCATGTAAGAGCTCAAAAGCTTGACTGGTAGTCGATGACGGGTAAGATTCTCAGAGAAGAACAACCTAAGACAGGCACAGTCACAAGAGCTATGGAAGAAGACAAATGTGACAGGAGGTCACCTTGTATCAGCTTATATAATAGTTCATATAGTCTTCACTGAAAAAATTAATTAATTAAAAAGTGGGAAATGATGGAGTATCAATTAAAGGCCATGACAACTGACAGAAAGCAGGCCACCTTGGAATGTAGGAGACAGGCACTTCTAGTCTCAACCCACTGAGATAAAGTGGGGAAACATCCTGAGCTTCAAAGAGAGTATCATGTATATGTCAGATAAAGATTTACAAGGTCTGCTATGTGCAGGAATGTAAAGAGAACTGAGCCATTAATCCTTAAAACTTGCTGACTTTAGTAAAGTGTAAACTGTCATGTATCTATTGCCTTTGCACATGCACACACACATTTTCTTTGTTCTAAAGCTTAAAAAAAGCCATGGTGTTTTATGCAGCGGAGCTCTCCTCCCTTTAGGATGGAAGGTCCCCTGACCCTGGTTATTTTTTTCTCATCTCTTCTCTTTGTCTCATGTTTTTCTCATCTGCAGCACCATTTTCATGGACCCAGTTCCTGAACTTTAACAATAGTGTGCTTCCCAAACACTCCTAAATCATTTGAGTTAAATAAATTTAGTTCAGAAATTGTCTCCCTTGAAAAGATTTTAGAAATCAGTGGACAATTTGCCTTCCGTATCACATCATTTATGGATTTTAGCTATGGGTCCACCATTTGTATTCATTATTTATCAAAATCATTTAATCTTCTGAACCTGAAAATTTTTTTCTGGCAAGATTTTTAATATTTTATTGAAATACATCACCATACATGAACATACATGAACAATAAGTATATAGTAAAAGTTGTGAACTTACAAAACAAACATGAATGTCATCATAAAGGGCTCACATACATCACCCCATCACCAACACCTTGCACTGTTGTAAAACATTTGTTACAAACTATGATATAGCATCATCAAAATATTACCACTACCTATAGCTCATATCTTACATTTGGTGTGCTTTCCCCCATTCCACTTGATTATTAAAATCTTGTATTAGTATTACATGTTTGTCATAGTTCATGAGAGAATGTTCTCATATTTCTCCTAACCACAGTCCATCTTCCAACACTAGATTCCCTCTATTATACAGCTCCATGTTTTGTACAAACCATTCAAAGTGTATACTCAGTGACTCTCATTTTCTTCACAGAATTGTGCTGTCATAATCTCAGTCAATTTTAGAATGTTTTCATTACTCCAAAAGGAAAAACCCCATTCTCCCTGTATACCCTCCATAGCTTTCTTTTAGAAATGATATATCTTCTTTGCCATTGCTGTGAAAATATTATATTACTGCTAACTATACTCCATAATTTACATTAGTTGTAATTTTCCCATGTATCACCATATTCTTACCATTTTGTGAAAGAAGAACATTCTCATATTTATACTATTATCCACAATCATCATCCACTACCAAAATCATTGTTATATAAACCCTAGATTATCCCCTAGTTTTCTTTCAATTGGCCTTTACATCCACAGACTACCCCTTTCAGGCACAATATAATTTATAAATCAGTAGTGTTAGTTATACTCACTATAATGTGTTACTCTATTTATTTCCACAAATTTTACAATAAATCTTACTAAAAATTCTGCATTCATTGAGTATCAGCTTCCATTCTCAACCCACTTTCTTTTTCCTAGTAACCTATACTCTAGAATTTACCTCTGTGAGTTTACTCATCATATTTAGTTCATATTTGTGAGACAATACAATCTTTTTCTTTTTGTGTCTGGCTTATTTTACTCAAAAGTATATCCTCAAGGTTCATCCATGTTGTCACATGCATCCCTATTTCATTTCTTCTTCTACCTGAATGGTATTCCATTGTATGTATATATCACATTTTTTTAGCCATTCATTAGTTGATGGACACTTGGGCGGGTTCCATATTTTAACAAGTGTGAATATGCTGTTATGAACTTCAGTGTGAAAATGTCAGTTCACATCCTTGCTTTCAGTTCTTCTGAATATATTCCTAGTGATGGGATTGCTGTATCATATAGCCTTTCTATATTCAACTTCCTGAGGTACTGCCAAACTGACTTCTACAGAGGCTGTACCATTATATAGTCCCACCAACAGTAGGGTGTTCAGGTTTCTACAAATCCTTTCCAGCACTTGTAGTTTTCTGAGTTTTTTTTGGAGAATGAGGTACGTGTGAAATGATATCTCATATAGTTTTGTTCTGTATTTCCCTAATAGTTAGTGATGTTGAACATTTTTTCATGTGTCTTTTAACCTTTTCTATTTCCTCTTTGGAGAAAAGTTTATTCAAGTCTTTTGCCCCTTTTTAATTGATTTGCTTGTCTTTTTATCATTGAGTTTTATGATCTCTTTATAAAACATGAATATTAAAGCCTTGTCACACATATGGTTTCCAAATATTTTCCCATTGAGTAGGCTGCCTTTTTCCTTTCTTGAAAAAGTATTTTGAAGAAAAAAAGTGTTTAATTTTGAGGAGTTTCCATTTATCTAATTTTTTTCATCACTTGTGATTTGGTGTAAAGTTTAACAAAATACCACTTACTACAAGATCTTGAAGATGTTTCCCTACATTTTCTTTTGGGAATTTTATAGTTGTGATTTTATATTTAGGTTTTTGATCTATTTTGAGTTAATTTTTGTTTAAAGTGTGATATAGAGCTCCTCCTCCTTTTTTAAAACTTTGTTAATTTTTTAATTTTAAAGATACTTAGGTTACATAAATGCTACATACAAATGTAGGGAATTCGCATTTATCCCACTCCCTACCTATCCCACATTTCCCACACTAACAACATTCTTCATTAGTGTGATACATTTGTTATAATTGGTGAACACATATTGGAGCATTGCCACTAAGTGTGGATTACAGTTTACATTATAGTTTCATGTCTCTCCTGCACAATTTTGTAAGTTATGACATGATGTATATTGACCAGTATCCATCATTTCAACATCATTCAAGACAGTTCCAATTTCACAAAAATGCTCCCATTTTACACTTCTTTTTCCTTCTCACTCCCCTCAGAACCTCTCATGGCCACTGCCTCCACATCAATGATAAAGGTTTTTCCATTGTTTGAATCACAATAAGTGTATAGTAGAATAACAGTAAGTCTACTCTAGTTAATTGTTCATTCCCCAATCCTGAGGATTCTAGATAGGTGATGCCCACTCCACCTCTAATTGAGAGGGTTCTTAGTTCTCATGGGACAGATGGATGAGACTATTTTGCTTGCAGTTGTAGACTCTCTCTGTTCCTTGGAATGGTCATTGCCCATCATCATTTCCTTGTTCGTTGTCCTGGGTGAGTCCAATGAACTGGAGAGTAGGTGTTGCCACTCTATTGAGATTCAGGGCCCAACTGGCACATGGAAAGCCCAAAGATTTAAGTCTCTTGAACATAAACCTATCAATTCTAGTACTAACTATAGGTTCTAATAGAAAGGTTAGAAGAGCCATGTGTAGGGAAACCACAACTGAATCCAACTCTGTCACACTGGGGAGCATAAATTCCACTAGCAAGGCACCAAACTCCTGGGTTGCCACTCCTGCCTATTGTCTGGATGTCTCCAGAGCTCCACTATTTGAGGCAATATTTATTGTGGCAGTCATTGAGATCTTGCTGAGGACCGCATAAGCATAACCTCTGGAATGACCTCTCTGCTCACTTTGAAGTCTCTTAGTCATATAAACTCATTTGTCTCTACCCTTATATTCCCTTTTGGTCAAGGTCTTTTCCAATTGCATTGCTAGTTGGTATTTGGTAGTAATCACTTGGTGCCATGGTGGCTCAACTCCAGGAGTCATGTCCCACACCAGGGGGTTGGTAATGCATTTATATGCTGAGTTTGGCTTAGGGAGAGGCCATATTTGAGCAAAAATGAGGCTCTCAGTAGGTAACTTTTAGGCGAGTTATAATACTAGGCTAAGTTCCAATTTCAAAAGAAAAGGTTCATAAGCACAGTCATCAATATCAAGGGCCTGTCAATGGTCCATCCTCCTTCACTAGTAACTGCCCCTGTACTCAGGGGATTCTTGCTGTCCCATTAGAGAATGTGGCAGAACTCCCTAAGATAGAAATTCAATATTCTTTCAGTTATTGTGTGGATCTCCACTCACTGTGACAATGCCCCATGAAAACTTGAACTCATTCATATGCCTTATAGGTTTGCCCCAGGTAAACCTCCTCCCATTCATCCCCCATCACTGACACCCTGCACTGATGATCCTCTCTGCCACAATTGTAACCCTTCTGTGATCCAAAACTTCCTCAAAAGTGAAGCCAACAAAATAAAATTAATAAGAAAATGAAATAATAATAGTTTAAAAAATAACAAATCAAATACAAATAATTTTTAAAAGTTGAAATAATTAAAAAATAATAAAAATAAAATTAAAAAAGGTTTTTGGCATTATGTGTTTCATCACCATAAGATCTGTTGTCTTGTATGTACAGATACATTTTCTTCCATCTATTTCCCCAGCGTCTTATTTTTTTTTCCATTTTATCTTCAAAGAAGCTTTACGTTTAGAAAAGTATGTACAGAATACATTGATTTCTCATATACCCAACATCCTCCCCCTTTTCCCCTTTCCCCTATTAATTACATTTTACATGTGGATGGTACATTTTGTTGCAGTTGATGTACAAACATTGAAGCATTGTTACTAACCATGGTCAATGATTTACGTTATGGTTTACATTTTGGACCATACACTTTTACAAATTTTGACAATATTTAACATAGACTGTATCCATCATTGCAAGAGCATATAGAACAATTCCAATGCCCTAAAAATGCCCCATGTTCCATCTGTTCTATTCCTCTATCCCCCTCTCCTCAGGACCCATGGCAACCACCCAGCTTCACTCCTTGAAGAACAGGATTGATAGTTACTTGCAACAATATTGGCGGCTTGACATATTAACCTGTCCTCCCCTATGAGGCACTGCTTATGCTCTCGAGAGACTCCCAACCCTCTATTTTAGAACATAGCAGGACTACCCAGGATGGGAGTCCAACACCTTACCATTCATTGTGTGGGTGCACTATGATAGGATGTACACTCACATACTCCTTAAAAGCCTGCCCCAGGTGTGCCTTGTCCCGCATGGCCCCCCCATCAAACAACCTAAACCAGTAACCCTGTCCTGCTGTATTTGCCAAAAGAACATTCTCATCATTGTAGTTTCAACCACCTACCCTTAAATCCCCAGAGTTCATCTGCTCCCTTGCCCGACACTACCCCCAGTTTCATGGACAGTGTAACCCACACACCCTACCCTACTTCCTTCCCAAACCAGCCCTGCCCAACTCAATAGCATCGCTGTACCACTGTCATGCCCATCCACTTCCCAACAGAAACCTTGCAACTTATAGATTTTGCCTATCTAGGCATTGACTCACAACACTCTACTCCCTTTCTATCTCCTGTTAACCTGTCTTTCAGACTCTAAGTTTTGTGAGTCTACTCAATTTGCTTAGTTCATATCAGTGAGGTCATATAATATTTGTCCTTCGGTGTCTGGCTTGCTTCACTCAACATAAGGTCTTCAATATTTATCCATATTATCCCATTTGTTAATACTGTTTTCTTTCTTACAGCTGAGTAGTATTCCATTGTATGTATATACCAGAGTTTGCTTATACATTCATGTGTTGATGGACATTTGGGTTGTTTCAATAGTGAATAATGCCACTATGAACATTTGTGTGCATATATCTGTTCATGTCCCTGCCTTTAATTCTTTTGGGTATATACCCGGCAGTGGGATTACTGGAACACATGGCAGTTCTATAGTTAGCTTCCAGAGGAACTAACAGACTGTCCTCCACCATGGTTGCACCATTTACATTTCCACTGGCAGTGAATAAGTGTTCACATTCCTCCATATCCTCACCAACACTTGTAGTCCCCTGTCTTTTTAATTGTTGCCACTCTAGTGTAGTTTTGATTTGCATTTCCCTAATAGGTAGTGATGTGGAGCATATTTTTGTGTGCTTTTTAGACATTTGTATTTCTTCTTTGAAAAAGAGTCTACTCAAGTCACTTGCCCATTTTTAAATGAACTGTTTGTCTTTTTATTTTTCAGGTGTAGGATTTCTTTCTATATGCTGGATATTAGGCTCTATTGGATATATGGTTACCAAATATTTTCTCCCATTGACTAGGATACCTTTTCACTTTTTTGACAAACTCTTTTGAGATGCAAAAGTTTTTAATTTTGAGGAGGTCCCATTTATCTATCTTTTCTTTTATTGCTTCTGCTTTGGGTGTAAAGTTCATGAAACCATTTCCTAATACAAGATCTTGTAGATGCTTCCCAACATTATCTTCCAAGATCTTTATGGTCTTGGCTTTTATATTTAGATCTTTGATCTATCTTGAGTTAATTGTTGTATAAGGTGTGAAATGGTGTTCCTCTCTCAATCTTTTGGATATGGATATCCAGTTCTCCAAGCATTATTTGGTGAAGAAGCCATTCTCTCCCAGTTGCGTGGCCTTGGTGGCCTTGTCAAATATCAGTTGACTGTTTATGTGAGTATCTATATCAGAACTCTCAATTCAGTTCCATTGGTCAGAGTGTCTGTCCTTGTGCCAATACTGTGCAGTTTTGACCACTGCAGCTTTGTATTATGTTTTAAAGGCAGATAGTGTGATTCCTCCTATTTCAATATGTCTTTGGCTATTAGGGCCCTCTTGCCCTTCCAAATAAATTTCGTAGTTAGATTTTCCAGTTCATTTAAAAATGCTGTGGTAACTTTTATTGGGATTGTGCTAAATTTGTAAATCAGTTTCCATAAGATATATATCTTAATGATATTTAATCTTCCTGTCCATAAACAGGAAATAGTCTTACATTTATTTAAGTCTTCTTTGATTTCTTTGAACAGTGTTGTGTAGTTTTCTGCATACACAACCTTTACATTTTTAGTTAAATTTATTCCTAGGTATTTGATTCTCTTAGTTGCTATTGTAAATAGGATTTTTTTTCTTGATTTCCTCCTCACTTTGCTCATTATTGGGGTACAGAAATGCTACTGATCTTTTCAGATTGATCTTATAACCTACTACTTTACTGAACTCATTTATAAGCTCTAGAACCTTGGTTTTAGATTTCTTAGGGCTTTTGAGGTATAGGATCATGTCATCTGCAAATAGTGAAAGTTTTTGTTCTTCTTTTCCAATTTTGATGTCTTTTATATCTTTTTCTTGCTTAAGTGCTCAAGCAAATACTTCTAAAACAATATTAAATAAAAGTGGTAACAGTGGGTATCCTTTTCTTGTTCCAGATCTTAGAGGGAAAGCTTTTATGATTTCACCTTTGAATATGTTAGCTGTGTGTTTTTCATATATACCCTTTATCATGTTGAGGAAGTTTCTTTCTATTCCTATCTTTTGAATTATTTTTGTCAGGAAAATGTGCTGTATTTTGTTGAATGCTTTTTCTGCATCTGTAGAGATTATAATTTGATTTATGTGCTGTATTACTTTTATTGATTTTCTTATGTTGAACAGTCCCTGTATACCAGGGATGAAACCCATTTAGTCATAGTGTATAATTCATTTGATGTGTTGTTGAACACAATTAACAAGTATTTTATTGAGGATTTTAGCATCTAGGTTCATTAGAAGTTTGGTCTATAGTTTTCCTTTCTCATGGCATCTTTGTTTGGCTTTGTATTAAGTTAATGTTGGCATCATAGAATGAGTTAGGCAATGTTCCTTCTACTTCTATTTTTTGGAAGAGTTTAAGCAGGATTGATGTTAGTTCTTTCCCGAATATTTGGTAGAATTCACCTCTGAAGCCATCTGGCCCTGGGCTCCTCTTAGTTGGAATATTTTTGATGACTAATTAAATCTTGTTACTTGTGATTGGTCTGTTGAATTCATCAGTTTCTTCTTTCTTCAGTGTAGACTGCTTGTGTGTTTCTAGGAATTTGTCCGTTTTCTCTAAATTATCCCTCTTGTTGGCATACAATTTTTCAAAGTATCCCTTTATGATACTCTTTATTTCTGTGGGGTCAGTGATAATATCCCCTTCCTTGTTTCTTATTTTATTTATTTGCATGTTCTCTCTCTCTCTCTCTTTTTTTCTCTTTGTTAGTCTACATAAGAGTTTGTCAATTTCATTAATCTTCTCAAATAAACAGACTTTGGTTTTGTTGCAATTTTCTATTGCCTTCTTATTCTAATTTTCATTTAGCAGTGCTCTAATCTTTGTTATATCCTTCTTTCTACTACCTTTGGGGTTAGCTTGCAGTTGTTTTTCTAATTCCTCCAGGTGTGCTGTTAGGTCTTTGATTTTAGCTCTTTCTTATTTTTTAATAGAGGCATTTATGGCTATGAATTTCCCTCTCAGTACAGCTTTGGCTGCATCCCATAGGTTTTGATATGTTGTGTTGTCATTTTCATTCCTTGAAAGTAGTTTCTGATTTCTTTTACAATTTCCTCCTTGACCCACTGATTGTCTAAGAGTGTGTTTTTAACTTCCATATCTTTTTGCCTAATCTGCTTCTCTGCGCCTTACAGATTTCCAGCTTCATTCCATTGTGGTAAGAGAAAATGCTTTGTGTAATTTCAATCTTTCTGAATTAATTGAGCATTGTTCTGTTTCCTAGCATGTGGTCTATCTTGGGGAATGATCCTGGAGAATTATCCATGTGCATTTGAGAAGAATGTATATCCCACTATATTTGGGTGTAATGTTCTGTGCATGTCTATTAGGTACAGATCATCTAATGTATTATTCAAAATCTTTGTTTCTTTATTGGTCCTCTGTCGAGATGTTCTGTCTAATGGTGATAATGGTGTATTAAAGTCCCCCATTATAATTGTAGAGGCATCTATTTCTCTACTTAGTTTTTTCAATGTTTGCCTCATGTATTTTGAGGCACCATGGTATGGTGCATAAATGTTTATGATTTTTCTTTCTTCTTGATAGATTACTACTTTTATTAATATATAGTTGCCTTCTTTGTCTCTTACAGTAGTTTTGCATTTAAAGTCTATTTTATGATATTAGTTTAGCTACTCCTGCCTTTTTAAAATTATTCTTTGCATGTAAAATTGTTTTCCAACCATTCACTTTCAGCCTCCTTGCATACCTGGTTCTAAGGTGGGTTTCTTGTAGACAGCATATAGATGAGTCATATTTCCATATCAATTCTGCCAATCTTTGTCTCTTGATTGGTGAGTTTAAACCATTACCATTCAATGTCATTATTGTCAAGGAATTACTTACATTAGACATATTTTATTTAGGTTTATGTTTGCCATATGTTGTTTTTATTTTTATTTTTCTCTTTTTATTTGTTCTTACACTGCCCTCCAACCCTCTTTCTCCTGTTTTTTTTCCTTTCAACTAGCAGAACTCCCTTCATTATTTTTGATAGGCAGGTTTTTTGTTGACAAACTCTCTTAATATTTGTTTATCTGTGACTATTTTGAATTCTCCCTTATTTTTGAATGCCACCTTTGCTGGATAGAGAATTCTTGCCTGGAAGTTTGTTTTTTTCTTTTAGCAACTTATCTATGTCATGCCGCTGCCTTCTTGCCTCCATAGTTTCAGATGAGAAATCCGCAGTTAATCTTTGTGAGCTTCCCTTGTATGTGATGGATCTTTTTTCTCTTGCTGCTTTCAGTATTCTCTTTTTGTCTTGAGCATTGGACAATTTGACAAGTACATGTCTCAGTGTAGTCCTGTTAAGATTTATACTGTTTGGGGTGTGCTGCACTTCCTGGACATGTACATCTATGTCCTTCAATACAGTTGGGAAATTTTCAGCTATTACTTCCTCCACCAATCCTTCTGTCCCTTTTCCCTTCCCTTCTCCCTCTGGGATGCCTATAATATGTATATTTGTATGTTTTGTTTTGTCATTCAAATCCCTGAGTACCTGCTGGGTTTTTTCTTTTTTTATCTATCTCTTCTACTACCTGATTTCAGCTGTGCTGTTTTCCACACTGCTGATTCTTTCCTCTGCCTGTTCAAATCTGCTGTTATATGCTTCCAGTGTGTTTTTTACTTTTTGCATTGTGCCATTCATCACCATCATATCCGTTATCTTTCTATGTATGGTCACAATTTCTTCAGTATGTTCTCCCAGTGTCTTCTTAATATCCTTCACTTTTTCCCTCACATCATTAAACTGATTCATGATATTTATTTCAACATCTCTGATTAGTTGTTTCATGTTCTGCATCTCCTCCTGTTTTTTTAGAAAAATATATAGAATGAATTAAAAGGCCAGAATGATGAGAGGAAAGGAAACAAGAATAAAAAAATGAAAAAGAAAGAAAACAGAGAAAAGAGAGAAATAAAAACAAGAAAAATTGAAGACCAAACAAAAAAAAGTGAAATGAAAGAAAAACAACAGGAAACAGAAAATAGAAAAATAAAGGAAAGAAATGAAATAACATAGGTAGAAAAAATCAGTATAAGAAAAAAAGGAGGACACAAAGAAAGGCAAACACAACAACCAAGAAACAAGACAGCAGCACCTAAAAAAACCCAACCCAAAACAAAACAAAACAATAAACAACCAAGGAAAAACAACCTTCACTCTTAAGCCCGTAAGGAGCTTCTCAGGTTGCTGGTGTTCACCAATCAATCACCCTGCAGCTTGTCATTGTTTTCCTTTGGCTTCTGTATCTTTCTAGGACCCTCTTAGATGACTCAGAGCACCTTCCTGTTTTATACATATCCAAAGCAGCTCCTTTAGATAGGTCCCTGGCTTCTCTCTGCTTTTTTTTTGTGATAGGGTCAGACTCTGCCTACCTACTACTGAACCATTTTCCTGGAGCCTCTCTCTTTCTTTCTTTTGATATGGATATCAAGTTCTCCTAACACTGTTTATTGAAAAGACTGTCCTAGCCCAGCTGGGTATGCTTGAGAGTCTTGTCAAAAATCATCTGACCATATATGTGAGAATCTATTCTGAGTTCTTGATTTGGTTCCGTTGCTCAATTTTTCTATATTTATGTCATTACCATGCTGTTTTTACCACTGTAGCTAAGGAATATGCTTTAAAGTCAGGAAGTGAGAGTTCTCCAACTTCATCCCCCCTTTTTAAGACATCTTTGGCTATTCAGAGCCCCTTACCCTTCCAAATAAATTTGATAATTGGCTTTTCCATTTCTGTAGACAAGGCAGTTGGGATTTTTTTTTTTTTTTTTTTTTTAATTGTGTTGAATCAGTAAATCAGTTTGGGCAGAATTGACATCTTAACTATATTATTCTTCCAAAGCATGAACACTGATTGCCCTTCCATTTATTTAGGTCTTCTTTGATTTCTTTTAACAATGTTTTGTAGTTATCACTAAAAAGGTCCTTTAAAGCCTTGGTTAGGTTCATTACTAAATATTTGATTCATTTAGTCTCTAATATAAACGGAATTTATTTTCTGATTTCCTCCTCAGTTTGCTCATCAGTAATGTGTATAAACACTACTGAGTTTTCATATATCACTTTGCTAAACTTATCTATTAGTTCTAGATGCTTTGTTGTGGATTTTTTGGGATTTTCTAGATATAGAATCATATTATTGGCGAATAGTGAAAGTTTTACTTCTTCCTTTCCTATTTGGGTGACTTTTATCTATTTATCTTGCCTAATTGCTCTAGTTTGAGCCTCTAGCACAATACTGAATAACAGTGGTGACAGTGGGCATCCTTGTCTTTTTGCTAATCTCAGCAAGAAAGCTTTGAGTCTTTCACCATTGAGTAAAATGCTAGTTATAGCATTTTCATGTATGCAATTTACCCTGTTGAGAAAATCTCCTTCAATTCCTATCTTTTTTTTAATATACACTTTTATTTTTTAAAAAGATACTTAGATTACATAAATGTTACATAAAAAAAATATGGGATTCCCATATATCCCGCTTCCTACTCCTCCCCCATTAACAACATCCTTCTTTAGTGGGGTACAGTTTTTACAATTGAACACATTTTGGAGCATTGTCACTAGGCCTGGATTGTAGTTTACATTGTAGTTTACACTCTTTCCCACACAATTTTCTAAGTTATAACAGGTATGTGATTGTCTGTATCTGTCATTGCAATGTCATTCAGGATACCATCTCAAACCCTATATAAAAATTAACTCAAGATGGATCAAAGATCTAAATATCAGAGCCAAGACCATAAAGATCTTGGAAGATAATGTAGGGAAACATCTACAGGATCTTGTATTAGGAAATGGTTGCATGAACTTATACCCAAAGTATAAGCAACAAAAGAAAAAACATAAATGGGACCGCCTCAAAATAAAAAATTTTACACCTCAAAGTAATTTGTCAAGAAAGTGAAAAGGCAGCCTACTCAATGGGAGAAAATATTTGGTAACTATATATCTGATAAGGGCCTAATATCCAGCATATATAAAGAAATCCTACACTTCAAAAATAAAAAGACAAACATCCCATTTAAAAAATGGGCAAGTGATTTGAATAGACACTTTTCCAAAGAGGAAATACAAATGTCTAAAAAGCACATGAGAATATGCTTAACATCACTAGCTATTAGGGAAATGCAAATCAAAACTATGAGGCTTCATCTTATACTCACTAGACTGGTGGCTATTAAAAAAACAAAGCACTATAAGTGTTGAACAGGATGTGGAGGAATAAGAACTCTTTATCCACTGCTTGTGAGAATGTAAATGGTGCAGCCATTGTGGAGGACAGTTTGGCGGTTCCTCAGGAAGCTAATTATAAAACTGCATATGATCCAGCAATCCCACTGCTGGGCTTATACCCAGAAGAATTGGAAGCAGAGACATAAACAGATGCTCACACTAATGTTAATAGTGGCATTATTCACTATTCTTACCTTTTGGAGTGTTTTTATCAATAAAGGATGCTATATTTTGTCAAATGCCTTTTCTGCATCAAGCGAGAGGACCACGTGATTTTCTTCAATTTATTAATGAGTTTTATTTCACTAATTGATTTTTTTTTATGTTGATCCACTTTTGCATAACCTGTGGTAAAACACACGATGATGGTGTATAATTCTTTTAATGTGCTTTTGGATTATAGAAATGTATTTTGCAAGGTTTTTTTTTTTTTTTTGAGGATTATTGCATCTATAGTCATTAGAGAAATTGGTCTATAATTTTCTTCTTTTGTAATATCTTTATCTTTTTTTAGTATTAGGGTGATGTTGGTTTCATATTATAAAATGAGTTAGATAGTGTTCCTTCTTGTTCAACTTTTTGGAAGAACTTGAGCAAGACTGGTATGAAAATGTGTTTGAATAACTGGTAGAACTCACCTGTGAAGCCATCTGGTGCTAGGCTTTTCATCTTTGGAAGTTTTTTGATGGCTATTTCAATCTCTTTACTTGTGATTGGTTTGTTAAAGGCTTCTATTTCTTCTAGGGTCAGTGTAGGTGTTTCATGTGTTTCTGGGAATTTGTCCATTTCATTTATGTTGTCCAGTTTTTTGGCATCTAGTTTTATAGTATCCACTTATGAACTGTCTTATTTCTGCGGGGTCATTGGTAATGTCCCCCTCTCATTTATGATTTTATTTCTTTGTAACTTCTCTTTATTTTCATTTGTCAGTCTAGATACAAGGTGGGACAAATTTTTAGGGCTATTTCTTTTTGTCTAGTGATCTTCCCTGTGTTACACCATAATTATTAGCACTTGCTCTCTCTCTCTCTTTTCAACTATTCAGATAACAGGTTATCCACATTTTTTCCAAGAATTTTGCACTTGAAAGTTGTAAGATGTTATAGCCTAGCACTGACTCAAGTGAAAAATTGAGAACTATTGTCTCATATGCTAGAGAAAAAATTCAAATAAAATAAAATACTTTAAATTTCCTTAGTAAATAAAATCATCAATTCTAGAGATGATACTTAATCACAGTTTAATGTAAAGAATTTTTTCCAAGTGGTTTGTGTAATTGTTTACTTAAGAGGATTGTTCAACTACTTTGGGCCATGGCATCTTACCTTCTAGATGATGATGGAACTACAAGCTTGTTACAGAAAACTCAAAGACAATAAGGGAGTGAAATATGTTATTTCCATTAAGATTAGGATTATCTCCACATAATTTAATTAAAATCCCTTAGTCAATATTGAAATGTACTTAATTAATACAGAAAAATATTATGAGTTAGAGAAGTCCAAAGATAGGCAGTTTAAGAAGGGCATAACATGGTTACTGTATCTTGAGGGTTGAGATTTCTACATTTCTACCCCACGTTCCTAAGTGTATGGTTTATATTCTGAAGGTTACACTATAGTCTAAAGTTAGCTGCTGGAGCTCCAGCCATCACACACAAATTGCAGGACAGATGATGGAGGGCAGGCAAAAAGATAAAAAGGGATCCTTAGCAATAAATTGGAAGTCTTTACTCAGTCTTTTCATTAGTGTAATACAGCACTTCCATTTATGATACTTGGTCACATGGTTACATGCAGCTGCAATGGAGGCTGGGAACATATTTATTTTGTAGCAATGTAGCCAAGTACAATTTTTTTTTTCACCTAGGAGGAAGAGGAACACAAATGTGTGGGTAACTAGCTGTCTTTTACACAAGCCTCAATAATTATATTCTTATTTTCTCATGATTCAGTATTTCAAGGTCAGTTTTTCTCATTTCTTTTCACTAAGATTCATAAGAAATAATTCTTGGGGTGAAAATAATAAAAACAACAACAAAAACAACAATATAAAAGCACTAACTATAGTGAAAGATAAAATTTGAGAAATTTAATTCAATTATTATTATAAGTTCTTCTTAAAAATACACATTTAAAGAGTAAAACACAATACAGAATAGGAGAGATATTTTAACAAATATATACAACAAAAAGCTGGCATCCAGAATACATAAAAACAGATTATTGAGAGAAAAGATATAAATCCAATGGTGAAAAATGAGCAAAAAATCTTCAACAAGTATGTCACAGAAGAATACATCCAAATCATTAATATTTATATGAAAGACTGCTCAATCTCACTAAAAAGAAATTTCCCATTAGATACATTTTTCAGACTTGCTGAAATTATAAAATTTGAAAAAACCAAATGTTGGCATGGACGTGGAGTTTTAGGTATTCTCATAAACTGCCAGAATTTAAAATGATATAACCATTGAAATCAGTGCTGCATTAGCTAGTAACATTGAAGGTAGTATCTAGCATTTCTACTCCTTGGTATATATATACATTAGAAAAAATGCATGCTCATTTGAACATGTACTAGAATGTTCCATTGTAGCATTATGCAAATGCTGGAAAGAATGAAAATGCCCAGTCATAGAGAATGGATAAATAAATTGTGGCATATTCATACAATGAAATATTATACAAGAGTATCTGTAAACAAAGTTATATTCAACAATTTAGATGTTTCTCATAATTCTAGTGTTTAGTTATGTAGGTAATACCCAATCTACCAAATAGAGTATGGTTCCATTATCTAAAGGTAAAATAAAGCAAAACAAAATTATATTGCTTAGGGATGCATATATAAGTAAGTGTTAAAGTGTTATAACTATCAGAATGTTTTGTGTGCTGCCTCGGAATCCATCTTACTTAGGTTAAGCCACTTGCCTCAACTCTGACCTTTGGCCTAGTTAATAAGCAGCTTTCCAGTCCTGAGGCATAAACTCCTCCAAAGACCAAACCCTCATCTGTGGCCACCATGCTTACACCTCACCATAAACCCACAGCTGATCTCAAATGATAAGTTAACCATCTCCAGCCCCTTTGTCTTTTAATGTGCATTTGTTTTTGACTAACCAATCCTTGACTCCTGTGGAAAATCTACCACCCTGCACCCTGGACCACAATAAAGACACAAGCCCACGGGTCCCTTTCGATCTGCTTCTATGCTCCCTGCCTGCTTGTAGAGCCCACAGGGCCTATCATGCTCTCCATGGACTCCTCATGGCACTTCCTTTCTCTCTGCGACTTGGGACTAACAAGTTATCTGTATTCTCATTAAGGTCTCATCTTTCCATTTGTCACACCGACCTCCACCCAGACCCAAATTTAAAGTCCAACTTTACCAATTTGAAATATAAAGTATGAAAAAAAACAAGATAATTATTAGAAAAGTCAGAAAAGAGGTTACTACTAGAGGGGAAAGAAGCATCTGTTTGGAAGAGTTACATAGGGACATCTAAAGTTTCACAAATGTTCTATTTCTTGGCCTGGCTAATGGTGACACAGCTGTTTAATTTCTATTAATTGTTCAAATTGTACATATGATATAAATTATATGTAAATACACACACATCTATACATATGTATATAAATTTGTAAACATTATATGTATTTATGTATATAGTATATATAGTTATATACTATGATATTTCAGGGAATATTAAAGGTAATAACAGCAACTAACAATTGTAGGTTTTTATTAAGTGCGGGGTTTTCTTCTAAGCATTTTGCATGTACTATCTGTTTTGTAGACAGTTTTCAAATGTCACAGGGCTATTGAGGTGGTCAGGATTCAAATCCAGGTAGTTTGACTCCAGAGACATCAAAGATGTGGGTGGAAGAAAATCCATTTTAATTAGTCACAATTTATTTACAATATGTTTCTGAAAACACTGTAACTCATGTCACAAGAGGGTTTAGAGTTCACTGTATAGCTAGGGAGATATATTTTATTGGTTATCTTGCTTATACTTTCTGTTTTCTTAGGAAATTTTATTGTTTATTTTTCTTCACTGTATGTGTCCACTAAATTTAGAAAAATATTTTAAAGTCTCCAATTATGGGTGAGTTTCTGTCTGATTGGCCTTGAGTCTCTTGTCATTTCTGTTTGTTATTAAGGTATTGGTTACATAGATATTAGTAAGTAAATATTAACTGTGTATGTAGATATTAACGAATGTTATAGCTTTATTGTGATTTATAGTATTTTTAATAAAGTATGCTTTGCTTCATTTCATGTCTTTTGGTCTGATTTCTACCTTGTAAGATCACAAGCTCTTTACCCTGCCTGCTCTCTTTCTTATCTCTCTCTCTCTCTTTCTTTCTCTCACTTTATTTACATTCCTTGGTATAAGATTGGTATTTTATTTTTTAACATTTTAAAAATGTTTTTCTTTAGGCGTTACTTGTATAGAACTATACTTTGCTTTATTTAGCCAGTCTGAAAGTTTTCTTTAAATGGATGAGATGGGTGAGGGAAACCTGTATTTATTAATGTGATCAGCTTGTTTTTTCTCTCTTTGATTTGGGTACATGTATGTACTTCTGTGCATGACATGGCCATATAAATTTTTTCAATTATATGTTTTCAACTTTTTTAGTCTATCATTTGGTATCCCTTACTTAGGATTTTTTTTTTTACAATGGTTACATTTATTTTAATACCTATAAACATTACCATTCATCCCCTCTTTATAAGCTATCAGGACCCTACTGTGAGCTATAATGAAATTGCCTATTATTTTCTCCTTCTAATCCCATTCATCCCCCTATTTCATATTTAAAATATTGTCCATTAACTTTCAGTGAATATATGAAACAATCAGCACACTTACACTATTTTGCATTTACCTACCCCCTATCCTTTCACCATTTGAAATATTACATCTAAATTTTTCAGATAATGTATCATTTATATACAGTTCATTTATTCATTGGATTCTATGTGTTTTTTTTTCCCATAGCGAATTTTGCTCAGTTTTTGCCACCAGATTATTATTCAAGCTTTTGCCTTCATTGTCTGGTTGCCTGAAGCTTATGCTTTAGTAAATTCTCCCAGAAATGCTTATAGGTCTGGGTTTCTTTCAGGTTCAAAACAGATTACAAGTAGCCTTTCTATGAGTTTGGATAGATATAAAATCCTTGTTTCACATTTTTTTTTTTTATCCTTGTGCATCTTGAAAATGTTATTCTAATTCTTTCAAGTGTGTAGTGTGGCTCTTAAGAAATAGTTTGTCTGTTATCTGAATGGCCAAATAATTTTTTCTTTGTCTCTAAATTACAGTATAGACTTTTCCCCTTCAAATAAGCATTGTTTCACTTTAGAACCTGAACATATATTATTGACACTTTGAAGGTACAATATAAATACAGAACTGTCTTCTAATTGGTTGAAATAGTTATGTTTGGAATATGTAGTTGTATAAAAGCTGAAATATAAAAATATAAAGTATATAACATTCATCTGATCTGTTATATTTTATGAACAGTGTGCTTGAAACTGATCAATGTTGAAAGCATTTTGAATATGTAATATCTGATCTGGATTTGTCCCAAAGATTTTTCCAATTTTAGAAAAGTATTTTATTGGGAACTATATTTGAAAATGATTTCCATAACATAAATCTCAAATATGCATACATTTTCTCTTTGCCTATTGTAGTGAGCAAAACCACCAGTGGCAAATTAGTGAAAACTGAGGAGTTGTACCAATGTTGCAAATGAATATATGTCCAATTTGTCTCCACCTAAGGAAATGTTTTATTTTGATCCAATATCCACTCCCTTCTCCTCTTCCACAGGGAGTACCTTCTTCATATGAAGTGTAGTTTCCTGGAAGCTGGGGACACAGAATTAACTCAAAGAGACACTCTATATTCCCATGTAGGGCTTAGAGTACCTAGCGGAAAGTATGCATTAAAGAAATTATTAATATTACCTTGTGATCTTGAGAAATATTTTCTCCAATCTTTGTGGCTGTTTACATGGCAAAAAGAAGATAAATAAAAGGCCTACTATTGCAATAGTTGTTATGGTGGCAGAATATCTAGACTGAATAAGATGCAAATATTTAGGTAATTTAAAGCCAATTTATAACTTGAAGGAACTATACAAGAAATAAAGTAGAGGAAAAAAAAGAGGAAAAGTCAATACTGTCTTTTTTAAGATTGATATAAATTTCCAGACATTTTTGAAATTAATTCCTTGCTAGGATCAATCCTAGCAATTCTAGCTTAACTCTTAGTCTTTTCTTATATTGAGCCTGCCTATAATTCCATATCTAATTCCTAGCGAGTAATATTTGCTAATAATTAGAATATTAATCAGAGCTATCAATTACTGAGCACCTATTATGTTACAGAATTTTCTATTAACCTCATAAAATGAAAAAGTTTGTCTGTATTTTTTGTATAAGTATGTCAAACCTGAAAAATTACATAAACATCCATATTGTGAAATATTTAGTAAATGAAAGATGCAGGAATTGCTTTCAGTTCTGCCTGAGTCAAAAGTGTTAAAGGTTGATTTATGTAATGACTATTTTTATTAAGGAAAATGGAAAAAGAAGGTGACTGTGAAGATATTAATGGGAGTTAGTTTCAAAGCCAAAAACAAATTAGGGTGCAATAATATTAACTGTTCATACAATTTTTTCTTTTTTCTTTTTAGTTTGCTAAAGGCTGTTGGGAGCAATGTATCAGAAATGGATTGGCTTTTATAATAGAAATTTATTAGGTTGAAATCTTACTGTCAGTTCTGAGGCTGTGAAATTGTCGAAATCAAGGCATCATCAGAGATGCTGTCTCACCCAAGGTCTGCTGCTGGTGGTCCTGGACCCGGTCCACATGGCAAGATACATGGCCTCTGTTTTCCTTCCAGGTCTTGTTGCTTCAGCTTCTGTTGCTCCCTCTTCTGGCTTCCTCTTTCTTTGGTTCCTCCCTGAGCTCCTCTGTTCTTTCTCTCCGTCTGCAGTGTTTCCTCTGTGTGTCTCTGCTTTCAGTCCTCCATTTATAAATGACTCCTGATGGAGGAACACGATCCACCCTGGGTCACACCTCACTTAAGTAACCCAATCAAAGTCCCTCCAACTGAATCTAATCCACTTAAAGAGTCCCACACTCACAGGAATGAATTAGCTTCAAGAACATGGTCTTTTCTGGGATCCACAAAAACCTCCAAACTGTCACACTATTTAACAGGACTTAGAGAGCAAGTCTTACCCCTGAATTCTAGAATAATTCTATAGCAGCAATGCTGCTATGTGTTGTGTTCTCATGCATAACTCTTGTTTTACTTAACAATCCATGGCACTAGCCATGTTACAATATAATATCAGCATATATTCTATACATGAAGAAGGAATACACCATCTAGTCTATTTTATAATGCAAGAAATGTCCTAGGTAAGAACAGGAACTTCTTGATACTTCTATAACAGAGCAAAAATCAGTTATGTAAAGACCTGCCTATTTTCTTAGAAATTAGACAGCCTGTGCAAACCTTTAGAGTCAGCTCCTTTATTATTAGACATCCATGTGCTAAAGAAAGACTGACCAGATGTGTCTTTAAAGCCGTATGCCAGTGTTATTCTGAAAGCATTGCATCATTTATTTGGGCACCTAAGCCTGAAACTGTTCCTCCCTTTTCTTTGTTCCCCACAGCCACAACCTATTATAAACATTATGTATCTCTCATATCAGTTTGCATCTCTGCTTGTCCTGTAGCATTGTATTAATTCATAGTCTCATAAACTCTTGCCTGGATTACTGTGATGCTCTTCATATTGGCATTTACTGTATAGCCTCTCTCAAATGTTTTCCACATTGCTGCAAATATCACCCTATTACTTTCTTGCCTAAAATCCTTTAATGGTTCCCAGTTTTCTAGAAGATAATATTTAACATACATACCACGGCATGTAGTGCAATTTATGATCTTATCCCAACTTCTCTCACTAATCTCACTTTTCTCTATTTCCCAGGATAACTGCTTTGCTAACAATACAACAGGGATAATTGGCTTAACTCTTCCATAAGCATTAAGATTCAACTGATGTGGCATCTATTCTATGAAGTGTTTACAAATACTTCCTCCCATATTTTGACAAAATTAATACATGGTGCAAAACCATTTTACAGCATTCGTCAGATTATATTAAAATAATGGATTAAGTTTTCTATTTCTAACCTAGACCAATAGATCCTGTTGTGTATGTGTGAGTGGTTATTCACACATACACATAGAGCTTAGTATGTGATGAGATGTGCCATATCTGCTGGGTAGTATGTGGTGACATTAGATTTGGTGTAAGAATAAATGACTAAGAGTTTAGAAAAAAAGAATTTTAAGATTTTCCCATATTAGAAGTGTTCAGTGAGCAAATAGTTTTAGGAATGCTTTCTATAACATCCTTAATGAATAATTTTACCCTAACTTTATCAAACCTGCTTCCTTTGAATATAGACACATGATGTCATATTTTACTTATTTGTCATTTTGATTTTTTGAAAATAAAATAATGAATCTAGCATTTTAAAAATAGTTATGAACACCCAGGACAACTAACAAGGAGATGATGATGGGCAACGACCATTCCAAGGAACCGAGAGTCTACACCTGCAAGCAAGAGAGTCCCATCCATCTGCCCCATGGGATCAAAGCCTCCTCTCAGTTAGAGGTGGAGTGGGCAACACCATGCCAGAATCCTCAGGACTGGGGAATGAACTATGGACTAAAGTAGACTTACTGGTATTCTACTATAGACTTACTGTGATTCTGGCAA
This sequence comes from Tolypeutes matacus, assembly GCA_026826555.1. NCBI lineage: Eukaryota > Metazoa > Chordata > Mammalia > Cingulata > Chlamyphoridae > Tolypeutes > Tolypeutes matacus. The sequence continues at coordinate 26,480,672 of JAKSZT010054416.1, forward strand.
TGGAAGACACTATATCATTCAAATGGAGGCAGTGGCCACCAGAGGTTCTGAGGGCAGAGAGCAGGAAATACAAGTGAAATAAGGGGGCTTTTGGGGTACTTGAGTATTTTCCTAAATTACATAACAATGACAGATACGGGCCATTACATATCTTGCCATAACCTATAAAATTGTGTGGGAGAGAGTCTAAACTACAATGTAAACTATACTCCATACTTAGTGGCAATGGTCTAAAATGTTTTCATCAATTGTAACGAATGTTACAATTAGTGTAACACACTAATGAAAGATGTTGTTAATGTGGGAAAATGTGGGAGGTATAGGAAGCCAGGCATATGGGAATCCCCTATATTTTTATGTAACATTTATTTAATCTAAATACCTTTTAAAAAAATAAACAAATAAGTAAAAGTAGTTATGAAGAAAAATATGTTTATAGACTGAGGAAATACTTTGGGAATGCAGTAATCCATGGTTTTTATGTGCATATCATAATTGCATAGTGAGAAATACTAACTTTTCTTAAGCATAGAGCTTAAAGTGTTTTCAATTAAACAAGTCTATTTGCCTACTGATTTTATATTCATTTGAGACTGGAAGTTTAAGAATGATTTGACTGTAATGCAGAGTTTCATAGTAATAGAAATCACAAATATATTGGGTTGAAAGTACTAAAGAAAGCTAAATTTGAGTGTCAGGTTTAAAATTCAAACTTCCAAAAATGTTATGGTGTCTTCTTTGTTTTCTTTTTTAACTTTTTTCTTCATTTTTAAAAGAGCTTTAGATTACATGCTTGTTACAATGAAAATATAGGGGATTTCCTTATACCCCATTTTCCCTCCCACACTTTCCCCCATTAACAACATCTTTCATTAGTATAGTGCATTTGTCACAACTGATGAACACATATTGAAGCATTGTTAACAAGCATTGTATGTATTTTACATTATGTTTTACACTATGCACATCCAATTTTATAGGTTTTGAAAAAATGTATAATCGTTTGTATTTTTTATTGCACTATCATGCAGAACAATTCCAGTGTCTCAAAAATGTCCCATGTTACATCTATTCTTCCCTCTCCTTTCCCTCAGACCCTCAGACCACTGTCTTTATATTAATGTTATAATTTCTTCCATTACTAGAATAAGCATTAATATCTATGTCTTCTATGTTTTTGAACAGTGAGAAAGAGTATACTCTTGACCAGCTCATGTTTACTTCATGATTACATACACTTTCACATATCTTTTATATATCCATGCATCAATGAATCAATCAAATATCTTTCAACCATTGTATATGTGCCAAAAATTGTGCTAAGGATTGGAATTATAGCAGTGAGTAGTACAACAATTGATTTGGAATGCTGAGACAATAAGGAAGACATATGATAATAACTAATTACAATAACTGATTATAATGTGTGCTGAGTACACTTCTAATAAATGCTACAAAGGAAAAAGCAGAGAGAACTCTGACAGCATAGACATATCTTAGTCAATAGAGTTAAGGATGGTTTACTTGATAAAGTTAGATTTCAACTGAGAATCAAATTAATCTTAGCTCTTCTCTATACAGAGTAGAGGGAGAAATTTCTAGAGATAGGCAACATGTTTAAAGTCTCAGAAGCCCGAAGGAGTTTGAAATTATAGCTTGAAAGGTTAGAATAAATGAGTGAATAGAAGAAAAGTAAGAGAGGGCTGTAGAGAAATTAAGAGTGAGATTAGGTAATGAATTTAATGATTTAGAACATTTTACTAACACAATCAAGATTTTTTAAGATGTTTCATTGATATGTTGGAGATATTTGCATTAAGAGAGTCAAAGTAAAGGGAAGATTTATCAGAAGAAACTAAAGTAACCTTTCCTTGCTTAGTATCAGATGCAGAAACTTTTGTGTAATCATAAAGCAAAATTTGACAATTAATAGGTCAAATAACAATAAAACGCTATATTTATAAAAAAACTTTCAAAGATAGAATGGAATCAGTCTCAAAAATAATAATTCAAAACAAAATATATTTTCATTTTATTAAAACATAAAGTCCACTTTTACCATAATTTCCTAGTTAATTGCCTCAATTGTTAACTTTAGTCTTCTAAAATAGACAGCTATTGAACCTTGTATGACTTTACAAAATAGACACAATTTAAAGGAAATGAAAATGGAAATTGAATGTCAAATATGTTTTAGTTAGAATAGTTCCCAACAGAAAGAATTCCAAATCTATGAATTGTTTATAGTGGAAAAGCAGGTAAAAATAGAAAAACAAACATGATTTACTGCTATACTTTCAGTTATTTAGATCTCTCTTTTTTTAAGCTACCTATTTTCAGCAGTGACATACCAATTGTTTTAATTTAATTCTATAGTAAAGATTCACAAAGTTTCAAGTCAATACCAGATGAATATTTTTGCTGAAAAGTAGCTACCAATCTGTAGGCAGCCAAACATGAAGCATTAGGGAGTCCCAGAGCCAGGTGGAATGAGGGAAACGACCAAGGAAAATGACAGACATCATTTTCCTTCTAGGTTTCTCTTGTGACAGAATATTCATGTGAGGGTACATTTTCCCATTGCATTTTCCAGAGAAGAAAATCTTAGAGAAGAGAAATGAAAAGTAAGTCACTTCTTGCCATGGAAAATTTATAACACCAATGGGGATGTCTCAGTAGATGAGAAAAACATAAGAAAGCAAAATGGAATGAATAAAATAAAGAGCAGAGAGAGGCCTGTAGAAATCAAAATGACATATGAAAAGGAAGAGGAGGAAACAAAACATAAAGAAGCAAGAGAAAGGAGTCTGGGTAAAGGAAAAATTCTCATTTAAAATTCAGATATTAGTGAGTTTTCATCTATTAATAAATATTATTTTTCTTATTCATATTATGATGTTACAATTTCACAGCCAGTATAAATTTTAACTGTAATTCTATTGACTTTTTGAAACATATCAAATATTTTATAAAATAAATGGTGCAATATATAATGCAATTGTAGTTATTTTCTACATTCATATAAACTATTATTGAATAACTGAAAAGAGATTATAACATTTGGGCTAATAAAAAGCTTTCTCTGGGAAGGGAATCTGTCACTAAAATTCAGGCCAAAATAACATCCTAACACTGTCAAGCTCAGACATCAGTCAAGTCCAGCCTATTGGTGAGTACAGGGCAATAGCTGTTTGTGTGAGGTAGCCCCAGTTCAGCTCAGTGATGCATGCTTAACCTTGAGAGATAAGTCCATAAGTAGTAATAGAACTACAAATGGGTGGAAGAGCAAGATCCAGTAATGGATGAAGAAGCCTGAGCTGGGTCCATTCTTAAGGTATTTTGTGGTCCTACAAAGGTAACTGGGCAGATCCATGATCAAAGTATTCAGGCAGAAATATGAGTTCAGAGGATTAGGCCACCAAAGAAGTGTGTGTGGAGGGAGAAGTGGCTTATAATGTACACACATGGATTCTCAGGATTTGTCCCAAAGCACTGGAAGTCAGGTATGCTGCCAGAAAAAGAAACTAGCAGCTATGATTTTGTCATTATAATCTAAGCTGTGGGATTCCAAGCTAAACTCCATTTCCAAGTCCAATCGACTGGTACATACATGTTTGGAAAGACCTGAAGTTTCTGGCATTGTTTTTCTGCCTCAGTCAGGAATATTTTAGAAAAGAAGGTAGAGCAGAATAGTCAAGGACTGGATATCCAGCTGGATAAAGTTAAAGAATAAAGAGGGAGAGGACAGAAACTGGAGTTTCCGAGTAGCACTTTGAATAATGAAATAGTAGGGAATACTTATTAAACATTCACTATATACCTGGCCCTGTCCTCAATTTATTACATTCATTGTTATATTTAATTTTTATAAGCATGCTATAGGGTAGGTAGTATTATTGTCCTCATTTAACCCTTGAGAATTTGGAAGCATAAAGAGAGTTGGTATCTTTCTTAAGATCACACAACTAGTAAGTGATGGGAACATTATGCAAACACTAGTCATCAGCCCACAGAGTCTGTATTTCCATAACAACTCATGGTATTTTCTCTTCAAGTAGCTATAAGAACAGAGCTTTATTTTAGCAAGTTTGCTCTCACAATGATGGATATTTTTTAGCTGACTGCTAGAGGAGGGCAGTAAGATTATTTTTGAGGAAGTTTCAACAGTCCACAAGAAGTAAGTTAGAGATTAGGATATGTCTTATTTGTCTCATGCTATTTATCTTTGATTTTCCAAGTCCTGCAACCAAGCTCCTGTAACAAGAACGAAAAATTCTTAGGATCCATTGACCTAGTTATAGTATAACAATAGACATTGATGAAGTATACAGAAGGAAAGAATTTTAAAATAGAAACTCAAGACTTTAGAATAAGGCAGAGCAGATTTTGAATACAAACTTTGCTATTTTATAGTTGTTTGAACTCAGAATGTTAACTCTTGTAAAACTGAGTTTTTCGTTGGTAAATGGAATAATAATACTGTTTTAAAGGTTTGAGATAATGAATTGTAAAGGGATGAGTCTGATGACAGACCATATAAGAAATGTAATATACGGCTGATATATTAAATGCTTTTATTATTAAACTACAAAGAAATTGCATTTTGAATGTGATTTGAGGTGGAGCAAATAAACTGAAAAGGTGAGGTTATAAAAGGGCTATATACAGATATAAAACTTGAGAATATTCTCTTGGGTGTTTGGTCTCCACATCTTACACCCACATACTAAATACTGCTTATAATTTCATGAGTTTCTGAGAGCCATTTAAAGGAATAAAACAATTACATGGCAAAGGAGAGAGAGATAGGAGACTGTGTCAGATAAAACTAGGTGGAGCTATCCTTAATGTGATCTAAGATTGACATGGATTCAAAACAAAGATATTTAAACCCAGTAGAAAGAGGAAAGAAAAAAAATAACATTAAAAGACACAATTTTACAATCATCTTACTCTGTTTTAAGTTAGTAATAAAATAAATTGGTGCTCATTAAATCATGTCACATTCAAATGAGGGGGAAGAAATAGTGCCAGAGAGATGTGAATAAGTCTTGGGAAGTTGAATGCAGAAAGGAAAAAAAGCAAGTACCTGGTCTGATATTAGAAAGAAAGTTGAAAACTAAGGGGCTTGCACAGGGAGATGACTAAAGGAAGTTAGCCAATTCAGGTCTTTTGGTCTTGGAGTTTCCAAATTTACCTGTAAAGCAAGAGAAGTTTGAGGCTGAAAATGTAGGCAGTTTGAAGGAACGTATGAGGTGATTTTAGACCCCACAAATATATATGTAAAGGTAGACTGGAGTATGATATGCACAAAGATGTGCTACCCAGACTCCTCTCCAACGAAATATTTGCTGCCAAACTGCAGGGAGTACAGTCAACATCCAGCCTGCAGCAGCCAGTTCCTTCAGGGTCTGCCTTGGTGACTGCTTTGCCCATGATCATTCCTTTCCCCGTGCCTCCTAATCTGATAATGTGGCAAGGTGGGGTGAAAGGGACCGGAAATTTCTGCCTCAAACAGCTCTGTTAGGCACTTCATACTCCAGATCGCTCTGCCAGACTGACTGAGGCTTTTGTGGACAACTCCCTTCTGCCTAATTAGGTTTCTGTCGTCCTTTCACTGGTACCTATCTTTAAGAAACATCTTGCACCACTACTCTGCCTTAGCGTCTGTTTTTAAAGAGTCTAAATTATGCCAGTTGGTGCCTAAAGTGGTCTAAGAAAGGGGATGACAAGATGGTATTTAGAGTCTGGATCAATCATTGCCTGGCTGGCAACAAGACCTCATCTCTGATCGTTGTGGGACACCTAAAAATTTTCAGGCTCTTAGCAAATATCTAATTTGATCTTTGTAATAATCTTATAACATGACTAATATTGTTAGATCCATTATGCTGTTGTGGAAACTGAGATGTGAAGATGCTAAGATACTTGTCCAAGGTCATGCATTTAGCAGGAGGCAGAGACAGTATTTAAACCACTTTGCTTTATTCTGTTCAGAAATAATGCTTTGAACAACTACACTGTAAAAATTGTAGAGATATAAATAATGGTACATAAAATTGCCAAATATATATCCTAGAAAAGGTCAAATCACTTTTAGGAGCAAAAATAAATTTTTTATTATTAAGCCAATCAATGTATTGAAAAAGGAATTTTTGCACTACATTTTTTCCATTGCTCATGGTTTATCAAAACACCACTAAATTTTTCATCTGTATTTTTTGTACATGATTAATTTTACTTCAATACAGTAAATGTGCAGGTCATAACTCTGACTTTCCAAATGACATTGTGTGATATTTTATTTTCAATTATGTTTTAAATTATGAACATAGTTTACCTCCTGAGGTTTCCGGTTAAAATAAAAGGATATGTCACAGTTAGGAACAGTAAACTCTTCAGGAGTCATGGTGTGAAGTGGTTTCTATGAATCCCTGCCAGATGGAATTATTTGTAATGATGAACGATCTCAATTTCTGTACAAGTAATTTAAAATTCACTCTCAGTTTTGAACGAATTTTGTATCATATAACAAAGAATTAACAGTATCTGATTTATTTTTAGTATGGAACACTTGGAAGGGCATTTGTCTGTCATCAGATACGTAACTGCTAAAATATTTAATCTAACAAAAACAAAAATCTACTAGATGAAAGAACAACAAAACCAAATGATTTGATCATCACCATTGTATATATTATACGAGATTTCAGTATCTATACAAATGAACTTTATATTTTAGATAACTAGGAAATGTTTGATGGATAGAATAATTTGTGGAGGATACACAAAACAAGATAAATTCAGCATTTTTTGCTCTTTTTTTTTTTTTTTTGCCCCTATATCTCATTACAATATCAAAGATCTTCTGGCTGAAATATATATTGAGCCATTTTTATTGTCCAATCCCCTACATTAAATCAGGAAATATATTAAAATATGTATTTTTAAACAGAGTGCAAGACAGTCTATGTGAAGTTACAGAATAAGGAAAATGAATAGTACATGGAGTAGAAAAGTAGAAGCATCAGAGAATATTATGAGAGTAAATGGATGAAAAATGTTTCTCTTTCAAGGATTTTCACAAGGATAAGGCAGAGGATATTAATAATCACAGGTGTAAAGGTGTTTTAAAAGTTATTTATTTTTACTTCATATCTAAGTATGCATGTTATTGAGGTATGAGAGAAAATATTGTATAACAGTTTATGGAGACCATGACACACTGGCTTTTAAAATTTGGACTTACAACACAACTTTGCCTTCTAAAACCTTAATTTATTTGCTTTGCTTTAAAGAAGTTATTTGAATAGTAATTGCTTAATTATTTTCCTGGCATTTAGCAGTGCTTTTAATGTGATTGGAAGGACTTGGTCATTCTTTACATCTAGCAAAACACAAATCCTGAAAGCACACACAGAGAACTGATTATTTTAGCAAGTGAGTACATACATGAAGGAGAAAGCATTGAACAGATAAATGTTCAGAGAAACAATGTGAATCTTTTTTTTTTTTCCACAATGTGAATCTTTAAAAAGTGTTTTAAAAAGAAGAGAAGATATCGCTGTCTATAGCAAACTATTCTCAGTTTGCTGTTTGAGAGCAAGGCCCAACTCTATGGCATTCTTGTCAGGGCTGCAGAGCTCCAAGGAGAGAGTTTATTTCTATTACCTCATTTGGGGAAATATTCCTTCCCATGTTCTCTTCTTTCTCCAGCGTACTCTCTAATACCATTAAAAATGTGCTTACAGGAGCTAAAAAGAGTGAGAAAATGAGGGAGAAATAAAAATGTTGGCACTGGAATTTATAACCTTTTGAATATTGTTATATAATATAAGGTCAGAGAAATTCAGGAAAAACTAAGTTTGTTCATGGAAAGAAGGTAATTCAGAAAACATAATAGATGTATTGATATTAACTATTGGAGTACAAAGAAGACTGCATTTCAGAGATACCAAAAAGAAAAATATATTGAATTTGCTTTTTATCAGATTTAGCAAGAAAATGGAAAGAAAAATCTATTAAATTTTTAAAAAAGTCTTTCTTTAATGTAAATATTTAATGTTATACATTTCTCTACAAGCCCTCATTTAGCTACATACTACAAATTTGATATATTGTTTTTAAATTATTTATTCAGTTCAATGTATTTTCTAATGTCCCTTACATATTCTTAAATTTAGAAGCATATTATAAAATATGAAAATATTAGGAGAATTTCCAGTTGTTTTTCTTTTCACAACTTGTAATTTAATTTTGTTGTGGTCAAAGAACATAGTATGATTACAAATCTTTTAAAATAGCATACATTTTTTAATAGATACCTCTTATTATCCCTTTAGTATCTGCAGGGTCTGTAGTGAGATCTTTTTATTTAAAAAAAAAAACAACTCGTTTTCTTTATTTCTTGATCAAGAGTGGGGTGCATAATTTTATTAATTAAAGAACAAACTTTCACCTTTATAAATTTTATCTTATTGTATCTGATTTATTTCTGTTCTTATCCACAATATTTTCTCTTTTTCTATATTTTTGAATTAAAATTTCTGCCTATTTGAGTTGGAAGTTTAGATTATGGATTTGCAACCTCTCTTTATTTTGAACTGCAAAGATTTTCTAAGCATTGCATTAGCAATATCCCACAAGTTTCAATAGTTCATATTTTGTTATCATTCAGCTCATAGAATGAAAGAGAGGACATGACTACCGATCAGATTCTACACTAGTGAAATGAATAATAACAATTATATGTTGATAAATTAGATAACTTAGATGACAAGGAAAAACTTTGTGAAAAATACAAAGTATCAATGTAACCCCCTCTCCCAAATTGCTAGCTTTCCAATAAAGAAAATCCCAGCTTCACTGGTGAATTCTACCAAATGTTTAAGCAAGAAGAAATACCAATTATTCTATAATTCTTCCTGAAAGGAGAAAAAAAGAGAACAATTTCCCACTCATTTTACAAGGCCAAGATTATCCTGAAAACAAAACCAAAGAAAGCCATTATGAGGAAAAACAAACTAATAAACAAAAACACTACAGGCTAATACTAACATGGATGTAGAGGCAAAAATCATTTAAAAATATTCTCAAATTGAATCAACAATATATACATAAACAATAATATAACCAAATGGGGTTTGTGCCAAAAATGCAGGTTTGTTCTGATATTTGGAATCATTATAAGTCAGCATATTAACTGAAGAAAAAAGAAAACAATATAATCATCTCAGTGGATGTAGGGGAAAAAACTGTTGTCAAAATTCAATATCATTTATGATAAAATACTCAGCAAACTAGCAATAGCAGTTTCTCAACATGGTAGAGAGCATTTGCAAAAAATGTATATCTAATATATAACTTAATGGTGAAAGGCTGAATGCTATTGCCTAAGTTCAGTGAAAGGATGTGTAAATCTACACATCTCTTCAGAACTGTACCAGAAGTCTTAGCCAATGCAGTAAACAAAAGAAAGAATCAAAAGCTATACATATTGGGAAGGAAGCAGCAACAGATTTTTGAATTAGGAGATTCAAGCCATCTTTCTTTAATATAAATGGATCTCAAAAGAAATTGCGTCCAGTTTCCCAAAAAAGTAAGTTTTTCTCAGTGTTCTGCTTTAAAAGTTTTTGACACTGGATATTGGTTTTAGATGAAATTTAGTACGCATGCATTTTCTTGCTCTCTTTTCACCTCACCTCTCTCTATGCATTACTCCATATTCTAAGTATTTCAGGCTACTTATTAGTACAAAAATCTCCTTTCAAATACTGTGTTCATAGGCCTTTCTCCCTTCTCATGATGAAAATTTACTTGTTCCTCAAAGTTGTTTATACTCCCAATGGCTATCTAATATTTCTACATTAAAACTCTAAGTTTTAATGAAAGCTCCAGAAAGTGATGTCATGTGGCAAAGTAGTGGTCCGAACGATGGGGATTTCAGTGGACAAGGAATCTCTGTAGGGGAGACATTTGGAATCAGTCAGGTCTTCCGGGACATTTTACTTCAAAATACTTCCACTAGTATGGCATGTTACAATTTATTATTGCGTGTTTCTTCATGATTATACCTACCTCATGCTGCACCTGCTTCAAAGGGTCCCATGGATTAAATGAAACAATTCAAGTAAGTTGTTGGCACATAGATAGGTCCCAATAAATGGAAACTCTTGTTCCTAAAAAAAAAAAAAAAAAAATACTTCCAGATAGTACTTCTTAACACTGGGTGTTTAGACTTTGTCTTATTCTGGTTAGAGCAGGCTTATTCAGGCTGAAATTATATCACAAAGCAAAATCAAGAAAGAGGGTTTATTTAGGAAAATTTAACAAGCATTGTTGCCATGATATTTTCTATATTAATATTCTGTAATTATCTAATGTATATACAGGTATTTGTTTCATAGAAAAATTCTATTAGAAGTCTGATCCTAACTTTTTAAAATAATCAACTTATTGCCTGTATATTGTCTGCCAGGAACAGGCACTGGTACAGATAAAGATATTTGCTTTCCTCTTTTTAAAGACCACATCTCATATTATCTCTCTTATATTCTGGTATATTATCTTAAATGTCTCACAAACACCCATAAAATGGAAAGTTCTCATTTTTCCTTCACCAACTTATTTAAGTCTAATGTTACTGATCAATGTATTTTATTGATGCCTGGATTTAATAGACTTGAAATAAAGACAGATTTGACTTCTTCCAATAAGCATGTTAAGTTCCCTCAGGTTTCTAATAAAGAATAAATTATATTGATAAAAATAGTAGTTTTAAGGATAATACTAAGAGCCACTAATTGAGAACTTACTATGTCACCACACTATGCTAGGTGTTTACAATAAAATTCATAACAATCCAATGGGATAGGTAAAATATTATTTGCATTTTTAAACATAGTCACAGGGAGACAATATCCTTGCTCAAGTTCGCATAGCTGTTCTGGTTCTTATTTGTCCTCCCAAAGTCAAAATCACTCTGATAGGAAGGTATTATTTACCTGCCATTACTTCAATTGTCACCGCAACATTGAATTGTAGATTTCAGTAAAATGATAGTTTGGCACCCTCTCATACCTGGCTATAGCACAAAAGAATCCAAGAGATGAAAATTCATGCTTGTGTGTCTAATTTGTAGCACACCTCTATTACTAACTCAGATAAATATTAATTTCCCAAAATATTCACTCCCCTGTAAAATCTATGACAGGGATCCAATAAACTCACACAAATGAATGAAATTTACTGGGTAAGAGATAGGGTAGGGAATTAGCAATAATCAGAATATCTTCTCACAAACCTATCCCAGGAAATGAAATTTTAGTATTTAGATGTTCACAAACCAAAGAAATTCATATTAGGAAAGTTAAATATTCTAGTTCATAAGAGTGCCTCAGATTGGCATAGAGTTGATAAGAGTGGAAAAAAACCTTAGAATTCACTTAATAGGAAGTAAGATGACAGGTTAAGTGACATGAGTGAGTCTCACAAGTAAGTGTTGACCCTGCATTAAAAACTGAAAAAGTGTATGACAACTGCTGTCTTGCTTAGTGTTTGGACACAGCCTGGTAAACCGCAGCAAAATTGGCTTATGCACAACTCCCATAACTCTCCCCTCCACTGGTAGCCTTTATTTTTGCACATCTTTCACGTTGGAAGTCTCCATACATATCATCATTGATAAGAAATAATTGTCACTCTCAAAAGAAATGCAGGCCAGGGCACAGAGTTTATTTGATTTTCCGAAATCCGGGTAGGTCACATTGATTAACAAGCATGAGCTTCAATCTGATACTGCCATTGATTGCCCTGCACTTGCTTGTGCTTTAGTAAAGGACTTCAATTTCCAGGATATGTGCTCCACTTTTCACAACTTGAAAACTTATTCTAACAAGTGAAATTAAAAAATGACAAGAAGGACTTTCCTCATTTCAGTCCCTGATGTGACTCTGCCTTCACTACTTTGCATTCTTAAATATCTAACTACATCATCTCTTTTCAGTTGGGCAGCCAGGCCTGCTGACACCATGTCACTGTATCACTCAAACCTGAGGGCATTGAATCTCTCCATTGTATTTCTGACTGCAACATAACATTTTCTTTTCTTTATTTATATTTTGCTCAAGTATAGGAATGATTCTAGGAAAGGCTGCATATATTACATTTCCCATAAATGAGCTATTACCTAAATAAACCGAAAATATGTGTAAATAATATATTCAGAGATTACAATTCTAAAACATGCTTATAAATCATGGTTGTTTAGCACTTTAGTTCCTGGTTAAAGTACATCGTTGAGTTGTGATGTTTCAATTAAAGGCTAAAAGTTATTTCCACTCCACTCAAACATTTATTTAGCCATATATGAGATGATCCTCACTTTCTACTCTATTCTCTCATTATCATTTATAATAATGGTATTTTAAAGTTAATTTTTAAAGCTTAATTAACTTATATTTCAATATATTTTACATAATAGCTTTTAAAACTCAACCTTATTTTGTTCCTGTGCATATATTTCTGTGCATGTTTCTCAACAGTTATATTTAGTTTGGTTGTTTGAAAGTGCTAAATGGAATATCCATCTTTTAGAGCTCCAGAAAACATGGAACGGTTATCACTGTCTCCTGGACTGCAAAATACATTATCCTTTGATTGTTAGGATCCAAATACTTTTGCAGAAATGGGGGTTTAGTATTTTGGAATTAAAATGTAAGTTCTTAGCTACTTAGGAAGATGATAAAATTAAATTTCTAACAAGTAGGGAAAGAAATGTCTCTGGTCAATTTCAAGGCCTACTAACAATATTCTTGGATTTGAGAGGATGGCATCATTTTGAAATTATTCAAATAACACAATTATAAAAAGACCTTGAAATTTGCAGTTGCTAGGCTACTGTGGAGAAAAGAAGTGAAAATGACATTTGCCTGAGCATGTAGGAGAGAATCACAGCCATCAATACCGGCTTTAAGAAGAAGGATAAAGTCCTTCATTTGCAACCACAAGGACTATCATCATTAATTATTTTTATGAATTAAGAAAAGAAGAAATGTCTGTGAAAGCTAGAGTTTTTTAATTTCTTTGAACAGAAGATGATTTAAAAATTCACAAATTAATATTGACTTGAAACCAGATTAACCATAATATGAAACAATAAAAAGTTGTTTCCTGCTATTTTTTCTATTTGCTTGTTCTAAAATAGTGTAACAATTATGCATAGACTTATTGAAAATTAATATAAATGCAAATTGCATTTTAATATAATTGCAAATTAATATAAATGCAGCAAGCTTAAAGAAAGATTTTTTATAGTGAACAAAATGAATCTCTGATAGTAAAAGAAAATAACAAAGAGAGTGAGGATGAGTCAAAGGATAATCTCCTAACATTACTTTCTGCTACACATTTTTTTTTTTGATAATTCTGGTTTATCTGTTCAGATTCCTATTAATGTTTATTTGCTATCTTTATATGGTTACATAGAGTACTATTTCCCCAGACATTTATCTGCCATTCTCATAGATCTAGTAATTTTCCACAAAAATCCATGGTTCAAGTTTTTCAATTACATTCCTTGGCAGTAACAGTGTCTTAAAGCAATTCTAAATTTGAAGATATTGGTGTTTTGCAATGTATTTTTGGTCACCTTATTAGTCCATCTAAAACTCAGTAACTGTTCAAAATTTAGATTGCATACCATTCTCATAGACAGGTAGTTCTATTATCAATGTATATTATCTGAAAGGACAATGCCAGTTATGGGAATTTCTATATGATCTTTCCCCCCAAAAAAGATAGTCACATATTATACATGATCCATTAATGCTTTTTTTCTGTGATCTTTTATTGTTTAGTTTTAAGGATCAAATAATCCCTAGTGAAGGTAATAGTCTCTTATTTATCTTGGCATTTTTTAAACAGGTATTTTAATAAATATTTTTCCACAGATTTTTGGAAATATATCATGGCTTACATTTAGGGTTTATTGCTCTTGATACATTGCAAATAGCTTCCAGCTCTCTTCATCTCCCCAAACACATGTACTTAGTAAGTATGTGTTTCAAATGTAACTGAAGTGTGACTTCTTAAGCACTAAACATACTATTTCAGAAAACTTCAGCTATGAAATAATTATTATTTTCCATATATTCACATACTATTTAGAATAGGAAAGATGAAAATGTTTTGACAGAAACAATTGATTACATAAAATTCTGATATAATTCTTATCATGGTCTGTTATTGATAAAAAAGAAAAATATACTGGAACATAAGCTTTAAGGCTTGTGGGTAGAACAACATGATTGGGAAACGAGTAAGATATGTCACAATTTGAAGCAAAATATGTGGTCTAATAAGAAGTGGTCTGGAGTGTGAGACCTTGAGAACAATACAAATCTTTCATTTCTCACAGAAATTAAATTAATTTTACAGAATTAAATTAAATGGCTCAATATGCCAAATTAGTCTTGAGTAAGTATTGCAGTAGTAGGAATCAGGGCTCTAAGTGAGATTTCTGCTTCACTGGTGACCTGCAGTATATGATACTGTTGTTTCCAGTACTACCTAGGTCTTCTCCATTTAATGGCTTCCCTGTTAAAGAAGCAGAAGTCATTAAGGCTCAAGTTTGATAGGGTAAGGTGGGGTTGTCACCCCTCCACAGACGTAACAAAAGATGATTTGTCATCATTGTTGAATTTGGTTAATTTATGCTTTAATCAAGAATTGTGGATGTAGCAGTTTGATTTTGTTTATGAATTCCAAAAATAGACATTGCATTATGTTTGTGTACTGGTCTGATCTTCTGGGCATATAACATTGTACTGGGTTCAGAGGTTTCACTTTCACTTGACTGAGTTGTGATTAAGGCTTGGATTTGGGTCACATCAGTGGGATGTTGAGTCCCAACCCCCTTGGTGGACAGGGACTCACAGAGAAAACCCGCTCAGCAGAAGAGGGAGGTTAGAGTATTGGAGCCCTGTGAAGTAAACACAAAGAGAAGTAGATACATGACAGAAGGCTCCATTAGACACAGCAGAGGCCCTGGGAAGAGAGATGAGTCATTGTCTGAGAGTTTACATCTGACTTTGTGGAGAGAGGAGAGCAGCTGAGCTCAGACAGAATAGAGCCCTGGTCAGAGAGACAAGGCCTAGAGAGCCTAACAGTCTACAGTTGACTTTGTGGAGAGAACAGAGCAGCTGAGCCCAGAAAGGAACGAGCCCCAGGAGAGAGACGAGACTTATCCCAGCCTACAACTGGTATCAGAAGAAGCTGGGACCATGGAGACTTAAGAGTAAAAGGAAGCCTGAACCCTTGCAGATGATGGCAGCCATTTTACTCCAACATGTGGCAACAGACTTTGATGAGGGAAGTAACCTACTCTTTATGGTCTTGTGACTGTAAGCTTCTACCCCAAATGAATACTCTTTATAAAAGTCAACAGATTTCTGGTATTTTGCATCAGCACCCTTTCAGTTGACTACTACAGTGGATTATACCAGTTTAAGAGAGATCAGTCCCACCGTGGACCTTTGTGCTGTTATATTTAGAAGTTTCTTCCACTTCATCTGCCTCTTCCTTTAGCAAAAATAAAAATAGTCCTGTGACTAGAGACCTTTGTAGTGTGCTAGTGAAATACTTGTTGAAACATGCTAGCACACATAATGACATTGCCTTTATTGGTTCATGTGTAGGCAAGCCCAGGTATATCTGCCAAAGGTAAAATGAGAGTTCCCTAGAATCATATATTCCATTTCAGCTTGTCACTAACGCATTCAGGTGTTAAAAGTAGCACTGACACAGGAATCAGAACATGGCAAAGCAGTGATCTTAGGCAAGTTAATTTACTTCTTTGCACCTCGGTATCCACACATGTAAAATGCACATAGTCTTAGTACCTACCTCACAGGATTGATATGAGGTTATAGGATTTAATACTTAGAATTGAATGTGAAAGATTTTAGAACAATTTATTAATGTCTATGTGCTTAAATTCAACATAAATTAACTATATTTGATCAATTATAATCTTACTTAAATACTGTACATTAGTACAAGTGTGTTATTCCATTTTCCTTAAAAATAACCCTTCTATCTTATTAGAAAAAATTAGATAAAATGTGCCTTATCTCTTCATATAAATACATAATATCTATGATTTTTATTTGTCATAGAATCCTAATTAAATTGGATGTCATAAATACTTTACCAGAAAGGCACAAAATATCTGTGATAGCATAGGTAGATCACTATTTTCATGAAACTAATAAGTTCAGAAACTAATAAGTTTTTGGTCCTATAAAGTTCCCAGTATTCACCACAGAAATCTAATATAATACACATTGAGCATAAGATTACAAGCATTATTTACATTTCCCTACTACTGGAAGTTTAAGAGATTTGATACCATACTACATCTCCAAATTCTTACTGAATATTTTAACAATAATTTCTTTGTGCAGTATTCTATTAAAAAGAGAAAAACAGAAAATATTCTAGATTCATAGATCTCTAAAGTAAATGCTTTTAAATGAATAAGTTATTATTTTAAAACTTCTTAACAATTTCATTGCTTTTAAATATATAACAGATCTCATGTATCCATCACTCAGATGTATTTCAAAGGTTACATTCTTATAATATTTGTCTCTTTAATTTTTTTTTTTTTCAGGTACCAGGTCTCAGGATTGAACCCTGGACCTCATATGTGGGAAGACAGTGCTCAAACCACTAAGCCACATCAGCTCCCCTGAGTTATTGTTTTCATTTGTTTTGCTTGTTGCTTGTTTTCTTTTATTTAGGAGGCACCACTGGGGCCAAACCTGGGACCTCCCAAGTGAGATGCACACAATCAATTGTTTCAGCCACATCCTCTCTCTCATATATATTTTTTTAACTTCATTTTGTACATTTAATAATTGAAAACATATACAATTAAAAACTAAAAAGTAAACACAGATGAATAAATATATACATTTCTCAATTAAATGTAATGGATACATGTAAATTTTTGTTGTTTTTTTTTTTTGTTTGTTTGTTTGTTTTTTGTTAATCAAACAATATATTACACAATATATTTGGTTCATAGTAATGCATTCATACAGTATTTGTCCTTTGGTGTCTGGCTTGCTTCACTTAACATAATGTCCTCCAGGTTCATCCATGTTGCCATATGCTTTATGACTCTCACCTATACAGTCAACTGGATTTTGACAAACCTACCAAGCCCACGCTGATGGGAAAAAAACAGTCTCTTCAACAAATGGTGTTGGAAGAACTGGATATCTATAACCAAAAGAATGAAAGAGGGCCCCTATCTCACCCCCTATACAAGAATCAACTCAAAATGGATCAAAGATCTAAATATAAAAGCCAGGACCATAAAACTACTAGAAGAAAATGTAGGGAAACATCTTCAAGACCTTGTAGTAGGTGGTGGTTTCTTGGACCTCACACCCAAAGCACATGCAACAAAAGATAAAGTAGATAAATGGGACCTCCTCAAAATTAAACACTTTTGCACCTCCCTCATATTTTTAAAGTACAAAATAAAATATTACAGAACTAGTTAAAACACTTGCCTCATCTCCCTCTTTTGTTCCCTGCTTGAACCATTATCCTGAAGTTGTTTATCCTCTCTGCATGATTTTATATTTTCGTTGCCTATTTATGTCCACTAAAATATAGTAGTGTTCCATGTGTTTATAAAAAGTACATAATTGCTATCATACTGAAATATTATTCTGCAATTTGCTATTTTCACTCAATACTACGTTTTTGAGATTAGTCACCTTGATACTTATATAGCTAGCTCACTCTTATTAGTTGTATAAAATACTGCTATATAAATATATCAGATTTTATTTATTTTTTGAAAGATCTTTGTTTCTAAATTTTTGCTCTTACAAACAATGCTGCAGTAAAAGTTCTGCACCTGCCCCCTCTATATATGGATGACAATTTCTCTAACATATGAAATTTGATTTGTATGTATATTTGTATGTTGTGTATATTTGCACATACTCAACTCCTCAAAACATTGCTTTCCTAAGTGGCTGTTCCAATTTTCACTTCTCCCAGCAGTTCATGAGGTGTTCCGGTCCTCCATCCCCCATTTATAGTTTATATTAATTGACTTTACATGTTTGTGAGTTTCATAGGTGAGAAATAGGAACTTACTGGTTAAATTTGCCTTTTCCTTATCACTGATGAGCATGTTTCCATGTTTATTAGCCACTGTGGCTTTTGCTTCTGTGAATTGGTTGTATATCCTTCACTTAGCAGTCCAATGAGTTCTTTGTCTTTACTCATTGATTTGTATGACTTTTTTTTAATTATAAATAAATTCTACATAGGAATTCATTGTTGGTGACATTATTGAAAAATATTCTCTATATTTTGTTATTAGAAAATAATTTAATATTTTGGAATATATTATATTCTTTTCTTATTTTGCACATTTTATCCTTGCTTAAGAAATCCTACTTTACTAATGGCAAAAAATACATTGTGCTCTATATTCTTGTAAGTTGACAATGTTTTGCTTTTCATGTTTTTATTATCCACCTGGACGTGAGCTTTAAAATGAGATAGGGAATCTAATTATTTTTCCTAGGTGGTATCCAGTTTTCCTAATACTGTTTATTAAAAGGGTCACTCTTCCTCCATTGATTCTCAATATCATTCTTATCATGCCAAATTGTTTACCTCAAAAGAAAATGGTGTATCCTTCTGCTGGCTAGATTTACTCCTTACCTATTAGATGATATTGTTTACATGGTATTGATTCTTTGCTTTCATTGTAATGTGCTTTGTGGCCTAGTATGTGGTAAGTTGTTAAAATGACTCTATTTATGCTAAAATAATTGTGTATTTAAATACTTAAAATAAAAGTGTATTCTCTACCTACTGGATACATGATTTTATATATGTCCATTAGATCATATGCCCGAGATGATTGTTATTTAAATGTTTCTCCTTTGCACAAGAGGAAGATTTAGAAATAAAATATTTTTCTTTATTTGCTTTGTCCACAATTATTATACTCCAAATCCAGTTAAAATCTATTGTAAATCATATTTAGTAACTATAATACTAAATCCAATAGTCAAAGAAGAAGTTTTCTATTTTCAACTGAATTTAATGATGTACATGGAAATCATGAAGGTGTGAAATGTGGAGCATATGGATAACATCATCATCAACATTCTTTGAAACCTTCCCATACAAGGCACTGCATTCAGCCCTGAATATACAACATAGTATAAAGAATAGGTCCTAATTTGAAAAGGATAGAGATTTATTACTTAGGGAGAAGAGGCAAATATATGTATATATATTCTCCAGATTACTGAGTAGTGAAGTCACTGAAGTTTGGATCAATGAAAACTTCATTGGCAGAGTTTGGAATTAAACTAAATCTTGCACAAAGAATAGGAATTCATTAAGCAGAAAATTCTTGAGACATTTTAGTGGTAGAAAGCAGGGTATGAAATTGTGTAGGGAAAATAAATGAAAAATGAAAAGATAAGTACTTTGTGTAGATCAAAGGGTGTCTTTATCTACATGCCTTATAGATTTGTATAAACATTTTGATCATTCTTGCAGCAAAAAGAATTGATCTTTATTCTAATGTAAGAGCAATGATCTTTGAACATGGAAATGAAAAGCAATATTTATTTTCCTTTGCAAATATTGGTTTGGCAGTTGTGCATGTATTTGACTTAGGGAGGAATGCATTTTAGAAATCTTAATTTATTTTATTTAACAGACACTTTTTGGTGATTGTCATCTGTCAGACACTGTTCTAAGCATTATACATGCATCAGCTCATAGATCACTTAATTACCATAGAACCCCATAAGGTAATGTTATTCTCCCTATTTTATAGATGAAGAAATCACGATTATAAAGTTCAGTATTGGGGAGCGGATGTGGCTCAAGCAGTTGAGTGTCTGTCTCCCACATGGGAAGTCCCATGTTTGGTTCCTGGTGACTCCTGAAAAAATGAAAACAAACAAGAAGCAAAACAGATAAAAAAACGAACTTAGGGGAGCCAATGTGACTCAGTGGTTGAGTGCTGGCTTCCCACATACAAGGTACCAGGTTCAATCCCTGGTCCCCGGTACCTAAAAAAAAAAAAAGTTCAGTATTAAAATAATTTATGTACGTGAACTGTGTGTTCTCCTACAGTACCCATCAACACCACGGATATGCAAGCAATAATGTAGGTTTTATATTCATTTTCAAGCCAATATAAGTTACAGAGACATAATTTTAGGATGGGAAGTTTACAATAGTCAGCATAAAAACCAGTATAATAGTTCACTAACAATAAAGCCAAAATTATCTTATTATCAGTGATAGGATTTCCTCATATAAAAATGGAGCAGATATTTTCAGAAGAAAAAAGGATCTATATGATATTTCAGATATACAGTAGCAGTGTTTCTCAAAGTTCAATTATTTGTATGCTAGATTCATGATTTTTTTCATTGCTGTTTTTCACCAATATTAACATGAATCTGATATTTTTCTATATATAAATTTTTATTTTAAACTTAAAATATATATTTACATAAGAAACTTTACATCATTAAAAACTTTGTAAAATCAGTACCCTTTGCCCTCAGCATCAACTATCACCAACATCTATTGGTTATCCAATATGTATAATGCCCCTGCTCTTACACTGCAAATAAGCCCCTCTCCACTCTGTCACAGGGCCCTCATCTTGCTAAAGCCAGCACAGTTCTAACTGCTAACATGCCATGATGTGAAACATTTAAAATTGTAAACATGGTACTTTGAAGTGGCACCTTATCAATAAGTCATAGAAATTTATGTTCTCAGAGGACAAGCATGTGGGCTGGTAGATCAGATCGTGGGTTTAGATAATATCAGCTGTGTCTTGGAGTGGAAGACCTCCAGCCATATCCCCTTCTTTACAGTAACAGAGGCCATCATCTCTCTTGTGGGACCTAAGGAACAGTGATATAAAGACCAGTCCTCCCTTGTGCAAAAGAGCAATAATTAGGTGGAGAAAAAAAGCCATCAAAATCTATTCTCAGGGCACTTTCAGCTAAACTAGATTAAAATAACAAAACATAAATTTATTGATTTAGTTGAGTATCCAGAGGAGTACCCAGTCTAAATCCAGGTATTCAACAATATTGTCAGGAATATGCCTTTTTTGCTTAATTTCTCTGCTAATCTTTTCCCTTCATTGGCTTCATTTCCCTGTGGGTTCCTCCCCTCTCCCACACACTAGAGAGGTGCTCAGAGGCAGCTTTCTTAGGGTGGGGATTTATTCTCCATATTTCATGTTTCTATATAAGAGAGGAAACATTCTTTCCAACCCCCATGTGAGTATGGGAAGAATACTTCCGAATTTCTCTATGCCTTTTCTCCCAAGGAGGAAAATCATACTTGATGGATGTCCCAGGAAGAAGGAATTGAATATGTCTGACTTAGTAATCTATTTCTTTCTTTCAATTCTGCCTACCACAGATAGTTCATTCTAGTTTGCTCTTTTGCTGTGTTGTTATCTCACCATGTTCTCTTATGGGAGGCCCGTGAGTTAGTTGTACAGAGGTGTCAATGCCTGGACAGCTAAATCTGTCTAATTGGGAGACAGTACTAGCAAGCCCATTGGTTACAGTAAAAAAGTCACATTCTCCAAACAGATTTTTCAGTAATAAAGTTGAAATATTGATCTTTATTTCACTGTCTCCCATGTGTTCTTTCTCATATGGTCCTGAAATATGAAGGAAGAATTAGATTTTATCTAGTGATTTTTAATATGACTCACAATTTCCATAGCTACACTATCCTATCTGCTGGTGATGCTAGTATAAAAGGAATGTGTCTTTTGAACAGCTCCACTAAAAAATGGAAAGAGGTGGTATATACGTTTAGTTTTCAATTTTCTACCTAGAACCACACTTTCTGACTTAAATCAGTAGTAGGTGAAGGTCAGTACTGTATGAACTGTACTGAGTATGAACCTCAAAAGAGAGGGGAATTACTAGAAGAAAGGATGTAAAGACATAGGGATAATATATCTAGGTAATAGTGTAGATGGAAAAATTTAGAATTGGGCATAGGGAAGAGTGGAAATAATGATGCATTCCAAATTTTAACTTGGACGATTTGAGTATATTGTGGCATCATCACTTAACATGGGAAAATGAAAAGATTTTGGTGGGGCTGAGATGAAATACAGAGAAATGAAATATAAATGAATTCAAATTTAAATCATCTTTATTAAGATATAAATACAGGCAATAAAATTTAACTATTTTAAATGTAGACTTCAATGAGTTTTAACACTTGTATACATCCATGTAACCATGACAACAATCAAAATATAAAAGATTTTCATTACACCAAAAGTTCCTTCTTGTCTTTTGGTAGTCAGTTTTCCCTACTCAGCTCCATGTACCATGATCTGCGTTCTATTCTTCTAGATCATATTAACATTTCCTTGAATTTCATATAAATAGAATCATATAGTATGTACTCTTTGAATCTAACTTCTATTTCTAGAAAGGTCATCAATTAAGTCATATTTTTGAGTGTATCATTTGCATGTTCCTTATTCATTACTAAGCAATATTCCATTGTATGAATATACCGCAATTTGTTTATCCATTTACCACTTCATGGACATTTGAGTTGTTTCCAGTTTTTGGCTATTAAAAATTAAGCTGCTTTGTACGTTCTTATATAATTTATTTTATTTTATTTTATTTCATTACTTTTAAAGAAGCTAGAGATTACATAAATGTTACATAAAAAATAAAGGGGATTCCCATATATCCCACCTCTCCCAAACTTTCCCACATTAACATCTTTAATTAGTGTGGAACAGTTGTTACATTTGATGAACACATATTAAAGCACTGCTACTAATCATGGATGATAGTTTATATTATAGCTTGCACTTTGCCCAACACAATTTTATAGGTTTTGACAAAATGCATAATGGCCTGTAACCATCATTGCAATGTCATGCAGGACAATTCCAATGTCCTGAAAATGCCCCCATGCTACACTTATTCTTCCCTCTCCCTTTCCTCAGAACTTCTTTATATCACTGATACATGTTCTTTCATTACTAGGATAAAAAGTCAATAATAATTGAATAATAATTGAATAATAATATCTACTTTAGTCCATTGTTAAGTCCCAAATCTTGAGATTTTGGGATGGTGATGCCCACTCTATTTCTGATTGAGTTAGGGCTTAGAACACATAGGGAGGTGGATGGAACTCTCTTGCTTGCAATTGTGAATACTCTCTGTTTATTGGAATGGGCATTGTCCATCATCATCCTTTTGTTTGTTGTCCTGGTCTGGACCAATGAACTAGAGAGTAGGTATTGCAACTCTGCTGAGATTCAGGGCTCAACTGGCATATGAACAGACCAAGGATTTAAGTCTCTAGAATATATATTTAATGAGTACATGCTAATTATTGGCTCAAATAAAAGGGGCAGAAGAACCATGTGTAGGAAAATTATAAATGACTTTAACTGTGAAACATTGGGGTGCATAAATTCCAGAGTAAGGCCCACTGACGGGTGCCAAGTTCCTAAGATTGTTTGCCCTGCTCAGTGTGTAGATTTCTCTAGAGCCCTTAGGAGCCCAGCTGTCTGAGGCATATTTTACTGTGGTGGTCAATGAGATCCTGCTGAGACATGCATTAGCATATTTTTTGAAATGACCTCCCAACTCACTTTGAACTCTCTTAGCCATAAAAACTTATTTGTATTTAATATTTCCCCCTTTTGGTCAAGGTATTTTCCTAGATGCATCATTAGTAGGCATTTGGTGATAATCACTAAGTGCCAGGGAGGCTTGTCCCTGGGAGTCATGTCCCATGCCAGGGATAAGGTTGCATATTTATATGCTGAGTTTAGCTTAGAGATAGGCCACATTTGAGCAACAAGGAGGTTTTCAGAAGGTAACTCTTAGGCAATATATAATACTAGGATACATTTCAATTTCACAGGAAAAGGTTCATGAGTATAATCATCAATATCAAGGGATTGGCATAATAGTCTGTCCTTCTTCACTAGGCATGTACAGGAAGGTAATTCAATATTCTTTTGGTTATTGTGTGGGTCTCCACCACCAAGGCAATGCCCCATGACCACTTGAACATACTCATCTGCATTAGAAACATGCCCCAGGTTCACCCCTCTGTACACATCCCCCCATCACTGACACCCCTTACCAGTAATCTTCCCCTGACACAATTGTGACTGTTCTGTGATACAAAACCTCCCCCAAAACAAAGCCAAAAGAAGAACCAAATAAAATTAATAATATTATAAAATAAACATAATAACAAATAAAATACAATTTTATAAAAAAAATAAAAATAAAAATTTGTATTCATTGTGCCTTTCATCACTGTAAGATCTGTTGTCTTTTATGTACAGTGACAATTTATTCTGTATGTTCCTCCTATGTCTTATTTTTTCATTTTATCTTCAAAGAAGCTTTAAATTATAGAAAAGTCAAATAGAAAATATAGGGGATTTCCATATACCCAACACCTGCCTCCCTCCCACTTTCCCCTATTAATAGCATTTTACATGTTTATGGTACATTTGTTACAATTGATGTACAAATATTGAAGCATTGCTACTAACCATGATCAATGGCTTACATTATGGTTTACATTTTGCACTATACACTTTTATAGGTTTTGACAAAATTTAAAATAACCTGTATCCATTATTGCAACATCATGCAGAATAAGTCCAATGCCCTAAAAATGTCTTATGTCCTATCTATTCTATTCTTTCCTCCCTCTCCCCTTGGAACCTATGGTAAATAATAAGTTGCAGTTTTTGAAGAATGAGGTTCATAGTTACATGCAATAATCTTGAGGGCTTGACATATTGGTTTATTTTCTTTTATTAGGTACTGCTTATGTTCTCAAGAGATTCTTGTCCCTCTAATTGAGAACATAGCATGACTCCCTAGGATGGGAGTTTAATATTTTCCTGTTAATTATGTAGGTTCCCACCCACTGAGATAACACACTATGTCAAAATGAACACTTTCATATTCTATAAAGGTATGCCCGAGGTGCACTCTATCTTGAGTATCCCCCTACCACCAACACCCTAAACCAGTAACACTTCCTACCATATTTGCCAATGTAGTTTTAACTGCAGACCTGCAAATCCTCAGAGTTCACCTGCTCCTTCCTCTAACCCTGTCCCCAGTTCCATGGACAGTCCAACCCAACCTCCACAACACTGCTCCCCCTCACATTCTTGCACCATAGAACCCAATCACATCACTGCACCACTCTTATGCCCACCCACTACCCAATCACACTCTAGACATATGTCTTCATTTCTCTTGGGTAAATATCTAGATTAAATAATTAAACAGATTGATTGATTCATGTCATGAATGTATAATAGAGATTCCTAGAAAACAAAATATTTATTTCAACAGATGAAAAGTACTCCCAAAGGTAGGCAAAACATGTATAAGAATCACAAAGAGATGCAAGATAATATAGAAAAATCAAGGGAGTAGAGAATTTGTGTAGAAAATAATTAGCAGTGTTATAGGCATCAGAGAGGTTCAGTAAAGGATCCAAATTTCCCCCATTTAATTTGGCAACTAGGTTGTTATTGTAACCTTAACAAAAACTGTTTCTTCATTGAGCTTGGGTTGGCAACCAGATCACAGAGGTATAATAGGGCAGAGATGAAGGTATTGGAAATGAAGACAACTCCTTTTGGCATTTGTCTGAGAATCGAAAAAAGAGATTAAATGATTCATAGGCATTGAATTCAGGGCAGGTCTCTATAATGCTTAGTACAAATTCTGGCATATAGAAAGAAATCAGTAAATATAAAATTATTTGTTTTAACTCAAGGAGTAGAAGAAGAGTTCAATATTTTTCTTTCAAGATCCCTCCAAATGTCAGAAATCCTCCCTCTAGGCATTGTAGACACTCAGGGCAGATGCCCCAAACGTGTTCCACAATCTACAAATTTTACGAAGGTAAATTTCACTTAATATTTACATCAAGAAGAGCTATAAAAGAAACAGGCTTGAGGGTGTAACAATCCTGGAAACATCTCCTTTTTGATAAGGTTGAAGTCTCATGAATCAACCATACATAAGCCTCAAAGGTTTATTTTTATATTTATATATATTTTAAGGTTTATAAAGTTTTGGTTTTAAAAGTGTCTAGCAGAGTCCTCTACAGAATTTATTATTATTATTATTTAAGAAGGTACCAGTAATTGTACCTGGGACCTTGTACGTGGGAGGTAGGTGCTCCACCACTGAGCAACATTTGCCCGCCCCCACCTCCACACATTTTGACTCTTCTCCATTTAGGCTCAAAAGACCAGGATGTTTAAACTACTTACTTATCACAACCTTTAAGTGGTTATGAAGCAAAATATAATTAGTCTGTTAAAAGATTCTTACAGTGAGTGAAAAAGTAATTCAGGATGTATACAAATCCTTTTGTTTTTTTTCCCAAACATTTCCAAATTTTCTTTTCACTAAAAAGAAAACCAGGAGTTGGGAGCTCCAGTACTCAGTCCTTCTACCAAAGCAGCTATTAAACAAGCAGGAACTATATAAAACAACTATTTTGAAACTCTAGAGGACAGAAGAACATTGTAAGCATCCAGGAAAGAGCAGGAGGAAGAAAATGATCAGTTACTTTAAAGAAAAGTAAATTGCTCTTTCCATGCAGCATTTACTGGCCTCCACCTGCACACATCCCTCACTCTCACTGCATGCCACTGAAGTGCTTAGACCCTGGCTGGCTTGCTGATGACAGAAAGGAACATAAAAAACCTATTTGCCAAAAACAGGTGTGGGCATGACTGACCACTGATCAGAGCTTTTAATTAGCCACTTTGGATCACTGGGGGCTCAGCTCTGAGGACAGCTATTGTTCAACCTGCCCTGAAAAGAGATGCAGTGGTGTGGGTGGAGTCTTAAAGATGCTGTGCTTCCTCAGGGTTGCGGGGCACAGTTAGGTAGTTGAAGGGCTACATTTGCTGGGCAGGCCAGGAAAGTTCAGATTTAGGAAACTGTCAGAAAAGCTCTTGGTGCCCTTACTAATCCCCTTCCCAGGACATTTTGGAGCTACTCTGTGCTACCTTCATGTGTCCCTTGGTTTGTTTTCAGTGGGGAAGACCAATTTGGGAAAGTTGTCTATAGTGTGTACATCCCCCAGAATTTGCCCTTCAAGCAAAAGCAACTTAAGACAATGAAAGGCATGTGAAAATCTGTTGAGGCTGATAGTCTGAAGCAAAGGACTGTCAGCTTCAAGCACACAGGAGAGGGAGTTCTGTCCCCTCAAAACAGAGGGGAAAACCAAAGTCCTGTAAACAGGGAAACTCCAAAACAACTAACTAACAAATGCTCAGGACAAGAGAGGCCTGAAAGACAGGGAAGACCCTGCATGCTGCATTCCCCATAGGCAGACCTTCCTGATAGGAGGGCCAAAGCACAATAAAAGTCTCTATCATATCACTAGCTGCTTACAAAATCAAGAAACAGACATCTCAAGGAATAAACCCTTAAAAGGGTTAACCTTTTAAGAGATTGCAATGTACAGTTTGCAACAAATGAGTACAAGACAAACAAAGAAACAGTAAATGATGTCCCATCCAAAGGCAAAAGAAAAAATCCAGAAAGCACCATCAAGGAAGACAAGAATACCAAGACAAGCCCTAAAAATGATCTTAAAAGAGCTCAAGGAGAAGGAAACTACAGAGAAAGAACTAAAGACATCAGGAAAAGAATTAAAGAGCAATATGATAGTCATAGTAAATAGAAATTTTAAAAAGGAGCCAAAATTAAGTACTGGAGTTGAAGACCACAGTGCGGATATGAAAAATTCCCAGGAGGGTTTCAAGAGCAGATTGGAACTGGCATAAAATAGAATAGATGAACCTGAAGACAAGTCACTTGAAATGAGTCAGGCTGAGGAGCAGAAAGAAACAAGAATTAATTAAAGTGAGAATACTCTTAGGCACTTCTGGAACACCATCAAGCACACCAATATACACAAGTCCCTGAAGGAGAAGAAAGAGAGAAAGGGGTGAAAAGAGTATTCAAATAAATAATGATGAAGAATTTCCCAAATTTTGCAAAAGACATGAATATGCAAGAAGCCCAGAGAACACCAAACAAGATAAACATGATGAAACTATACCCTGTCATATAGTGATTACAGGATCAATTGAAAAAATGCAAGGAGAGAGTTCTTAAAGCTGCAAGATAAGAGTAATATATTATTTACAAGGGAGTCCCAGTTAGATTGAGTGCAAATTTCTCATCAGAAACCATGGAGGCAAAAAGGCAGTCAGTTGAAATACTTAAAATGCTGAAAGAAAACAACTGCCAGCCAAGTATTTTATATCCAGTAAGACTTTCTTTCAAAAATGAGGGGGGAATTAAAACATCCTTAGATAAAATCTAAGGGAGTTCATCACCACCAAACCTAGCCCTTAAGCAATGCTAAAGGGAATTCATCAAAACTGAAAGGAAAGGACAGTAGACACTGATTTAAAGTAACATAAAGAAATAAAGACCTAGGGTATAGGTAACCATTTGGATAATTAAAATGTTACTATTGTTGCTGGATTTTTTTCTAAGTCCTTGGCTAAGCTACAAAAAATGAATTTTAAGTGCAAGCTAGTTTAGTTAGGCCAGCAATTTATTAAGCAATGGAGAGAAGAGAAATGGGAGAAAATAACTGATCATGGGTCCCAGGAAGAGAGGAAAGGGGCTGAAAAGAGATAAAGAGGGCTGATTTACAGATTACAATTCCTTATTACAGGTTACAAATCCCCAGGTTTACTTATGTGCTGATCCAGGCAGGTGGAGAAAAGGCAAGAACAGGGCAGGTTTGGTTTTGCATTTGCTTTTTAAACCATTAATTATTCCACCCCTTTGTTAATGTTGCAGGAGGAATCCCAGTTGTTGGCTGTTTTGACTTATTACCCCACCCCTCAATTCCCTGGTAGGGCCCAATGATAAGGCCCCTGGAGAATATCTGGGGCTTCTCCTTGATTCCAAAGGAAATCCTGTTCCGAATGGCGGTTCTTGCAAGGTTCTTACAGCAGCCATCTTGTGGGGTATCCATGACCATGTGGGCTTTCTGTCAGGTTCCAGATCTGCCTCTTGATTCCCTAACTAGTTTGCCTCAGTATTATTTTATTATATTGTTTGATATGTAACTCCACTTCTTATTCCCCACAGGTGCTAAAAGTACAAATGCATATAATGTGCAAAGATATAAGTGATAAAAAGTTAAAAAAAAAAAAAAAGTGGGGGCACAGAGGAATATAGGAAAAGTATATGTGCATGCTTTTGAAGTTAACTCAGTATCAAACCAAATATGATTGTTATACATAGAGGATGTGAAATTTGAAGCCCATGGTAACCACAAGGAAAATAGATGAAAAATATATCCATAGAGAAATGATAAGGCATTCAATATGACCCAACACAAAATATAAAAAAATATATATATGTATATATATAGGCATTAACAGAAGGGACAGTAGGATATAAGACTTACAAAGGCTAAGTAGAAAAATGGCAGAAGAAAGTCCTGTATTATCAATTGTGACTTTAAATTTAAATGGATTAATCTCTCCAGTCAAAAGGCAGAAATTAGCAGAATGGATAAAAAAAAAAAAGCATAATCTACTATATGTTGTCTGCCTGAGACTTACCTTAAATTCAAAGATACAAGTTTGATGGTGGAAGAAAGAAAAAAAAAATTATATATTACACATGTAATAACTAAATGAAAGCTTGGGTAGCTATATAAATATTGGATACAATAGACTTTAAGTAAAAAACAGTGACAAGGAATAACTATGTTCATGATATACTGATAAAAGGGACAATTCAAAAGGAAGATATAACAATTATTAATCTATATAAATCTATATGCAACAAAGCAGAGCCCCAAATTATATGAAGCAAATGCTGACAGATTTAAAGGGAGAAATTGATGGTTCTACATTAATAGCAGGAGAATTTAATACATCACTCTCAGTAACAGAAATAACATCTAATCAGAAGATCAATAAAGCAGTATTTGATACTCTTAACCAACTGGACCTAGCAGTCACACATAGAACACTTTAACCAACAAAAACAGAATACACATTCTTCTTAAGTGCACATGGATCATTCTCCAGAATAGATTTTGTTTTGGGCCACAAAAAAGTCTCCATAAAATAAAAATTATTGAAATTATAATATGTATATTCTTCAACCACAAAGGAATGAAGACAGAAATCAGTAACAGAGGAGGAAGTGGGAAATTAACAAATATGTGAAAATTAAACAACCGAAACAACCTACTTGTAAACAACCAATAGGTTAAAGAGGAAATCAGAAGCAATATTAGGAAAGATCTTGAGGCAAATGAAAATGAAAATATAACATATCAAAAGTTATGGGATGCAGCAAAAGCAGCGCTGACAGGGAAATTTTAAGCTCTAAATACTTACATTATAAAAGACTCCAAATGAAAGATTTTACCTCAAATCTGGAGGAACTAGAAATAAAGAGCATACCAAACTCAATTGAGCAAAGGAAAAGAAATAACAAAGATTAGAGCAGGGATAAATGAAAAAAGAAAACAAACAAACAAACAAAAACAATAGAGAAAATCAACACAAGCAAAAGTTGGTACTTTGAAAAGATCAATAAAATCTACAAATCATTATGTCGATTTGTTGATGGAAAAGCCAATCATCAAATTTATATGGAAGGGTAAGGAGACTCAAATAGCTATAACCATCTTGAAAAAGAATAAAGACTCCCACTTTGCTATCCTAAAACTTATTACAAAGCCACAGTAATGGTTTTGTACCATATGCCAGCATGGTCCTGGCACAAGGGCAGATGTATAGACAATTGGAATCAAATTGAGAGCTCAGAAATCAACCCTCACATTTAAGGCCAACTGATTTTTTTTCTTTCTTTATTTTCAAAGAATCTTTAGATTACATAAGTGTTACCTAAAAATCATAGGGGATTCCCATATACTCTAGCTCCATCCCCCTTGTACTTTTCCCCCATTAACAACATCTTTCATTAGTGTGGTGCATTTGTTACAATTGATGAACACATATTGAAGCATTGCTACTAAGCATGGTCTCTAATTTACTTTACAGCTTACACTTTGCACTGCACAATTTCATAAATTGTCAAAATGTATAGTGGCTTGTATCTATCATTGCTATGTCATGTAAAACAATTCCAATGTCCCCCAAATACCCATGTTACACCTATTCTTCCCTCTCCCTCCCCTTAGAACCACTGGTGACAACTGTCTTCATATCAAATGGCAAGTTTTTCCATTACTAGAATAATAATAAGTCTATAACAGAAAAAATAATTTATATACAGTGACAATTTCTTCTGTATGTTCCCCCAGTGTCTTATTTTCTTCACTTAATTTTCCAAGAAGCTTTAGGTTACAGAAAAGTCACATAGAAAATATAGGGGATTCCCATAGACCTCCCCTCCCCCCACCTCCCCTACTAATAACATCTTATATGAATATCATTCATTTGTTACAATTGATGAAACACATATTGAAGCATTGCTACTAACCATGCAATGGTTTTTATTATGGTTTACATTTTGCACTGTACATTTGTATAGGTTCTGACAAAATGTATTATGGTCTGTAATCATCAAAAAATGAACTATGTTTCATCCCTTCTTCACTCCCCTTTCCTTTATAACCTATGGCAACCACAAAATTTAATTTTTGAAGAGAAAGGTTTATAGTTACATGCATTAATATTGAGGGCTTGACATACTGGTCTGTTTACTTTTATTAGGCACTGCGTATGTACTCAAGATGTCCTTGCCCCTCTATTTGAGAATGTAGCAGGACTCCCCAGAATGGGAGTTTAATATTTTCTTGTTTATTGCGAGTTTTCCACCCTCTGAGATGACACCCTATAACAAGATGAACACATTCATATTCCACAGAAGCCTGCCCCAGGTGCAAAGTTTCCCACATATCCCCTCACCACTGATGCCCTGCACAAGTGACTGTCCCCAGCCATATTTGCAAAAAAATAAAACATTCCCACATTGTATATCAACCATAGACCTACAAATCCCCAGAGTTCACCTGTTCCTTTCTCCAGCCCTCTCCCCAGTTCCATGGAGAGTCTAACCCAAGCCCCTACCCTGCTCACCCTCACATTCCAGCACCATAGACCCTGCTCACATCCCTGCACGATATCACCCCCCTTCACTGCCAAACCACCCTTTCCACCTTATCATGTGTTTTGCCCATATTGAGCATTGGCTCACCACACTCTACTCCCTTTCGGTCTCTTGATAACCTATCTTTCAGATTCTAACTCTTTGAGTCTGCTTAATATGCTTAGGTCATATCAGTGAGGTCATGCAGTAATTGTCCTTTAGTGACAATATAAGGTCTTCAAGATTCATCCATGTTGTAGCATGACAGGGAACTTATAGACAAAATTTTTTTTAGGTTTTTTGATTTGTTATTTTCTA
Organism: Tolypeutes matacus; assembly: GCA_026826555.1. Classification (NCBI taxonomy): domain Eukaryota; kingdom Metazoa; phylum Chordata; class Mammalia; order Cingulata; family Chlamyphoridae; genus Tolypeutes; species Tolypeutes matacus. Next base: position 26,513,248 of record JAKSZT010054416.1, read on the forward strand.
TTTTTATTTTTCATTCTTTACTGCATTCTCTATAACCAGGTACCTTACCTGTGGAGGGCAGGATGCAAGGTGATTGATTGGTGAACCCTGGGAGCCTGAGATGTTTGCTAGGTGCCTGAGAAGGAAGTCTGTTTTTCCTGTTGTTGCTTTTTTTTTTCATTTTTCTTTTTTTTCCCCCATTTCCTTCTTTTATTTCCTTAGTTTCTTTCTTTCTTTCTTTTTCTTTCATTGTTCCCTCTTCTGTGTTTTTTTTTTTCTTTGCATTCCACCTTCTCTTGTTTGTCTTCATTTTCTTTATTCTCTTCTCATGTTTCCAGCCAACTGATTTTTGACAAAAGGTTAAATACCACTCAACTGGGAAAAAATAGTCTCTTCAACAAATGTTGCTGGGAAAACTGGATCTCCATTTGAAAAAAAAAAAAAGGAAGATCCCTACCTCATGCCATATGAAAAATTACTCAAAATGGATCAAATTTCTAAATATAAGAGCTAGAAGTATAAAATCCTAGGAAAAATGTAGAGAAGGATGTACAGGACTTTTTTAGGCCAAGGTTTCTTAGACTTTACACTCAAATCATAAGCAGCAAAAGCAATAGACAAATGGGATTTCATAAAGGAAATCATCATGAAATTTAAAGAGCAACTATACAATGGGAGAAAATATTTTGAAACCACATATATAATAAAGTTTTAATATCCAGAATATATAAAGAAATTCTTTATCATAAAAGCAAAAAGACAAACAATCAAATTTTAAAATGGGCAAAAAACTTGAATAGACATCTCTTCAAAGAACATGTTAGTGGACTTTGGGTGACCATTTTTAGAAAACCAAAGATTCTATGATTCTGGACATATTCTCAAGGCTTATTCATTTGCATAACTTTTCCAGACGATTACTCCTTCTAAGTCCTAGATAATTTGGTACAACTCAATTATTAAAGATCGTTTTCTCAGGCTAACTCTCCTTGAATTCACTGTGAAAAATAAGATGTGCTACTTGACAGACTGACTACTGTGAAGTCTTCTCATTTCCCTTCTTTTTAAAGGACAATATCTAGATTCTATAGCAGATATTAAATACCTGGTTCAAGATTATTGGGTAATTATAAATTTAGCAAACATTGACCTACTAAGAATATGAATATCCAACTTATTGAACTCTCATGTTGATTTAGTGTGTACTAAGTCCAACTGATGAAGGAATCTCACCATGCAAGATTAATTTTATGTTTACATAACATAAATCACAGACTATCTTTGGTTTGATTATCATCTGGTATTCCATGATTTTTATCTCTATCATGGTCCAATAGAAATCTGAAATATTTTTCTCAGGAAGAGAATTTATATTTCCCAAAGAGGAAATGACTTTGCTTTGTGCTCTAAAACCCTAGGGACTCCACCCTCCATAAAAGTTTCCTATATATCTTCTGTTTAAACTCTGTTTAAAGTGAGTAGATTTCTGGATCACCAGTGAGTGAATCAGAATAGCTCTGACTCTGTTTAAAGTGAGTAGATTTCTGGATCACTGGTAAGTGAATCAGAATAGCACAACAAAACCACCACCACCAACAAGGATTGTGCTGCTTTCTTAATAGTAGGGGGTACAAGGTCTATTGACTTTCACTTTGACAGGTTATCCTGTCCTGACCCACACCACTATATCAAATAATCATTATTGAAATAAAGTGCCCTGAATTTTCATCAAATTTGTATAAGATATTGTGGCATGTATATTTCTCACCAAAGTGTATAGTTGCCTAATATTTTTTGCTCCCTAGTCCTATAAACATGATGCCATTAATGTAGAAAACTAGCATTATATTCTGTGGATAGTGAGATGGTCAATTTGCCTGAAGAATTTAATTGTGACACAGAGCCAGAGAAGTTATATATCCCAGGAGGCAAGACAGTTAATATAAAATGAAGTTCCTGCCAGATAGAAATCATCAGTTCACAGTATCTTCTATTTATTGTAATGGTGAAAAAAAAGACGTTTGCCAAATGAATATCTGCATAGTATAAACCAGAATACTTTCTTGCTTCATTAAAGAGAAAAAATATAGAACAGTATCCACAAATGGATTAAAATCCATCCATATTTAATGTGTAATTAACGGAGCTGTGAGAAGAATCAAGATAGCTGTGATTTTCCAACATTTTGTCTAACCCAATCTATTATTTTACTCAAAAGAAAGAAAATGCTCCACAGGCTTCCCATTTGGTCCTTCATATGGTAATAGCTCTCAATCCACAAGTTTGTCAGTGTTTTGGGACCTTTACTCCAACTATATACTCAGGAAACAGCTGTATCAACTATATTCATCTATGATTTTTTGGTCAGAATTTCACTCATTTTCGGATTTTCTTCCACACCCAACAATAAAGTCATTTTTTTAAAAAAGTAAAAAAAAAACACAATAGGCTTGGGTATACTGAGGCAAAAGAGTATAAAATTGATAGAATATGCATTGAGGAACCTCTGACTTTTCCAAAAATAGGAATTTGATTCTTCACTGAGAATAAAGAGGTCAGTGCTTTATTTGTGGCCTTGGGGAAAGTCAGAAAGTTACTAAATAATCACTGAGGAAGAGAGTACATCCTCTGTGTCAAAGTAAAAATAAATGAATAACTAAATGCATAGATACACACACACATGTATAAATATATATACATTAATAAAAAATATATGGTTTTCAAAATGTAGAAAAGATTCACATAACTCAAAATGATTCTTAAATGGATTTCAATTATTCACTTATATAGTAAGATTGTTAAATGTAAGGTAAAATTATAAAATTTTAGTGGAATAACTTTTTCTTCAGAAAAAGTTCCAGTCTATAAACATCAAAATTTTCATGGTGTTTCGCTACTTTATGCAGTGAAAGTTAGTTAATGGTCCTTGGCTCTGATTCACATTTGTTAATTAGAATCAATCAGTTTAAAAGAAATGAGTTGGCTTTTCTTCCATCTCTGTTCTTTAGAGTGGAGACTTTCCACAACTTCCTCTCACTGATATTGAAAAGAACAGGAAAAAATAATCTAGGATTTAGCTTCTATAGCTATATTAATGAAACCAGTAAGGTTCATTGTTTTGATTTTCTTTCCACCCCCACAGGAATATTTTTTATACCTATAAATATAGAAAATAAATCTGCAAAATGCTTCAATTCATCAAAGAAAGAAATTAGTAATTATCACCAAAATAATGTTCTGAGGAGAGTTTCATTTAAATTATCACCTTTCATCTTTATCTCAAAGTAGAGATCAGAAAGGGAATTAGGTAATTTGTTCATAAGCACACAATTATATGGGTCCAATGTTATTGCATGCTTGCCCCTGAATTGAATGGGGTCATTATGGCTAATACATGTCAGAACCAGCTTTTGAAACCATATCTATGGTCAGAGGCTTGCTTTTTCCTCTATCCCATGTTGCATCTTAACAAAAATAACGCTACTAAATGCAACCATTTATTGAGTTATTACCAGATACAACTTAGTATGTAGTAAGTTTTTGCATGCTTATGTCATTAATTTTTATGATCAATCTTAAAAGAAAGACACTATAATCTTCTCTAAAGATGAATGAAAATGAGGCACAGACATGTCTTAACCATATTCACACATGGACAAAGCTAGTCATTGCTAAATTGGAATTTAAACTCAGATATGTCTCAGATATGTACCTGCTAAATTTATCTTCTTTTTATATTAAAGCCACAAGTTTTAGCAACTAATATCTTTCAGAAATTCTATTTTTTTCCTTTTTATTCCACTGTATACCACCCATACCTCCCATATTATTTTGTGTACATTCCAGCATTAATGTTTGTTGTGTAAATAATGAATTATATGTTTTCTCATATCATCTGTGTAGCTTCACACCTTTTCTACTCCTAATTGAACTTGTCTGCATTTTTATTTTCTTTCTTCCATAAAATATCTTCCTCAACTAAACCATTACTTTGGAAATCTTCTATTCCTTATTCAAAAATATATTGTATTGAAAATTCCAAATCCTTGTTTTCCCACGAATCTTGTTTTTCTTTTATGCTAGACAGTTTTCTTCCTTGCCTTATTATATAGTGCATAGTATTGCCTTCACATCTGATTTTTGTTTCCATTATGTCATCTTTGTTTTGGGGATACATACTTCTCCTTTCACTTGTATACTGCGAAGAAAAACTCTCTTTTGCCAAATGGGTATACTATGTTGTCCAAAGTATACCTGGTACTATTAGAAATTTTGTTTTATTTTTCATATGTGGAAGGGTTTATTAAACTACTTTAAATTCTAAAAGCTATTGCTTTTTGCATTATAATACAAATATATAAATATTTTTTATTACTTTTACTATCTTAGCTTATGTCTTAGCCCCAAAACAAAGCTTGAAACAAGGTTTCATGTACAGATAATTTATTTAAGTCCACTGTAGAACAAGGGGGCAGAATAAGGAACAGGAGAGGAATACCTTATTGAGTGAGCACTTGAATGGGTAACTAATTGCTTGATCTCATAGGACTCTCTAAGAGAAGAGAGGTATAAAGGCCTGTGGGGGAAATAGGGAATATTTATTCACTAACTCTTGCCCTTTCACCTCTGATCAAAGATTTGCCCCACCAAGTCTTCACTCTCCTGCACTTTCAGGTTGTACATGCTGGGGTTCTGTTACATTCATGTCTCTGTCCTGGTGATAAGACAAAGTCTTGAGGCAGGGCCTCAAAGAGGGGCATTGTTATGCTAAACTGCCTAAAGCTGGTTGGAGCCCAGGCAGGACAGGTTGCTCTAGCAACCAGATGACACTGTGAAGATCTGAAATGATGCATAAGGGATGTCTGATAAATAGAAATAACTCAAAGAAATCTGAGTATATCAATGTAGTGATTGTGGAAGTTTGAAATTATTTTGTGAATCCCCAAAAGAGAAAAATTATGTTTGTGGGCTGGTCCACTCTTGTAAGCATGAGCAAACTTTAACTGAACTATGTCAGTGAGGAGTGACTCACATTGCGACTCCGCCTTCTTGTTGGATCCAATAAAAAATGGAGATACACAGGAAAAAGAGTTCTGCCATTTTCAATCCTGCCACCTGACAGAAAGGAAAGCCCCTGGAGAGAGATTAGCCATTTGTCTGAGAGCTTCCATCTGAAATTGGGAAGAAAGAGAAGCAGCTCAGCCTGAGAGATCGGCTCTTTCTGGTTACCTTCAGCTGAGCTCCAGGAGATGGTAGATCCCAAAGGGGAAGGCAGGGACCAGATAGAGATTGCCTGCCATCTTGCTTCAATATATGGCAGCTGACCTGGGAGAGATAGCACCTCTTATGGTGCCTTAAGTTGGACATTCACTGCCTTGAACCTGTAAGCTTTTACCTTAACTAAATCCTCTTTTTAAAAGCCAACACATTCCTGGTACTTAGCATCAGCAGCCCTTTGGCAAACTAAAACAGTGATTTTTGGTAAATTTGGGAAATTTTTCCTTTAATATTATCCAGTCTTATTCTCCCTCACCCCCCCTCCCCTCCCCAATCCCTTACCCAGTCCTATAGATAGGTTGTTGTTATTGGTTTAAATTGGAGAGAAAAAGGAAATACCTGTTGTCCAAATTTTAGCTTTCTTCTGCTAACATAGGATACATAAGAATACAGATTACATGTAATTCAATTACAGTGTTTTTACAAAAATAGAGCTTTCTCACAAGCAACTGCATCTGAAATCTTTGTTTTAAAATATACACATTTAGAACAAGATCCGAAAATATTAAAATGAGGCCGATTTTAGTGACTTTCTTCATCAACTTCTCATTATCCTAGTTGGAACCAAATTTTAGAGCCTGTAATTGGTGCTCAGACTTTCCATTGTTTAGTCCCTAGCCTCAAGATTCTTACTACAGTTGCCCAAATATATGAAACCTTTCTTTTGACGAAACTTCTACCATTGTAGTCCTTCTTTCAGCAAGATAAATTTAATGAAGCACAAGGACGTTTTCTATTTACCTGCTCCTCATCCAGGCTGATTGGTTAACAATAAATCCTAAGAGCATTACAAGATATATGTGTGTAGGAGGGTGGTGTCATTTTAAACAAAAAGCACTACATTTTTCACTTTCTACATTCAAAAGAAACATTTCCCAGGGCCATACACACTGTCATAGGTTTTGCAATTCATTAAACAAACGATGGGTTAGGAAAACTTTGTGAACCTAATTTACAGCACTGAATTATATATCAGAATGTGGTTAAAGGGGAAAGTTTAGAATAAACTAAAAGATTTTTAAAGATCCATAGAACTGTACAACATAAACAGTGAACCCTAAATTCAACCATAGAGTATAGCATGATTAGAAAAAATGTGCTATCATCAATTGTAACAAATGTACCACATCAATGCAATGTGTTAATGATAAGGTGGTATATGTGAACACTGTATTTTCTGCATGATTATTTTGTAAAACCACAACTTCTCTAATAAATAATTTTTAAAAAGATAAAAAGAAAAAAGAGAATAAATATCAGCAAAATAAGAAAAGAAACATGGAGTGATTAAAAAATACCCCCCTTTTTTTCTCAAAGACCCCTATCCTTTCACATTATAAAGGATATGGAGCTGACTTGAGAGAGAGAGATTGGAGGGAGCTGGGGAATAGACTTGGGGAAGCCTAAAATAGGGCACAATGTCAAAGAAAAGGAATACCTTAGAAGCAGCCTGAGTCTCCGCAGAGAGAGATTAAGATCAATTTGGTGGGGTTTTTACCTATCATATGCATGTAGGAAGACTGAGGAGAAACTTCCTGTGTCCTTGCAGAATGTGGACATCATGTGAGCAGCTGGGCTAAGTATTCTCTATGGGTGAGCTGTGGAGGTAATTGTGCTTTAATAGAATTAGCCATGATTTTGGAACCCAGCTCGCTATGGAGGAGTCAGAAATGAGCTTCAACCAAGGATGTACTGAAGCTGGCTGACACAGGCTTGGGAGAGCTGCTTGTTAAATATTCAGAAAGTTGCAGCAGTCAAACCATTGTTAGAAACTAGGCATAGTTACCTGGCCAAGTTGACACATGTACCTAACCATCACATGTGCATTAAGAACAAAACCTCTGGGGAGAGGGCAAGATGGCATTGGTTTAGGCAGGCACTCACCATCTCTCTCACAGAGGATGGCTGATTGGGGACAGGATCCTGCCCTAGTGCACTGTTCTGGGAGCCCATGGAGCGAGAGCCTTTGGGACATTGATCTGGAGGGAGCTGGACAGGGAGGTGGATTGCTCAATATAAAACCATGAGTTTTTCTGGTGCTGGAAATTGGGGACATAGACAACTAAGCCCCACCCTCAGGTCAAAAGGCTAGGGTGAGCCCTGAATCCCGCCGGCAACTCGGTGAGAAGAAGCATTCTCCAAGAGTGGGAGGGTTCTGGAAGAGGGTGGAGAGGGGTTTCCTTTCTATATGTTTGGTTGCCTGGACACCCTTGCAGCTTTGCGGAGTGCACCAGCCAGCTTGAAGTGATGCCAGGCTGAGGGGAGAGGGGAATGTGCTGAGAAAGCCTGATTTTCCTAGCCACCCTGGGATATGTAGGTTTGGCTCAGGAGAGGGTGAAGTCAGCCAATTTTATAGTTCTGCACTGAGGAGTATCAGTTTCAGCTCCCCTGGTGGGGTCAGACAGTGGGAAGTGTTTCATAAGTTTCCACGAGCCTATTTAGGGTCCTCTCAGCAGAGGGGGTGGTCTAGAAGAGGACTTCTTTTGGGTCCCTTATTTCTAAAAAAAAAAAAAGGTTACTTAAAAATTTTTTTAGCTTAGTTTACTGCCTCAAATCCTGCAGAGAGAAGCCTGCAGGGTAATTGATTGATGAACACAGGCAGGCTGAGAGGCTCCACAAGAGCCCAAGAAGGAATGCTGTTCTTTCTTAGCTTTGTTTGACTGCTTGCTTGTGTGTTTGTCTGGTTTTTCTTTGTTTGTTTGTTTCTTGCTTTTCTTTCCTCTTTCCTCTCCTCCCATTCCCCCCCTTTTTTTGAAATTAGGTGCTGCTAGCTTGTTTCTTCTTTGCTGTGCTTCGTCTTCTTTGATTTCCCATTTTCTGTGTATATTGACTTTGTCTACCAGTGCTAGCTACTTCTTTTCCTTCCTTCATCTTTCTATCTTCTGCTTTCTGTTGTGGTTCTTACATTCCACCTTTTTACGTAAGTCCTCAGCTTCATGTGTTTTGATTTCTATCTTGTCTATTCTGTTTTATTTTAATTTTTATTAACTTTTTCCTTTCTGCCCTTTCTTTACTCTTTCTCTCTCTCCTCATCATTCTGGCCTTCTAAATCATTCTATATATTTTTTTCTATTTGGTTTCCCATTCCATTGTAGGTACTCCACTCCCCCGTACCATTACTCTACACTGCCTACATAAGTTAAATATTCATTTTACTAAGTCTTATACAGCCCCTCTTCTAACTTTTATCAATGTTACTATTACCCTTTTTCCTTTCTTACCTTTTTCGATTCTTCTGGCTCTAGTCTTTTTCCTTCAAGGGAAAATAGAAAAAAAACAAGGAAATAGAACAAGAAGAACAAAGTGTTAAAGGGAAAACTTAGCACAGACACAGAACCACCAGCTAAATAAAACTCAAGAGCAGAGAGAGAAGCAAATCAACTGAATAAACCATCAAGATAAAATGATGACCAGAGGGCAACATAAAATTACAAACCATACTGAGAAACAGGAAGACATGTGCAGTCCAATGAACAAACTAAAAACCAGGAAGAGATGCAGAACATTGAACAACTAATCAAAGCTGTCCAAACAAATATAATGGACCAATTAATGAAGGGAAGGAAGAGTTTAAGGATAGTAAGAAGACACTGGGATAACATACAGAAGAAATTGTAAACATAAATAAAAAGATAACAGATGAGATGGTGATGAATGGCACAATCCAAGAAATCAAAAAGACCCTGGAATCACATAACAGCAGATTTGAACAGGCAGAAGAAAGAATTAGTGATGTGGAAGACAGTACATCTGAAATCAAACAGATAGATAAAAAGATAGAAAAAAATCCAACAGGGACTTAGGGATTTAACTGAACACAAAATGCTTAAACATACACATTATAGGCATCCCAGAAGGAGAAGAGAAGGCAAAGGGAACAGATGGAGTGTTAAAGGAAATAATGGCTGAAATCTTCCCAACCCTATTGAGGGAGATAGATGTACATGTCCAGGAAGCACAGCACACCCCAAACAGTATAAATTCCACAAGCCTACTCCAAGACATATACTTGTCAAAATGACCAATGCTCAAGAAAAAGAGAAAATACTCAAAGCAGCAAGAGAAAAGAGAAACATCACATACAAGGGAAGCACAATAAGATTAAGTGCTGATTTTTCAGCTGAAACCATGGAGGAAAGAAGACAGTGGTATGATATATTCAAGGAACTAAAAGAAAAAAAACTTCCAGCCACGAATTATCTATCCAGCAAAGCTGGCATTCAAAAGTGATGGATAGTTCAAAATATTCACAGATAAACAGAAATTAAGACAGTATGCCAATAAGAAACCTGTACTTCATGAAACAAAACAGGAAGTTCTATAGGTTGAAAGGAAAAAACAGGAGAAAGAGAGTTGAAGGAGAGTGTCAGAGCAACTAAATAGACAAAAAGAGAAATAAAAGCAACATATGACATACATAAACCCAAAGAAAATATGGCTGATGTAAGAAACTTGTTGAGAGTAAAAAAACCTGAATGTTAATGGATTAAACTCACCAGTCAAGAGAAACAGATTGGCAGAATGGATAAGGAAATATGATCCATCTATATGCTGTCAAGGAGGTTGAAAGTGAATGTCTTGAAAACAATTTTACAAGCAAAGAATAACCAAAAAAGGGCAGGAGTGGCTATCTTAATATTGGACAAAAGATACTTTAAATACAAAACTATTGTAAGAGACAAAAATGGACACTATATATTAGTAAAAGGGGTACTCTTTCAAGAAGAAAGAACAGTTGTAAACATTTATGTACCTAATCAGGGCACCTAAAAATACACAAGGCAAACACTGGAAAAACTAAGTGGAGACATAAATTCCTCTACAATTATGGTGGGGGATTTTAATACACCATTATCTCCATTAGACAGAACATCTAGACAGAGAATCAATAAAGAAACAAAGACTCTGAATAATACATTAGAGGACCTGGACCTAATAGACATATACAGAATACTACACCCAATTACAACAGGATATACCTTCTTTTCGAGTGCACATGGATCATACTCCAAGTTAGACCACATGCTAGGCCACAGAACAACTCTCAATGAATTAAGAAAGATTGAGATTATACAAAGTAGTTTTTCTGACCACAGTGGAATGAAATTGGAAATCAAAAAGGCCAGAGAACCAGATTAGGCACAAAGATATGGAAGTTAAACAACACACTCTTAGACAAAGAGTGGGTCAAGGAGGAAATCACAAAAGAATCAGTAACTACCTTGAAATGAATGAAAACGACAACACAACATATCAAAACCTATGGGATGCAGCCAAAGCTGTACTGTGAGGGACATTCATGGCCATAAATGCATATATTAAAAAAGAAGAAAGAGCTAAAATTGAAGACCTAATTGCACACCTGGAGGAATTGGAAAATCAACAACAAACTCTTCCCAAAGGAATGAGAAAGAAGGAAATAACAAAGATTAGAGCAGAACTAAATGAAATAGAAAATAAGACAGCACTAGAAAAAATAAACAAAACCAAAAGCTGGTTCTTTGAGAACATCAATAAAATTGACAAACCCTTAGCCAGACTGACAAAGAAAAAGAGAGAGCAGATGCAAGTACACAAAATAAGGAATGAGAAAGGGGATATCACTACTGACCCCACAGAAATAAAAAGTATCATAAGAGGATACTTTGAAAAATTATATGACAACAAGAATGATAATTTAGAGGAAATGGACAAATTCCTAGAAACTCACAAGCAGCCCACATTGATGAAAGAAGAAATTGATGAACTCAACAGTCCAATTACAAGTAAAGAGATAGACTCAGTCATCAAAAACCTTCCAACTAAGAAGAGCTCAGGACCAGATGGCTTCACAGCTGAATTCTACCAAACATTCTGGAAAGAACTAACACCAATCCAGCTTAAGTTCTTACAAAAAATAGAAGTAGAAGGAACATTGCTTAACTCATTCTATGATGCCAGCATTACCCTAATACCAAAGCCAAACAAAGATAACACAAGAAAGGAAAATTACAGACCAATTTTGCTGATGAACCCAGATGCTAAAATCCTCAACAAAATACTTGCTAATTGTGTTCAACAGCATATCAAAAGAATTATACACCATGACCAATTAGGTTTCATCCCGAGTGTGCAAGGATGGTTCAACATAAGAAAATCAATCAATGTAATACATACATACATAAACCGATTGATATAAAAAAAATCACATGATCATATCTATAGATTTAGAAAAAGCATTCTACAAAATACAGCATCCTTTCCTGATAAAAACACTGCTAAAGATAGGAATAGAAGGATACTTTCAGAACATGATAAAGGGTATATATGAAAAACCCAAAGTTAACATCATCTTCAATGGTGAAACCCTAAATGCCTTCCAACTGAGATTGGGAACAAGAACAGGATTCCCACTATCACCACTCCTATTTAACATTGTCTTAGAAGTACTTGCTCAATCACTGAGGCGAGAAAAATATATAAAAGCATCCAAATTGGAAAAGAAGAAGTAAAAATTTCATTATTTGCAGATGACATGATCTTATACATAGAAAGCCCTGAGAAATCTACACAAAGCTTCTAGAACTAATAAAGGAGTTCAGTAATGTCGCAGGCTATAAGATCAATGTTCAAAAATCAGTAGCATTTCTGTACACCAATAATGAGCAATCTGAGGAGGAAATCAAGAAAAAAATATCATTTACAATAGTAACTAAAAGAATCAAATACCTAGGAATAAATTTAACTAAAGATGTAAAGGACTTATATACAGAAATCAAAGAAGACTTAAATAAATGGAGGAATATTCCCTGTTCATGGATAGGAAGATTAAACATTATCAAGATGTCTATCCTACCCAAACTAATCTACAGATTTAATGCAATCCCAATAAAAATAAACACTGTATTTTTTAAGGAATTGGAAAAACTAACTACAAAATTTATTTGGAAGGGTAAGAGGCTCCTAATCACCAAAGACATACTGAAAAAGAAAAATAAAGTTGGAAGTATCACACTACCTGACTTTAAAACATACTACAAAGCTACAGTGGTCAAAATTAATTGGTATTGGCACAAGAATAGACAATGGAACCGAATTGAGAGCTCTGATATAAACCTTGCCTATAGTCATCTGATATTCGACAAGGACACTGAGCCCACTCAGTTGGGAGAGAATGGCCTGTTCAACAAGTGGTGCTTGGAAAACTGGATATCCATATCCAAAAGAATGAGAGAGGAACACCATCTCACACCTTATACAAAAATCAACTCAAGATGGATCAAAGATCTAAATATAAGAGCCAAGACCATGAAGATCTTGGAAGGTAATGTAGGGAAGCATCTACAGGACCTTGTAATATGAAATGGTTTCATGAACTTCACACCCAAAGCATGAGCAGCAAAAGAAAAAATAGATAAATGGGATCTCCTCAAAATTAAAAACTTTTGCAACTCAAAGGAGTTATCAAGAAAATAAAAAGGCAGCCTACCCAATGGGAGAAAATATTTGGCAACCATATATCTGATAGGAGCCTAATATCGTGCATATATAAAGAAATCCTACACCTTGAAAATAAAAAGATCAACAACTCATTTAAAAAATGGACAGGTGACCTGAAAAGACACTTCTCCAAGGAAGAAATACAAATAGCTAAAAAGCACATGAAAAAATGCCCGACATCCCTAGCTGTTAGGGAAATGCAAATCAAAACTACAATGAGATACCATCTTACACCCATTAGAATGGTGGCTATTAAAAAAACAGCAGACTATAAGTGTTGGAGAGGATGTGGAGGAATGGGAACACTCATTAACTGCTGGTGGAATTGTGGAATGGTCCAGCCACTGTGGAGAACCGTTTGGCGCTTCCTCAAAAAGTTAACTATAGATCTTCCATATGATACAGCAATTTCATTGCTGGGTATATACCCAGAATAATTGAAAGCAAAGACATGAACAGATATATGCACACCAATGTTCATAGCGGCATTGTTCACTATTGCTAAAAGTTGGAATCAACCCAGGTGTCCATCAACAGATGAATGGATAAACAAAATGTGATACATACATACAATGGAATATTACTCAGCTATAAGAAGGAATAAAGTGCTAACACACGGGATAACATGGATGAATCTGGAAGACTTTATGTTGAGTGAAGCAAGCCAGGAATTGAAGGATGATCAGTACATGACCTCACTGATATGAATTAAGTAAATTTAGCAGTCTCTGAGAAATATTGTCTGAAAGATAGGTGTACAAGAAAGAGAAAGAGAAGAGAAAGTTGTGAGTCATCACCCATATGGATGTAACCTATGGTAAAGTGATAGAGTGTAGTTGCATATTGAAGGGATACGACAGGTGGGTAGTGATATTATTGGGTTCGGTGGTGCAGTGTTGACAGGTGGGTAGATTGGGCAGGGTGGGTTAGAATACCCAGGATATTGGGGGGAGAAATGAGAGAGGGACCAGGTGAACACATGGGATTTGTGGGTATGAGGTTGAAAGTACAGAGGTGGGAATGCTCTTATGGCAATATGACAGGAAATGTCACTGGTTTAGGGTGTTGGTTGGGTGGGCATTCGGGACAGGGTGCATCTGAAGCAAGCTTCTAGGGAGTGTGTGAGTGTTTATGCTATCATAACGTGTTGTATTAGCGGGTGGAGACCCACATAATGAGCGGGAAGGAGACAGACTCCCATCTTTGGGAGGACCGATTCACTCAGATATAGACAGGCGGGTGTATCTTAAGAGCAAGGGCAGTTCCTAATAGTGGAGGACAAACCAGTGTGTCATGACCTCTTGTTGCATGTAACTATGAATCTTGTCATCCAATGAGTCAAGGCGGGGTGTTGTCATGGGCCCCGAGGATGGAGGTTGGGAGGGAGGAACAGAATAGATCAAACAGGGGGTAATTAGCGGTCAGTGGAAATGTTTTTCATTACCTTACAGTGATGGACAGAGGACATGGTAAATATAATCAAAATTTATAAAAGTGCTTAATGGCAAAACCCCAAGATGTGTATATCCATTGCAGGTGATGTGCCACACTAATGATAGATGTTTATGTGGGAGGTTGTGGGAGGTGTGGGAGGTGAGGCATATGGGAATCCTTATAATTTTTGTGCAACATTTATGTAATCTAAGTATTTTAAAAAATAAAATAAAATAAATTATTTTTTTAAAAAAGAAAAAGAATAAACCCCTGCAGTTTTCACAGCTGGATTTCTGATAAGTATCCTACTTCTTTGAAAAGTGATTGCATTCTACAAGGTACCCATATAGAATAATAACTACATATAAAAACAGACTTAAACATAATTTTAAGATGGGAAGTATATTGTATCAGTAGTTGTAGGATAATACTTATGTGAGATAATCTTCACAGCCTTTCACAAATTTATTGGAAATTGGTTTGTGGAAATTTCTTAAATTTAGCTAACTAAATCCTCATTTTCAATTTGGGCTTCTTTCTTCCTATTTGTTTGTTGCTGTTTATTATCATTATTAAAAAGTCATCATAGAGCCCATTTTTTAAAAAAAAATCGTGTACCTGGAAACAATCTTACCTATTTTTCTGCATTAAAGAGTCAAAGGGAATGATACAATAAAATTTACTAATATAGTTATCTACACATTTACAAAATTTGAAATCCTGGATTAGAGATATCATTATTTATTATCTTTTAATTACACATGCCATTTTTATGACTGGCAAAACAAGCCAAAGTAAATAATTGATAATAAACAAATATTTTAATTTTTATCTTAAAAATATCATGAGGAAAACAATGAAAAACTTCTACAGGAAGCATTGTTTACCTTTAGGTTATCACTGTCTATAAAAAACAATCATGAGTATAAAATTTTTTCTAACCTGAAAAAATTAACAATATTTTTATTATTTAACTTAAAAGTAATATAATGAAAATATATATGGTAGGAATTAATTTAGAGGGGTATATTTTAGAGTATGTCAAAATATGTTGTACAAGAGGTATGCTTTCAAATGCATGCTTTCAAATAATAGCTATATAAATGTTAAAATATTTGGCAGATATTTGGCAGTGGGATATTTTCTGCTTGGTAAGACTTTGCTTAAAACATAGACACTTAAAGGATCACTTTAATTCAACCAAAAGAATACTCAGCCAGGTGAACTAGGTTCTAGCTTCAGTTCAATCCTACCAACTCTAAGAATATTGCATGCAACTGGACCAGTTTCCTCATTTGTAAGTAACTTAGGAATCTTTCAGCTATTGGAAGCTTTGAAATCATAAGAATACATACTACTTAATTAATTGCAGTTAGAAGCCTAAATTGCATATCCATTTAATTTAAACAGTGATCCCCTGCTCATGCACACACACAAATGTGTGTGCATTCACCTTGTGAAATGTGTGTGCATTCACCTTGTGTCAAATGTGGCTGATTCACCTTGATAGTTTCTAGGTATGACTAATGTGCTGTATTGGCATAACCATGTAATTTTACATGCCACTTAAACTCTCTGAGTCTTCATTTCCTCATCTGAAAAAAATCTCATTATATTGGGTTAGTAGTTCTCTAAAGTTCTTACTAGTGCCAATAATAAATTTATCATTATTTGAGACAAAGACAAAAATTGTAGTTTTTGCTGTAGTCCTATACTTTGTTTATAATACTTTACTCATGGGGAAGACAGCACTGTGCCTCACAATTTTTCACATCATGTGAAGTGATGAAAAAAGTCATGATACAAAGTGATAAACTGAAAGACAATTGGGGGCATTTATATGGTACTTGGAATAAAAAGTATCATATTTTTCTATATAATATAATTATAATGAAATTAAAATTCAGTAAATTAAAGAATATGCTAAATACCAATTTTGCTAGATGGTTTATTTATACAAATTTTGTAAAATTCCAAATTCTTTTCTAAAATTTTAATAAAAACCTCAACATTATTTTCATAGTCATAATTCTTTTTATTAGGTTAGATTTTAGGCTGGTAATAACCACATAAAATTTCTTAGTAATCCTCTTTAATGTTGGTTTCTTTAAATTACTGGGAGATTAGAAACTTTATTTTATCATAAGACATGAAAAAAAAAGTAATGAAACTATTTTTCCAGTCATTCAATAATTGAGAATTTAAATCATATTTTAAAAATCAAATAGCTCTTCCTTTACTTTCATTGAAAATTATTGTACTGAAATTTATTGTAATAATACAAATGGGTTTCAAACTTTATCAACATTCCACACACACAAAAAAAACCTGTTTCCAAATAATGTACTCTATTTTAGAGTGTAGGCATGCTCTTTTAATGATGTCACCTGAGATCTTGCACATCAAAAATTTAAAACATCAATCTCAAATGGACAAAAGTATGTGATATGCATGAAGACAGAAATTTGGAGCTATCACCTGGCAGTACTCCCCAGGACCTTCCTTTCTCCAACACACACACACACACACAATATACACACCAACACACACAAATGTTGAGCTGTGCGCCATTCTTCTTAGGTATTTGGAAGACAAAATCTTCTGGGTGCTCCTTGGGCCCTGTGGTATCCAGCCTCCAAGATGGTCTCCTATGATCCTTACTGACTGGTATTCACATCCTTGCAGGATTCCCTTCCATTGGGGATGGGGTGTACATAGTGACTTGATTTTAATGAATAGAATGAGACAGAAATGATAGTGTGTGACTCGTTGACTAGATACAAGGAAGTGTAACATTGTTTCTTTTGAGTGCTTGCTCTCTCTGGAAGGACTTTCTCTGGAGGAAGCCACTTGGTGGTTGTCCTTATGGAGAGACCTTTGTGGGGAAGAACTGAAACCTCTTGCAGAAAGCCAGGTAAATGAGCTTAAAAGGTGATACTTGCAAACATCTTGACTTCAACCTCATCAGAGACCCTGAGCCAGAACCACCCAACTAATCTGCTCCTGGACCTGTGATTCTCAGAACCTGTGTGAGATAATAAATAGTTGTTGTTTTAAGCTGCTAGATTTTGGGACACTTTATTACACAGCAGATTACCCACAGCCCTTTGCCCAAAATGGACAGCAGCATGTGTAAGTTTACACTCAGCATATTTTGGCAGAGCAGGGAATGTCAGATACCTTGTCTCATGCTCATTGAGTGTGGGGAGAATGAGGATGGGCAAGGGAGCATGCTGTACAAAGCAGCTTTGATCAGACTGCACACCAAGAAGTCCCAGAGATGGCCACTTGTGGTCAGAGACAAATAGCCTGTGGTCTCAGCCATCCCCTGCACTAATAAGCTGTTCTAAGAAATAAAGGTTTAATAGCACCTTATTCAGAAAGAAATTACAAAGGATAAATGTTACTCTGAAACTATGTTTCTATGTATTCAAATTCCAATATGTGTTTTTGAAAAACCATACTCTCCCTAGAGCAGCAGTTGTTCACTTTATCGATACACAAACTGAAATCATATCAATCATAAGACTGGAGAACTTAATGTAATTTTAGGCTCTATTGCTAGAATACATAGGCTCATACATACAAAAGTAGCATATTATTTGAGAGAGGCTACATAACTACTGGAATTCTTCCTCAGACTATGTACACACCCTAGCTTAAAATTGTGTGCTCTAAATTAATTTGGAAGAAAATATTCTATTCTGTTGTTATACACGACTAAAATTTGCCTGTTTATACTGATGCTTGTTACTATATTTATTCACAATTTAAAACTATTTTCATATTACTTTCAAGTGGGAAACAAAAGCAGTTTTTCAAAGTGGCTATTCAGGTGAAACAAATGCATAGAATTTGCAAGATGAACCATTTTACAATGAAGACATACAAAATAAAACTCAAATGCATGCATTGAAAGATAATTACTGTCATAAACTCTTTCAAGTTATTAAGAATTCATAGTGATATCAAATTTAATAATATTATTTTATTAAACAAATATCTTGGATAATCTTAAATCAAACAACATATGCATGTATATTAATTTCCAAATGCTTTGACTGAGTGTTAAAAAGCTTCATATGCACTTTTCAACTGGGGAAATAATCTCTTAATTTACTTAAAATGGTAATAGCTTTGTTGAGAAATTATAACATAAATATTTATTAATTAAAATGAGTTGTATCTGCTTGCCAATATTTTATATACTTTGTCCTTCAAAAAGCATGAGTTTCTTTTTGTGATATTTGTTTAAGTCAATAAAATTATATATTCCCTATTAGTGTTAATAGATGTGATGATATAGACATTAAATATAAAATTTTATTATAAAACATGTTATAGAGTAAAAACACTTAAATCTGTTAAATTTACCTGATAATTTGGTATTGTCATGAAATAATATTAACTATATTAAATTACTCTCATAAAAGCCAGGCATATAGTGAAAAAAAGCAATTTCAGGTTCATTTATTTAAAATGATCTGTTTTTTATTAATAATAAGCTGGATTATATCTGGGTGTAACCTACATTTTAGAACAAATTAGAAACACTCAACACCCTCTGCCAAAATCTCCCATCTTACAAATAAGAAAGTGTCAGATGGCAGGTATATGGTGGAAGAGCAGACGCAGGGTTACTACATTACTAAGGTAATAATTCTATTATTTGAGAAGAGTAATTAGAGTTAGATCCATATCTTATATAGACATGAACACTGTAGATAAATAATAGTTGTGTGTGAAGAGAGAAAAAAATGAAAGGTAAATGTAAAATAGCTAGACTAATATATGCATAAATATTTACCTGATTCTCAATTTAGTAAATTTGGGGTTTGAATCACAAAAGGAATCATAGGTACTGTGTTTTTATTATTATATACACACACATATATAATTTTTTCAAATATGATCTGATTTCAATCAAGAAAGACTTCATCTAAATGATCTTACTAAATTGAAGTAAAAATCTATTTGAATTGATCTGTCAAGATGGCTCTTCATTCTATTTGAGACTCATAATTATTTTTATTAACACACTGAAGTCAGTTAGAAATTTATACTATCAATCTGAAATAGACTGGATGAAATGTATTGTTTTTGGTTGTTGGCTTTTTAATATGTGCTAATTAAAGTTGCTAGTCAAAGCAAAACAATTTTCTGCTGAATTGGTCTTACAAGCTTGATTTCATTGATAAGGTATCACAAAGAAGGTGGGGGAGAAGTTAGCACACAAGAGACCCACAATCTCTTAGCCTTAACTTTAATTAAGGCCTAGAATTCTGTTGGCCGGACTAACTCAGTCATATATCAAATCTTCATTTTCTATTACTGTTTGGAGTTAAAAGAGATACTAGTGAGGCAGATTAGTACAGGGTAATGGAGGAAAAGACGACCCACAATATGGCTGACAGACAACATGGTCAGCTGACTGCACGGCCAGCAGACAACATGGCTGCAAGACCTCCCTGAGACCGAGTTTAACCTTGAGGTCCCAGTTTCTCTTTCTGGGACCTCCCCATGGCCCTGGATATTCCACAAAGGCCTCACCATTGGTCTCCACCATAGGTGGGGTAACCAATAAGCACTGCAGCCCATCCCCTTATCATTAGCAAGGGGATGGAATAATGAACAGTGTAAAAGGTAATCACACGAGGCAGAGCTCGCTTTCTTTGCCTAGAGGGGCCACACCAAATCTTGGTGTGTATTTCCGTCTTTCTCTCCCATTTCTCATCAAGCTCTGTTCTTTCTGCCATTTCCCAAATAAATTCTTTTTACTGGCCTAACTAAAGTGGTGTGTTCATAAATTGTTTTATGCATCACAGCCAAGAACCTAGAGGAATCCAATGCTTCTTTGTCTACACTAGATCTGAGAGACATAACATTCATACAGAGGTAACAGCAACTCTACCTACCAGTATTTTGTTTGGGATAAATCCTAAATTCAGACAGAAAGACTTGTGAAACAAAGACAGCTAGCCTTTTAGTTGGAGTTCAGTGTAGGACTACTTAGATCAGGAGCCGCTGAAATTTAGGAAACATGAGTATACAAAAATCTGTTAGTATAAGAGGCATTTACCTAGATGCAATAGAAAACACCTCAGTTCTTACTGTGAAGTACTGTGCTATCATCCTAACTGGAAGTTGCAAACCTTTGCTAAGCAATGTAGGATATTGAACTGAAGGATCCCAAACCACGGAGAACCATTTGATCAAAGCCTTGCTGAGAGCAAAGATGCCAAGTCTGTTGACTGGAATTTCTGCATTAGTTAAGGTTGTCTCAGAAACTGGTATGAGGCATGAATTAATTTAGCTATGAACAGTGGGGGACATAAGGCGCAGAATTGGAAGGGAGAACTGAGAAGAAGTTTTCAGAGTAAGACAGGCATTTTTATATTTTTAGAGTTGAAACTCTTCCCCCAATAAAAGATCCTTTGCATATATTCTATGACATTCATGAGCACTTGGAATCTGATCATTCCTACGTACACTAAAATACTTAGAAGGGTTTCCAATATATTTTACTCGATGCCTAAAAATAGTTGATGCTCGAATGAGTCTACCCTAATAAAATATCCAAATATCTTAAATATGTCTATAGAACACCCAGACATATGTTAATAATTGTCATTTGGTAAACATGGAATTCCTTGAGCCAATAACTTGAGGACACTAAAAGAGTTTAATAATCCTTTGCATATCATACAGTTCAGGGTGGATACTGAAGCAGTAGCTCTAAAGCTTTTTTTACCACCTTGCAATGGCATCTCAAAGGACTAATGTTGTGTAAGTTTAAATTTTGATAGCCATGTGGACACATACGCATTTATATGTGGTGTTATAGTTAAACTCTACTTGGTTCAATTGTTCAATTATGCTAATTATACAATTGGAATGGTGGTAGAGAGGAAGGTTTTAGAATTATCTGACTAGTTGGTTTGTTAAAAACAGCCAAATGTTTTCTATTTTCATATTGAATATCTTTATGGTGGTCATATAAACATACCCTCTTATAAAATATTTTATATTATTAAACAATCATCTAGAACACCATCTTCTTATAAAACTGGTCATATATATTTCCTTTTGGATAATGACTTTGGCATGAACATATATGATTAAGAAATTGCTGATATTATGTAAATAATACATTAGTAAACTTAGGCTGAAAAACTTGAAGATAGTACAGAGGCTATGCACTCATTTTACTTATATTAAAGAGTTGTATTTGAGCTCACTAAAGCATGATTAGGATATGTATACAACCCCTACTAAGCATTAAGCTTCATGAAGATCAGAATGGTATGACCTTCTCAGCCAGTGTTGCTCATCCCATAGTATGTGGGGCCTGGAACATAGGGGGCTCAATGAATAGCTGTTGAACTAATGAATTTATAAATTTATTTTTTCCTGGACACTTTTCATATCTGTTATTACATTTTAATTGTACCTATTCATTAATTTTCATTCTGTTACTGAGCAAATAGGCTTGCTTGTTGATTGATTTTGTAAGCTTTCAGGAAAGGGGCCCATTGAGCATTTTGACTCACTGATTTCTATTCTGGTTAGTAAGTACAGCCATCTGTGCCATTGGTATTTTTGGCTGCACTACTCTTAAACAGTTGCCTGTATGGAAAATATAGTTCTGGGAAACAGTGCAAAAGCTCACCCTGACTAGATTCGGAATTGTGGATTCATTTGCAGGGTAACTGTGGGAATGGCAGCACTTCAAAGAGTGACAAAGTAAACAAGGCAGTGGCCACTAATCTGCCATATCTGCTGCCAGACTATTTGGCTAGAGGATGGATATCTGCCCTCAGAACATGTGCTAGCTCCAAAACAATTGAAGGTTTTTATTAGCTAAATGAAAAGGCTCAGGAAATATGTAGATTATGTGAAGTACCAGGAGTCTTCGTATCATTAGCTTAAAGCTGGTATTAAAAGAAAAAGCCTTGGGAAGCGGCTGTGGCTCAATCAGTGGGGCTCCCGTTTGCCATATGGGAGGCCCCGGGTTCGGTTCCCGGGGCCTCCTGGTGGGGGTGGGCCCACCCGCACGGCGTGGTTGGCTGACCCAGCGAGCACAAGCAGCAAGGGGGGGATGAATGAATAAATAAATAAATAAAATTAAAAAAAAAAAAAGAAAGAAAAAGCCTTATGTATTTTAAGCCTTTTGATAATGCTAAGAAGCATTTATTACTGAATCTTTGCTTCTGTGATTTAAGGGTTATGCACCCAAATTATTGTAAATCAACAAAAATAAATAGTTTGGAGACTATGTAACAGTTCTGTGTTCCTCAATATATTAATGTGAACATTTTTAGTGCCAAGTCCTTGTTAACTCATTTATTTTCACTGTAATATCATTAATCAGAATTCATCTGCAATTAATACAGATGTAATACACATTTTCATAAGAATTCTACTGCAATTCAACATTATTTTAATGTTCTCTTTAAATAAAGTGTAACTGTCTCAAGTCACATAATAATGCCATAGTGTCGGGATATGAAGATTAAAACAGTTAGATTTTCTTCAGAGAGATGTATACAATTTAGAAGTGCCATCTCTGAGGTTCAGTAAGCAGATTATAAGAAAGCTCTCTCAATGATGTGTGTCGTCCTCCCCTGGGATATGGTTTATCTATGCAGAGGAGTGTTAAGGATACAGCCTCATAATGGTGCACTTGTAATCATTGGGATCTATATGAATTCATATGTTGTTAGCAATTACAACAGTTCAAATGATCACATTCTTTAACATTTCACTCAAATAAAAGTAAAGGGCACATATAGAACCATTTCTGCTTTGACGTGAAAGTAATATTTTATCTATTGACTAATTTGTTAATTATTGGGTGGGTCATAATGTCTAGAAAGGCAAGCTATTTATTTAGAAGAGGGGAAGATAATAAAGTTAGTAAGTAAAAATAAAATGGCTTAAGTTAACAAATTTAAAATATGGTATACAAATTTATAAGTTCAGAAAGAGAGGGGATGGGAAGGAAAGAGAGAATAGATAGAAATTCAGCTTATGTGCAGAATATTTTGCATTCTATCAAATGCATGAGTAGGGTGCCTAGAAAGCAGCTGGAGTTTGGAAAAATGGAGATAGCTTTTCAGTAAATTCTAAATAACAGATGCCACTCCCCGTCACAAATGCCAGGGCCCTCACCTCTGAATAATGCTATGATATTGTACTAGTCAGCCAAAACGGGTGCTGATGCAAAGTACCAGAAATCTGTTGGCTTAACAAAGGGTATTTATTTGGGGTAAAAGTGTACAGTTACAAGGCTCTAAAGAGTTCAACTCGAGGTTGATTTCTCACCCAGAGTCATTTGCATGTTGAAACACGTTGAAGCAAGATGGCAGGCAATGTATGCAAGGGTTCAGCCATCTCCTTTCCTCTTAAGGCTCAATGGATCCAACTTCTTCCGATCTTAGTTGTGGCTGCTTAGGGCTCTGGTCTCTTCACTGCAAACTATCAGGCAAATGGCTCAGCTTTCCCCAGGGCTCCAGCATCAAAACGAAGTTCTCTCCTCTGCCATGTCTTCTATGTGTGTCTCCTTGAATAAGTATCTATTTATATAGCAAACAAGGGGGCAGGGACTCAACCCTGGGCCATGCCCTACTGACATGCTCTAATCAAAGCCTTAATCTTAATTTAATCAATAAACAAAACCTTTGAATTTAATATACTCAAAGGACATCACACTCAAGGGAACAGACAAGTTTACAAACATAATCCATATCTTTTTTGGAATTCATAAATAATATTAAACTACCACAGATAGTGACAACTCTAATGTGTAAATGAAGAAAATTGGGTTTAGAAGCAATGCTCCCACTAGTCTATCTTGTGGCAATACCCCTGATGGGAATTAGTGAAACTCTGTGCAAATAAAGAATGAAATACAAGGCTAGGTACTCAAAAGATTTCAGAGGTAAAATGCACCCCTTTTGCTTCTTCCAATGCTTTTAAACACATCCAGTGCAAATAACTCAATTTGCATATCATATGGTTTCATATATGCTACCACTAACAATGTAATATGCGAATTTGAATTTAAATATAACAAAATGATGATAAAGCATGCTTATGAGAATGTGCTATAGTAGCGTAAGAATTGAAAATTGTCGTGGAATAGGTCTACAAAATTCCCAGTGATTTGGATGCAACTAAATTTATAACAATGCTAAATTCCATAATGTTAATGCTACTAATCAATAACTGAGCAAGGTCCTTTCTCCAGCTTTTCCATGAAGAGTGTCTAATGGTAGAAAGTGGAATGCCTGAAGGCACACAGCCCAAAACATTTATCAAAGCACACAAAGCTTAACTGAAGTACCTAATCAATGTAAATCTTGTTTACACAGTATGTGTCCATACCTATTTTATATTAGCATCTGGGGAAAATCTTGCTGTTTAGTATGCAGTTATAATCAAGTTTAGAATACTTAGCTGAATTAAAAAGATCAGATACCAAAAATCATAATTTGTTTCCATGAATATTTTCTTTTATCTTTGTATCAGAATATTTTAAGAACAGTGTCTTACATAAATAGGTGGATACAATGGGAATTCTTATTACATTGATGTAAGGACAATCTGATACTAAAAACCGGGAAGAAATGTCTGATATATTGACAAAGAAACAGTCCAATGTAATATTTCCATGCCACCATTGGTAGAAACTTTGATAAGTGTGCTTTCTTTCTGAAAATTCAACCTACATGGCTAGAATTCCGTGGCAAATTTAAGTCTCTCATTTATTATTGGTCAATCTTTTACCATCTGAGAATAGCCATCAAACGTTTTCATGAAGAGACATAATCGCATGTTCTTAATATTACTTATAAACTATGGCAACTTCTACCAAACATAATTGTAATAAATGCTTTAAATGAAAGATTTTCATCCAATTCTCAAACTCTTTTCTCCTTTAATAATATTTTCAGTAGAGATGAAATCAATACAAATTTTGTCTTTTGGTTGTTGACAGACTTGGAAATTATAAAAAATATCTGCTAATATATTTAATTTAGAAACCATTTTATATTATTAAAGCAAAACAGTGAATTCAGGCCTCTTGCCATGTTTGAAGCATTTATGATTATTTCCATTATTCATGAAAATATTAAAACTCAACCTTATGCTTTAAAATCTTAACCATAAACTCTAACCACATACCTAGCAAAAATACTCTACTACTGGGCAGAGATGGAATCTTTCAAAGTTATGCTCCACTGCATACCAAATTGTATTGAAATATAGCTTTTCTTAAATTTTAAATTTTTAAAGAAACTTTAGATTACATAAAGGTTACATCAAAAATATAGGGTAACAAAAAATATATATACAGGGGATTCCAATATACCCCATCCTCTCCCCCTCCCACATTTTCCCGCATTAACAACATCTTTCATTATTGTGGTACATATGTTACAATTGATGGACACATATTGAAGCATTGCTACTAACGATGGACCATAGTTCACATTACAGTTTACACTTTGCCCCACACAATTTTATAGGTTTTGACAAAATGTTTAATGGCCTGCTTTGAAGTGAAGGTAGTATTTTATCTATTGACTTATTTGTTAATAGTCATGCAGGACAATTCCAAAGTTCTGTATGAAAAAATAATTATTTAAATATAAGTATTAAATAACAAAAAAAACACATTTTTCCCTAATTTACTGTGTTTACCATCATGATCAATAAATGGCAAATAACAACAGCAACAACAACAAAGGCAAATCCTTTAGTATGCTGCAGGTTCTGGCAATGCTTTCCTGTGCTCATTATTTGAATGCAAGCTACCCACTCTTTTGCCTGCATAGGATTGACCCATTGATAGACTTAGAGGTGGATCTTTATGTTAATATTGTGTTCATTAAAAACTCATGTATCACATCGATTTATGTTCTACTAACCTTATTATTTTTTACCTTTGTCCATAAATATGTTATCATATCATTAATAAAGATATAGAAAATAATAATAAGATGGGTAAATAATACTATTCTTTTTATTTGTACATCTATGACATAAAGAATAAAGTGGACCATTTATGTAACTATATTTTTGAGCATATTAAAATTTGCCATTTAATGGAGTAATGCTTGTTAATCATTTAATCCATGGCTCCACTTTTTGACTCAAAATAAGTTTGACCATTTATACAATTCAAGGCTTTACTAAATTTTCTACTATTAAAGTGACTTTATAATCATTAGAACTAAGCTCCAATGATTTATTTGTTTGATTTTTAGTTGTGATTGGTCAAAATTTCTTTCCTTAACTTCTGCTTCCAAAAGATGGAGTAGGTGTGTATTTCCCTATTCCTCCCTTTAAGTGCAGCTGAAAACCTTAAGCATTATTTACAAACAAGAAATATGAGGACTCTGATAGATGGATAGAAAAAAGCAAAATGGCTAGGGACTTCAGGATCTGGGGAATGCCATGGTGGTGGGTTCTTTGGGTTTTCTTTTGCCTCATTTATCCAGGACATGGAAATGAAAAAGCTGGCAACTTAGAAATACCAAAGGATGCCTACACAAAACAAATCCCAACAAAGTCCTGCTCTCTCTAGCCAAAGGACCAGGAAAGGGGTAGCCTATCAGTCAGAAAACTTTTGGACAATAACTGCTCTACTCTAGCCAAAAGTTAAAAACAAAATTGTGGTCCCACTCCCACATAGCAAAGACCTAGCAGGAACTTAGACTTCCATCCTTGCAAGGTGGTAATGAGGCACTCCAATTCCACTGCCATGGAGGTGTCAGAGAAAAACAATCAGAACTTTCATACCTACCTTAAAGAGCTCTGTTCCCCAGTAATGTCTGTGGGGACCACATAAGGAGTCTGGACATCTACCTTTACTCAGAAGTAATGGGCACTCTCCCATTCTCCACTTGCATACAATCAGCAGGGGCTTAGTGCTGAGTCAGGACTTTCACCATCATCCAGCTGTAAAATCGTCACCCCCACTTTGATGTTATTGTGGACTACATGGAAAGCCAGGACTCCCATCCTTTCTAGCAGAAATGAGGAGCCTCCAAACACCTGATATTAAAGGAGGCAAAGAGCCGAACATGGAATTCTAATACCACCTGGGAGTAAAGAAGCTGTATGCACTCCCTTGCCCTAAAATTATGTCTTAGTTTCCTGGCTGTTATGACAAATACCACACAATGGGTTGGATTTAACAAGAACTTATTGGCTTACAGTTTAAGAGGCTTCTAGCTACATAGGCCAGAGCATTCTGGGTGGACAAAAATTCTTGGGTTTCTTGGCTTTCCTGTCACATGGCAATATCCTCTCCTTTCTCTTCCAGATACCTTTGACTTATGGCTCCACCCATGGCTTCTACTCCTCTATCTAATTTCCTTTGCTTATAAGAACTTGAACCATATTGGAGGAAGGCCCATGCTTATTCAGTGTGGGCACCCCCTAACAAATAATAACATCCTCAAAGATTTTATTTACAAATAGGTTCACATCCACAGGACCAGAGTTTAAGACCTGAGCATGTTTCTGGTGGGACATGATTCAGTCCTCCAAATGGTAAAAGAAAATTCTAATCAAAAATTAAGATTTAAATAAGGTCTTGAGTCTCATAATATAATATTTAAATATTAGGTTTCAATTGAAAATCACTCCTCAGACCAAGAATCAGGAAGCTCTAAAACTGGATGAAAAAAAGATAATAATTGATGACAGAGATTTAGAATTATCTGACAGATATTTTGAAGCAGCCATGGTAAAAGTGCTTCAACAAACAATTATGAACAGTCTTGAAATAAATGAAAAAGTGGAAAGAAAAGAAAAATGTCTCAGCAGGGAAATAGAAATTATATGCAATGTTTCTTTTTCTCCTTTTTAATGCAATTTTCTTACCTTTTGGCTATGATCATGTTTTTTCTGTTTGGTATTATAGAACTAAAAATGATATTATTCCACCTGTATGTAACTTAATATTTAGAATATACTTAATACTTAGTATACAAAGTATTTCATATTCATTATTCAATCTGTTCCTCCTTAGAATGCTGCAATAATGAATTTGCAAATATAATTGTCAAATTATGTATGTAAGCAGTATAGGTAGCCATAAATAAGTAATATGAGAATCTCAGTTCTATTTTAAGATGTATAACATAGAGATAATTAATTTTTAAAAAATAAGTTTGAATAGAATCAATGTACTGACTTCCCACATATATATAAAATCATGAAATATGTCAGAAATATGTATGAGAATATATAACGTTTTCTCTAAAGTCTTTGATTTTCTTTTAGAAAAAACCTTTAGAGGAAACAATTAACAAACCTGATTTGATTGGCTATTTTCCTTAGTCTTCTCTGAGTAATTCAAAATTTTGCTGCAAAGTTTAAATGGCAAAACTCTTCATTTTAAACAGAAGATTGGAATAAAGGTCTTGAATATAGGTAATGTATTTTGAAAAATGCCAAAATTTCATTGAACTACCCTAACTGTTGTCTAGTTAGAGGCTGATTTTTGTTTATGTACAATAAAATATTCTAGTTACAGTCACTGATAAAACTCATCTTTTTAATAATTTTTCCATTTTGGGGCTCCCATGGAATGTATAACTGGTACTTAAAAAAATAAAAATCTTATAGGTAGTCTGCATAATGTACAGTGGAAATTTCATTCAAGAGGGTTGTCAGAAGAACAGCTGACAAGCTTATTTCTCAACATCTCCACTTTAAAAATTGATTTCTCTGCCCTTGTTCACATTTTAAATGGAATTTCTACTTAGATTTATCCCTGAAAGAGACAAATATTTACTGAGCCATTAGCATATACTGCACTTGTAATAGAGAGCCAAAGGCCAATAGCACTGTTTTCAGCATTTTCGCCTTCACACAAATCATTATTAAATAAAAGCTTCACTGATAAAAGCCTTGCCACACATTTGAAATGTATAATTCCATTTTTAAGTGATTCAATTAAACCAGATGCAATTATGAAATTACCACAACATGAGTTTTTAGAGGTTAAAAAAATGCAAGAAAACAGTGAACCAGAAAGTGTTTGCTCTTTTACTTTTAAGGAATTAGTTATAGTTAATTTTCCTTGGTATATAAGAATTAGGGACAGGACAGGGAATCCAAACACTATATGAGTAATAATAGATAGAGATAGATTAGATATATCTATATAGATATATAGATATTAAAAAGCTAAATTCTCTTTTAAGTTAGGAATGCCCATTCTAAACAATTATTTATTCCAAAGACTAGTGATAAAGTTTCTTTAAAAAGCAAATAGATTTGAAGTTGATTTTAAACATTGAAAATTAAGATTACCATCATAGACAATTTCTACTTTCACACAGCCCAAATAAAATGTTAAATTAATCTAGTGCTTCTCTGTTGTGTGCCCTGACACCTAAATGGCATTTGAGCATCTGGCTATCCAAGTGGAAACTCAAAAACTGACAAGTTAGCTGACTGCCTTTTCATTAACTTCTGCCTCCCAACAATCAATACATTGGTCTACCACTGACCCATAGTAAGCAACTATAAATGTAACAGTTGAAGAAAATAAAATGTAACACCTCCATGTCACTGTACTATCACAACCAGGTCAAAGCCAAGTGAGTAATCATTTCAAATATGTCCCATAAGTCATTAATGCTTATAGCCACCACTACGCTGATTAGAATGAGTACTACTTCAAAAGACATTTGTCACATTATCAAGTTTCTTATGGGGCACTTATTTCCTAAATAACAGCAGGTCCTTCGTCCTGCATCATTAATTCTCCTGACTAGGCTAGCAATAAACTCTAAAAACCAAGTGAGGAAAATGTTGTTCCAAATATAAGATTTTGATTGAGATGAAAACACACAAGATAAAAGGCTCTTCTTTCTTTTTTCTCTCTCAAAACTTGAAAAGTTATTGCTATTTGCCAAAAGTTTAATTAATTGTTTGTCTCAAGGTCAGATCAACACATATACACTTTGAGTAATTATTACATACACAGCCTACAGGAGCTCTAAATGTAGCTATCCAAGGCTGAACTGCAAAAAATGGAAAGGACCACTTCTTCAATGAGATAAAGATGCCACTTAGAGTTGTACAGTGCATAAACTTGATCATCTTATAGAGGTGTTCCCAGTTTATAATTCTATTTAGAAGGCATTATAAAGCTGAGAATAATTAATGATCCAATTGACAGCTGTTGTCTAAGAACTTGCAAATCTACATGGTTAGATGATGAGCAAAGCAATGTTTTCTTAAAACCTCTACTTGACAAAATGCTTTACTAAGATCATCTTATTTAATCTTCACAAATTAAAGGTAACATAATTGGCAATCCCAGAAGTAATACAGCTAGCAAAGTGTGGGTAGGGAATCAAAATTGGGTTTGTCTAACACTAAAATTATAACATTTCTACTATGCCTTGCATTTTTCTCATAAATTCTTCAGTAATGCTAACAAAATTAAAAGTTGGCCAAGTGGCTAAAACAGCATGCAGATTTTAAGACACGTTGGTAGAATTCTCTGCTTCCTCCATTAGAGTAAATGATTTATGGGGCAAAAAAGTGGGAGATACTATTTTTGGAAAGCTACTTTGGGAACAGATAACAAGGGACCTCCATTGTCTGAATAACATGTGTGTTTTTCCATCGTTGGTGTGTATGAAAATCACTTGTTTTTATTTTACAATTATGGGTGCTGGCTCAGACCTTCTGAATCACAATCTCTGGTATTAAGGCCTTGGTTTATATATTCTGGGAAAAATAAACTAGTGATTGTCTGGGTAGGTAGGATTATATTACAAGCCATTAAAAATATGACCTTCCAAGGGATAAACACAATAAATGAATAAAGGATATGGAGAAGACAATCTAGTGACAATTGTCTAAAATGTTTTAAAATAGAAAAGAAAGTGGAATCAGAGATTCATCTATAATCCAGCCATGAAGACATATGGGCCTTGGCTATAATTTGCCTATGGGAATGGAAAGGACTTGTATAGACTGTTCACTCTAATACATACTTTGCTTGCTCATCTCAAAGGTGACAGTGATAGGAAGATGTAGCCAAATGTGCAAAACCTATTCCAGAATTTATCCTTTCTGAATCAATTCTGGTGAACTACCACAAACAATAGAGAAGATCTAAATATTCTCTTCACTTTCCAACCTTGAGCAATTATCATATACTAATCAGGTCCTTTCCTACTTCCTCTCATCTGGGACATTTCCCTTTTTTCCTTCTTTCTCTTTCCCTTACAGTATTTAGCTCAGTCTCATTTAGTAAGTCAGTCTTTATTAAACATCTATTCTATGTCAGGCATTGTGGGTAGAAATACGAGTAAGATGTAATCTCAACTTCCCAACACTTAAAGACAAGAAAAATTTTCTATTTTTAAATCACCAGTGTCCTGAAAGCTAAAGTAGTAATTTGGACAAAGCATCATGAAACTACTAAACAGGGAGTACTCCATTCTACATGTTGTGCCCACAAAAATCACCATAAAGGATGTATGTTGTAACTAAACTTTGACATTTGAGGGAGATGTTACATGAAGAAAGGGATGTGAGGATATTCGTGGCAGATAGAACAGTGTGAAAAAAGGCAAAAGTTTGTTATGTCAACAAGATAGAGGTCTGAGAAAATCCTGGAGTCTATCCCCCAATGCAACATTGGAAAAACAGCAGAACATGGCTGAACCAACTTTCTCAGAGCACTGGAAAAGAGTTAAAGAATTGCTGTAACTGGAGAGTGCAAAATCAATAAAATAGCAACTTAAAAATGGTAGGAGAAAAAAATGGTAGGAAAACCTTGTGTTGTCTTTACTTGCCCTTCCTCATTCTCTCCCCAACTTAGTGTGGTGCCAGTCCATTTTTCAGGGCAGTTTCCTGGTCCTGGGCAATGGGTGGAGCTGAGTAATACTTTGTGCATATCAGAATGCATTATTTATGTCAATATAAATTCTTCAGATGGCAGTGTGGAGGACTGATTCAGCATGCTCATCTCTGAATTACCAGTCTCAGAACTTGTTCCAGAGGTAGAAGATGCTGGCAGAGCTGCTAAAAGAAAAGAATCAAACCACAGCTGCCTGCTGCAAAGTATTATAGTTTGAGACATAAATTAACACACCAGGATCAGTAGGGAAGGCTGTGGATTTCTGAGGGGAAGTTGAGAACATACCAAATAGAAATATCTGTGAATGTGGGAGTTAAAAGGGCAACCAGGATAAGACACATGCTCAGAAAAGATGTGAAATGGCCCTATACATTTACCTCGGGCCATATATTAGGTCCACCATGACCTGGCTAAGTGCTGACTGAAAGCACAAGCACAGAGTCAATCTACAAAGACTATGAAAGATTTCTTCTTTCATTTTTGATGTTGTTTTTGTTGTTAGCTTCTGCCTTTCAAGATAATCTCTGTCATAACACAAGTTGAATACAAAATTACAGAACAGAGGCTTCAATAACTTCATATATCAAGATATATGTCTTTTTTCTAGATAGTTTGGAAAAATATTTAAACAAATAGACTACTACAGCCTTCAACAATAAGAAGGAAGCAAAATAGCAAATCCTGGGGAAAGAGGGGAATATGATTTCTAGAGTTAAGACATTAAAATAATTAAATATCAATATTTCAACAAAAAAATCACAAAGCAGACAAAAAATCAGGAAAGGATGTTTCACCAAAGGAAGAAGATAAAGTAATAGAAACCAGCAATAAGGAAGAAAAGATATTGCATGTAGAAAAAATGTATAAAAACTGTCTTAAAAATGCTCAAAGACTAAAGGAAAGCACAAAGAACTAAAGGAAATCAGGAAATGATATATCAACAAAATAAGAATTTTAACAGAGATATAGAAATGATAAAAATGAACAAAATAAAAATATTGGTGCTGAGTGTATAATAACGGAAATAAAATTTTCAGTACAAGGGTTCAACAGGCAAATAGAGCTGGCAGAAGAAAAACTCAGTGAACTTGCAGGTAGCACAATTAAAATTATTCAGTCTGAGGAATAAAAAGAAAAAAAAAATTAGAAAAGTGAACAGAGCCAATGAGACATGTAGGACACCACTGAGCATATCAATATATGTATTGTGGGAATATATGCATTGTGGGAGTCCCAGAAGGAGAAGAAAAAAAGAGAAGAAAGAACATTTGAAGAAATAATGGCTGCAAACTACCCAAATTTTTTTTAAAAACATGAATATACACATCTCAGAACTCCAAATTGTATACGCTCAAGGTCTATACCAAGACACATTATAATTAAAATGTCAAATGCCAAAGACAAAAGAGAACCATGGAAGTAGCAAAAGAAAAATAACACATCAGGTATGTGTTAATAACATTAAGTGTTGGTCTCTCATTGGAAGCCATGGAGGCAAGAAGGCAGTGAGATGACATAAAGTACGGAAAGACAAAATTTGTCAAGCAGTAATTCTGTGTCTGGAAAACTGTCCTTAAGCATGTCTCAGCAGGATCTCATTAACTGCCACAGTAAATAGTGCATCAAATAGCAGTGCTCCCGAGGACTCTAGAGACATCCAGACACTATAGTCAGGGAAGACAGCTCAGGAGTGTGGTACCCTACCAGTGGGCCCTACTTTAGAATTTACACTCCCCAGTGTGACAGTTGGACTCATTTGTGGTTTCCCTACAAAGGGCTCTTCTGCACCTTTTATTTGAACCTATAGTTAGTACTAGACTTTATAGGCATATATTCAAGAGACTTAAATCTTTGGGCTGTCTATGTGCCAGTTGGGCTCTGAATCTCAACAGAGTTGCAACTCCTACTGTCCAGTTCATTAGACAAATCCAGGATAACTAACAAGGAGATGATGATGGACAATGCCCACCTAAGAAACAGAGAGAGTCTGCAACTGCAAGCAAGATAGTCCTATCCATCTGCCCCATGGGACCTTAGCTCCCTCTCAATTAGAGGTGGATTGGACATCACCATCCCAGAATCCTCAGAATTGGGAGGTGAATGATGGACTAAAGTAGACTTACTGTTATTCTACTATAGACTTATTGTTATTCTAGCAATGGAAGAACTTTTATCATTGATGTGGAGGCAGTGGCTACTGGAGGTTCTGAGGGGAAGGAAAGGGAAAAACAAATGTAATATGGGGGCATTTTGGGGACATTGCAATTGTCCTGAATGATGTTGCAATGATGTATAGAGGCAATTATATATTTTGTCATAACTTACAAAATTGTGCAAACTACAATGTAAAGTATAATCCACACTTAGTGGCAATGCTTCAATATGTGTTCATCAATTGTAACAAATGTACCACACTAATGAAAGATGTTAATATGGGAAAATGTGGAAGGGGTAGGGAGTAGGGCATGAGAATCCACTATTTTTTTTATGTAGCATTTATGTAATCTAAAGTATTTTTTTAAAAAATAAAAAAGGATTAAAAAAGAACAACAGTATATTGATTGCTATCTAACAAAAATTTTAAAAAATTACGTGAATGAGAAATTAGGATATTCCACGGAAAACAAAAGCTGAAGAGGTTTTTCACCAACAGACCTACCCTACAAGCAATGCTAAAGAGAGTTCTTTAAGTTTAAAGGAAAGGACACTAGATGGTAGTTTAGAGCCATGTGAAAAAATAAATATCTCTGGTAAGGTAACTATACGGGTAAATATAAATGCCAGTATTATTGTAATTTTGGTCTGTAATTTCACACTTTACTTCTTTTTTGTTCTAAAATATCAATGCATAAGAGTAGGTATAAGCCTATGTTATTGGGAACACAATGTATAAAGATGAGATTTGTGACAAGAAAAACATAAAATAAGGGGGACGGAGCAAAATAGGAACATAGTTTGTGTACCTACGGAAATTAAGTTGGTATCAAATTAAGCATGTTTGCTATGGATTTAATATGTTAAATTTAAGCCCCATTGTAGCCACAAAAAATTAAAAAATTATACAACAATACATGGTATGAAATACACAAATCACATAGTGTAATGGCATTATCATTACCCATTATCAGTAATTATTTTAAATATAAATGTATTAAACTCTCCAATTTTGATTGGAGGCAGAAATTGGCAAAATAGATGAAAAAGCATGATCCAATTATTTGCTATTTACAAGCAGCTCCCCTTAAGTTTAAAGTAATGTATAGATTGAAAGTGACAGGATGGGAAAAATATTCTATTCAAATAATAACCAAAAGAGAGGTAGAGTGGCTATACTAATATCAGATAAATTAGACTTTAAGTCAAAAACTTTTATAAACAATGTCTTAGTTTCCCAGCTGCTAAAATAAATACCATGCAGAGGGTTGTCTTTAAAAAAATAGGAATTTATTGGTTCATGATTCTGAAACTAGATGAAGTCCAAATTTGAGGCATCAGCAAGGCATCACTTTCTCCCTATGGACTGTGGTGTTCTGGTCCTGGCTGCCAGTGGTCCTTGGCATTCCTCAGCATTTTTCCATCACATGGCAAAGTCTGCTCCTTTCTCTATTGATTTCCAGCTTCTGTTCCTCCATGTGGTTTTATCTTACTATTTCTGATTATTTATTTTGCCGATAAAGCACTCCAGTAATCCAGATTAAGACCCATGCTTATTCAGTTGGCCATACAGCAACTAAAATAACATCTTCAAAAGGTCTGATTTGCAATGAGTTCACATCTTTGGAATGGATTAAGATTAAGATCATGTTTTTCTGGAGTTCATAATTCAGCCTAATACAAGAGACAAAGAAGGACAGTACATATTGATAAAAAAATAAGTCAGCAAGAATATATTAAAATTATAAACATGTGCACTAAACAACAGAGCCTCAAATTATATGAAGCAAAAAAAT
The DNA here is from genome assembly GCA_026826555.1 of Tolypeutes matacus. Lineage (NCBI taxonomy): Eukaryota > Metazoa > Chordata > Mammalia > Cingulata > Chlamyphoridae > Tolypeutes > Tolypeutes matacus. The sequence continues at coordinate 26,549,272 of JAKSZT010054416.1, forward strand.
GACAGAATTGAAGGGAGAAATAGAATGCTCTACATTAAACAGAGTAGATATCAATACACCACTTTCAATAATTGATAGAACATCTAAACCAAAGATTAATAAGGAATTAGAGGACTTTGATAGTATTCTAAACCAACTTTACATAAGAGACATGTAGAAAACTTTGCCCAACAACAGCAGAATACACATTATTTTAAAGAGTATAAGTATTATTCTCCAGAGTAGAACATATATTAGGTTCCAAAAGAGGTCTCAATAAATACAAAATTTAAATCATACAAAGTCCTTCTATGACCACAATGGAATGAAATTAGAAATCAAGAACAGAAGGAAAACTGGATTATTCACAAATAAGTGGACGTTAAACAATACACTATTAAACAACCAATGGGTCAAAGAAGAAACCATAATCAAAATTAGAAAATAACTTGAGATGAATGAAAACAAAACATGGCATACCAAAAATTACGAGATGCAGTATTAAACCCAAAATGAGAAGAAGAATGGGAATAATAAAGCTTAGAGTCAAAATAAATGAAATAAGGAATAGGAAAATACTAGAGAGAATCACTGAAACCAAAAGTTGGTTCTTTGAGATGGTCAGTAAAATTGACACAAGGGTTAGCTAGACTGTCTAAGAGAGAGGACACAAATAACTAAAGTCAGAAAAGAAAGTGAGGATCTTACTACCCATCTTTTAACATCATAATGATTACAAGATGACACTAAGAATAATTTTAAGACAGAAGATTAGAAAACCTACATGAACTGAAAAACTCCTAGAACCACACAAATTACCTCAAGAGTCTTGACATAAAATAGAATATCTCAACAGATCAGTAACAAATAAAGAGATTGTACCAATAATCAAAAACCTTCAACAAAACAAAACAAAACCTTCCAACAAAGAAAAGCCCAGGACTAGATGGTTTCACTGGTGAATATTACCAGAAGTATTAACACTAATTCTTCCCAAATTCTTCCAAAAAATTTAAAGAAGAATAAACATTTCCTAACTAATTGCGTAAGACTAATACCCTGAAACCAAAGTTAGATAACTACAGCATAATAATAAAAATTACAGATGAATAATATCCTTTTACATGCAAAAACCTTAAAAAATAATATCAAACTGAATATCACAGCACACTAACTGAATTATACACCATTAATAGTGAAGTTTATACCAGGAAAAGAAGGGTGGTTTAACATGTGATAATAAATAAATGTAAACACCACATTAACAGAAAAAAGGAAAAATCACATGATCATCTCAACTGATGCAGGAAAGGCATTTGAAAAAATCCAGGACCTTTTCCTTATAACGAAAATTAGGATATGAAGAGTAGAAGGGAACTTCATCTACATGATAAAGGGTATTTATAACAAACCCACAGCTAGCATCATACTCAATAGTGAAAGACTTAAAGATTTTTTCCCTAAAATCAGGAACAAGACAAGGATGTCTGTTATCACCATTGCTTGTTTTGTTTGTTTTGGTTTAGTATGTAACTTTATTGATATCATATAACTCAAAACTCATAACATCTGGAAGCAAGGAAATTGCCTGAGTTAGACTAATTCTATACTGATAACGTGGAGCAAATTTTAGGAATATATGTTACTTTGCACCCGGGAAGAATAAGAATGTTTAGAACAAACATTTTATTTTGTCTATCTACTTTTTGCTTTTCACAGATTAGTTTATTAATGAAAAGTTGAGGGAAAGTTTTTTTTTAAACAGAGGGTATATAAGTATCTAAGAACTACACATAATTACTGCGTCTTGCATTTCCTCACACAAAGTGATAATTTCTGAAATATTTTGGGCATATTTTTAAGCATACAACTTTGTTCCCTGCTCATTCTCCGAACCAACCAGCACACTGATTTTCAAATTGTTGCTGAGTTCTGTTTCAACACCTCTGGTATGAAAAAAATGAATAAATACAGGGTAACATTAGAAATTTCTTTTGTATAAATTTGTACTTTGAAGTATCTCTTCACTGGGGCCACACAGTTTTTATCTTTTTAAAAATTATTTACTTATTTATTTCTCTTTTTAGAAGTTTAAAGACATTTTTAAATTAGCAAATCAATTTTATTGATACATATTAATAAAGCAAAAATCCATCTAAGGAGTACAATCAATGGTATTCATTGTAATCACATATTTGTGTATCCAGTACCACAATCATTCCCGGAGTACTTTCATTATTCCAAAAGTAACAATAAACAAAAAACAAACCAACCAACAAACAAAACTCATCGCCCCTCAATCTCTCCATGCTTTGCCTGCCTTACATAGCTGCTATTCTTTTTCCTTCTCTCTAGTACATTTGTATTTATATTTTCTAAAAACATGGCATGACGTTATATATGCCATCTTCCCCATATTTGTGTTTCACATGACATTTTACTATCTTATACAGTCCCATGTTACAGTTTTTAGCTTTTCTTCTAGTCATATACATGATCTTAGACTTTCTCTTCCAACCACTGTCAAACCCATACAATAGTACTGCTAGTTATAAAACCATGATATGTTTTAATCATTTCTATTCATTTCCAAAAATTTACAAGCACCCTTTTATTTTATTTTATTTCACTTCATTTTAAATTTTATTTTATTTTACCAATTCTGCACAGATTAACCCTCAAGGTTCCATTTTCTACCCTCTTATTATTTGTTGACCTATATTCTAATTATTAATTCCATGTGTTTACACAATATATTTAGCTCATTTGTCCTTTTGTTTCTGGCTTGCTTCACTCAGCATAATGTCCTCCAGGTTCATCCATGTTGTCATATGCTTCACAATTTCATTTCTTCTTAGGTCTGCATATTATTCCACAATTTGTCTATGCATTCATCAGTTGATGGACACCTGGGTTGTTTTGAACTTTTGGCAATTGTGAATAATGCCACTATGAACATCAGTGTGCAGATGTCTGTTTGTGTCACTGCTCTCAGTTTTTAGGGTATATAACTAGTAATGGTATTGCTGGATCCCATGGAAGTTCCTAACTTTCTTAGCAACTGCCAAACAGTCCTCCACAGTGGCTGTACCATTCTACTTTGCCACCAACAGTGAATAAGCCTTCCTATCTCTCCACATCCTCTCTAACATTTACAGCTTTCTGACTTTTTAATAGTGGACAGCCTAAATATTTGATTGTTTTGGTTGCTATTGTAAATGGAATTTCTTTTCTGATTTTATCCTCAGATTGCACATTAGAAATGTATAGAAATGCTATTGACTTTTGCATATTAATCTTATATCCTGCCTCTTTGCTGAACATGTTTTTTAGTTCTAATAAATTTGTTTTGGATTTTTCAGGAGATTCTAGATATTGATGATCTTATCATCAGTGAATAGGAAGAGTTTTACTTCTTCCTTTCCTATTTGGGTGCCTTTTATATCTTTATTTAGCCTAAGTACTCTGGCTAGTACCTCTAGTACAATGTTGAAGAACAATGGTGACAGTGGGCATCCTTGTCTTCTTCCTGATCACAGTGGGAAAGCATTCAGTCTTTCACCATTGAGTACTATGCTAAGTGTAGGTTTTTCTTATAGGCACTTTACTATATTGAGAAAGTTTCCTTCTATTCCTGTCATTTGGACTGTTTTTTTTTTTTTTTTTTTCCATCAAGAAAGGGTGTTGTGTTTTGTCAAATGCCTTTTCTGCATCAATTGAGAGGATCATGTGATTTTTCTTCTTCAATTTGTCAATGTGGTTTATTACACTAATTGATTTTCTTCTGTTGATCCACCCTTTCATACCTGGGTTAAAATCCACTTGATGGTGGTGTATAATTATTTTAATGTGCTTTTGGATTCTGTTTGCAAGTATTTTGTTGAGGATTTTTGCATCTAGTCATGATAGATATTGGACTATAATTTTCTTTTTTTGTAGTATCTTTATCTGGTTTTGGTATTAGGGTAATGGTTTCTTCATAGAATGAGTTTGGTAGCATTCTTTAGTGATCAATTTTTTGGAAAAGCTTGACCAAGATTAGTATTAGATCATCTTTGAATGATTGGTAAAATACACCCTTGAAACCATCTGGCCCCGGGCTTTTTTGGGAGGTTTTTGACGACTGTTTCAATCTCTTCCCTTGTGATTGGTTTGTTGAGGTCTTCTATTTCTTCCAGGATCAGTGTAGGTGGTTTATGTGTTACTAGGAATTTGTCCATCTCCTCTACATTGTTTTGCTGCTCTCAGAATTCTCTCTTTGTCTTTGGCATTTGACCTTCTGATTAGTCTGTGCCTCAGAGTTGGTCTATTAGGATTTATTAGGATGGAAGTACCTTGTGCTCCTTGGACACATATATCTATATCCTTCAATAGAGTTGGGAAATTTTCTACCATTATTTCTATTAATTTCCTTCTGCCCTTTTTCCTTCTCATCTCCTTCTGGGACATCCATGACATATATGTTTGCATAGCTCTTGTTGTCATTTAGCTCCCTGAGACCTTGTTCAATTTTTTCCATTTTTTTCCTTAATCTTGTCTTTTGTATGTTCACTCTTGGAGGCCATTTCTTCAAGTTCACCAATCCTTTCCTCTGCTTCCTCAAATCTGCTGTTATATGATTCCAATGTATTTTTAATTTCATTTATTATGCCTTTCATTTTCAAATGATTTATTTTTCTATGTATGCTTTCAAACTCTTCTATGTGCCTATCCAATGTCTTCTTAATATCCTTAATTTCTTTAACCATCTCAGTGAATTTATTAAGGAGATTTGTTTGTACATCTATGATTAGTTGTTTCAATTCCTTTATGTCATCCAGAGGCTTATCTTGTTCCTTTAACCTGGCCATATCTTCCTGTTTCTTGGTATGGATTGTAATTTTTTGTTGGTGTCTTGACATCTGGCTTACTAGATGTATTTATGCTGGGTGTAGTTTCTCTCTTTAATTTAGGGCTTTCTTGCCCTTTCTCCCTTGCTGGTTGTATAGTAGGAACCAGGGATGTAGTTGGTGCTGTAAGCTGTGGCGGCTCAAACTGCTCACATTGCCCCAGACACCAACGAATTTTCTCCCAAGTTTTTCCATTGCCATGGTTAGGGACAGAGCCATAGCTGCGTGTAATAATCCAAATCATACAGGCCTAGACTGTTGTTGTCCAGAGGGACTGATGAAACTTCATGCCCCTTCCTCCCCTGCCTAGGGCAGGGATGGAGCTACAGGTGTGGGTAGCAATCTATGCCATGAGGGTCCAAAATGACCACAGTTGCCACAATAGAGTTCCAACTATTCAGTCTGTGCTGTCTGAATATACCTGCAGTTACCTGGAGTGGCTGGTGCAGTTCCCACCACCTTCCTCACTGCCAGAGGTGGGGTTGAAGCCTAGGCTAGGGCTGCAGGCTAATCTGGATTTAAAAAGCTGGTCCCTACCATCACTGTGATTTTCAATCAGTCCTGCTTCCCCTCATGCCAGGGACGGAGTCAAAATGGTGGTTACTGGCCTCTGTCTGACTTGGACAGGTTCAAACTTTAGTTGTTCTTAGGGTTATAATTTAACCAGCTGAATTTACTAATCAGTAGCTGAAGTCAGTGGCCAACTGTCTCTTCCTCCTTTGTTTTTGGGAGATGAGCCTGCAACTCTAGCCACAGAATAGCTCCTGCTGCAGCTTGTGCGGTGAGAATAAGATGATCACCACCCTCTGCTGTTGCTGTGTGGCCTTTATTTTCCCGCAGAAGCTGGTGCAGTTCCCCCCGACCCCAGCTTCCTTCCTGCCCAAGGTAGGGTTGGAGCTTAGGCTACAGCTGTAATCTGATGTGGATGGAAAGAAGCCAGTCCCTACCAGCACCGTGATTTTCAATCAGCCCTGCTTCCCCTCATGCCAGGGGCATAATTAAAACGTTGGCTACTGGCATCCTTTCTGTCTTGGACAGGTTCAAACTTTAGATGTTCTTAGGATTATACTTTAGTCAGCCAAATTTACTAATCAGTATCTGAAGCTGCTGTCCAACCATCTCCTCCTCCCCCATTTTTGGTAAACGGAGCTTTCAAATCCAGCCATGGAATAGCTCCTGAGGCGGCTTGTGCTGTCAGTGGAGGATAGGCACCAGCCTTTACACTTGCAGTGTTCTACTTAGAAATCTTCTCTGCAGATGGGCAGTCTCCTCCTTCCATTCTTTCAAGGATGTTGCAGGATGCTCTTCTAATTTCTTTGCACCCCCAAACAGGTGCTTTAGATAGCTTTGGGTGATTAATAACTGCCCTGTAGCACAAGCTGACTCTAGCTGCCCCTTACTCTGCCACCATCTTGCTGGTTGTTCCTCTAATATGTTTTTAATCTCAATCTCATGTCTTTCATTCCCATAAGGTCTGCTATTTTCCTTTGCAGGCTTTCACATTTTTCTTTATGCTCTCCCAGTATCTTCTAAATAGCCTTTATTTCTTTAGTCATATTTTCTTTACCTTCTTGGAAGTGATTTAGGAGAGTTGTTTGATTATCATTGATTAATTGTCTTAAATCCTGTATCTCTTCAGGATATTTGGTTGGTCCTTTTGGCTGGGCCATCTCTTCCTGTTTCCTAGTATGGCCAGTAATTTTTTCTGATGTCTAAGTATCTGAATATATTGGTAAATTTATTCTGATAGCCATTTTCTCTCTCTTGCCTATTGTTTTATTTTTTTTTTTCACAGCTCTTCTTTGATATTTGGTTCAACTTAGTCTACATTTTTAAATTTGCCTAGCTTAAGTTATCAAAATCAGGCCAGGGACTCACTAATAGGGTGCAGGTTTTCTCCCAGGGGTAAGATACAGAGAGAACTGAGAACAGTTTTTGTCCATGTAATTTCCATCCCAGCTAGAAGATGGTGCTCTTCAGCATACTTTTCCACAGAGATGTTTCAGTATGGGCTTTCCTGTGTCCTTTTGTTGAATCTTTAGTGCCGAGTTTCAAAACGGTGTCTGTTGGCTGAAGTCACTGAAGAAAAGCACCCCAACTCCTCTCCCTTTTCCCTTGAAACAGCTGACAGGGAGGAAGCTATGTGTTCCCCTCTCAGTTGGCTGCAGTGAGCAAGAGGTTTTACCCCATCTAATATCTTGAGGGTGGTGGAGAGGAGCCCTTCCTGTCTGCTGAAAGGTCTTGGTAACTCATGTTTATTGTTTCGGCTTCTTTGTCTCTCTGTCCTTCACCCTCTTGGGAGTTGCTTAACACTGTCCTGGTCGCTGATCCCCAAAGCAGGTCCCTTGGAGGCTTTTGGCTCTTTCTCCATTGTTTTTCTGAGAACATTGAACTCTGCCTGTTACTTCAACACCATCTTCCTCATCATCATTGCTTTTCAATATCATATTGGAATTCTAGCTAGAGCAATAAGGTAAAAAAAAAGAATATAAGGCATCCAATTTGGAAATGAAAATGTAAAACTAATACTGTTTTCAGATGAAATGAAATATATATAGAAAAGCCAAAAGAATCCACAATAAAACTACTAGAACTAACTTAATTCAGTAAAGTTGTGGGGTACAATATTAAAATGCAGAAATCAGTTGCACCTCTATGCACCAGCAATGAAAGATTCAAGGATAAAATCAAGAAAAAAAAATTCAATTTATAATAGTATTTAAAATAATAACATATCTAGGAATATATAGAACCAAGGATGTTGTTTTAGTTTCCTAGGCTACTTAAAGCAGACACCATGAAACAGGTTAGCTTAAAGAGTGGGAGTTTGTTAGCTTACAGTTTGAGGCCAAGAAAATGTCCAAATCAAGGCATCATCTAGACAATGCTTTCTTCCTGAGGACTAACTGCTGGCAATCCTTGGCTCCTCTGCCACATGACAAGGCACATGGCAGCATCTGCTGTTCTCTCCCTTTTCTTCCAAGTTCATTGATTTCAGTTTCTTTCTTCCCTGGCTTTCTCTTCTTCTCTTTATTCATAATGTTTATAAAAGACTCCAGTGATAGAATTTAGACCCATCTTGAATAAGGTGTATTGAACCTTAACTGAAGTAGTCTCATCAAAAGCTCCTATTTACAATGGGTTTACATCCACAGGGTGGATTTGTTTTGTTGTTGTTTGGTTTTGGGGGTGGGGGTACTGGGGATTAAACTCAGGACCTCATACAAGGGAAGCAGGCACTCAACCACTTGAGCTACAATAGCTCCCATGGTGGATTAATTTTAAGAACATGTTTTCCTGGAGTACCTACAGATTCAGACCACCACAGATGTCAAAGATTTGTAAATTGAAAACCACAAAACATTGTTGAAAAAGACCTCAATAAATGGAAAGATATTATCACATGTTCATGGCATAGAAGACTAATATTGTTAAAGAGGTTAATATCACCCAAAGAAATTTACAGATTCAGCACAATCCCTGGGGTACAGCCCTTGGGAAGATGTAAGGAAGACTCACATCAGAATCACAGATCCTGACTTATCAGGCCCTATAGGGGTTCACATATCTCCTCCCCTAGAGTGCCTCCACCTCCTCCTCTTGCCCAATTCCCCTTCCGCCTTGGGAAATGTGATTATTGAAGCAATTCTTATTAAACAGCTACCCCTATTGTTGGCACCTTTTGCTCTGACTTTCCCCACTATAGTTATTTACACTTAAATGGGTCACATCACCTAGAATAAGATCAAATCTTTGGCTTCCTTTGTGGGCCATGTTAAATGGGATCTCCACGGAACTATCCTTGCCAGTGAAGGTTGAACACACTAAAAAATCTCTGGAAACAAAGGTACTGTGGCATTCTGACTATCATCCAAGATCTCCTCAAACTAGAAGTCATTTATTATACCTACCATCTCCTCCTGCAATATCCCTATTTGGCCAGTTCTTTAAGCCTCCACTAGTGAAAGGTGAGTAACCACAAAATATACCAACCTTAATGAACAAGTCTTGCCAATCAAAGCAACTATTCCTAATATCATCTAATTAGTAAAAATACATAGGAGCATGGGCAATTGCTTTGCTGCGACTGACTTGGCCAACATGTTTTTCTCAGTTCTAATATCTTAATAAAAATAAGATACCTGAGTGTAGCTTCCAAGACCCTAACAAATAATCTTAAAAAAAAAAACAACAACTGGCACTATACAGCTGATATCTGATTAAGGGGTCACTCTAAATAGAGCCTCTGAGAGGACCTAACCACACTTACACATCATTTATAAAAATGAAGCTAGACAATAGCACCCCATAATATACAAGGGTCATCAAACTCTGTCAAATTCCTGGCATCATATGGTCCTTTGAGGGCAGACAGATTCCCACCATTCCCAAACACAAGCCCACTTCAGACACTGAGACATGCACAATACCTATTAGGATTATTTATGTTCTAGAAATGAAACATCCCATTCTCTCACTCTCATTACAGTCCAAGTACAAAACTGCATGTACATCTCCTGCTTTTTACTGGAGATAGCCTCATCAATAGGCCTTAGAATTGGCACATTAGGTCATTTCCATGCCATGTCCCTTGTCCCACTGGGACCAGATTGTAGATTACAGGCCTTTGCTGCCCCTAATCATGCCTCTTGGAGTCCTTGGATTAAACATGGCAAATCCTGGCTGCTTATTGGGCTAAAGCTATAACTGGTCATCCTGCACACACAGATTCCCATAATGCCATGAATGAGAGATAATTTCCAGTGGAAACTCAGCATGGCCACCAAAGCCTCACTGGTTAAATGGAAATGTGTCTACAGGAGAGGGCTAAACCCGACAGAAAAGACTTTTCCAAATTGCAAGAGGATTTGGCATGTTCAGTCTCTTGCCCACAGATCTTGAGATGCTGACAATGATACGTACATTGCTCCCTCCTCTAGCCAAGTGAAGAGTTCCTTGGGACCAACTATCTGACATGGAAATGGAGTCACTATATATCACTGATGAAAACACCATTATTTTATGCAACACAGCTTGCTGGAGGGCCATGGCATATCACCCAACTTCAAACACCCCACTTACCTAAGATGGTTGTTTGGGGTCTACATGATTGGTAGAGCTATAAGCATTCCAGTTAGTCTTACAGGAAATCTCTGAGCCACTAGTTTCCCAATATTCAAATTGTGACTGATTTTCAGTCAGTGGCCAGAAAGTCATTGGAAACAAAATAAGTTTCTCATTTACAAAAGTCTCTTGGGTGGAGCTTCATTTCCGGAAATAGCTCGCAACCTCACCCATTTCCACAAACTCTCTATCACCATGTCAGAGTCACTGTTCAATGACACTACTGATAAACTGCCTAAAATTCATATCTGGTAGGTGCCTCAGAGACTTCCTATTTAGGCCTCCCAAGCTTCCTCTACCAAGTGGCAGTCTGGGCACATAGGACGTCAAGTCTCAGAGGCTCCTCTGCCCTGGTGGAGTGGGCACATAAAAAGGGATTGCCACTTTGTCCATCATTGGCCCAAATGGTTGCTAAAGGCTGTGTCTTGTGCTTCAAAACCAAACACTGGCAACCCATAGATGGGGTCATGTTCTACAGGGTAGTGATAAATCCTTGCCCCGTTGCCATATTAATTAAATGGGACCACTTCCCATCACTGCTGAAGCCACTAAGAAGTAGAGATTATAACTCCCAAACTACAGAGTGGAAGAGTCTAGGTCACTTTTAGAGATGAAGGAAAGCTACGTCTGGTGGTTGTCAGCGACATCAAAAAATGAACTCTTTTTGTCATGCCACTAGCACTCATTACCCAAACAAGGTACAACACCCAGAATGGCAAACATCATACAGCAAGCCTTGAGAGAAAGCATTATACAATCTCTCAGCAAGGGAGAAAAATTACCAAGTCTGGCTATCATGATACAAATAACTGCCCCAGACACCAGTCCTCACCAACTAGTGTAATGTCAGTGTTCACTTGGCTTTGGGTTTTAGTATTTTAGTTGGATGCATGGATCATAACCTGACTACCTGATACACAAGGAATCACCATGCAGGCCTAGGAATACTCAAGCAATACTTGACTAATCTTAAAATTTTACCCAGGGATGAGACTGAGGAGATTAATGGCTGTTGCTCCTCAACCATCTGCATCAAATATGGCTAATGACCAAAGTGATCTAACCTATATATCAAGTAGATCTGCTGGCACCAATGCATAAATGATTCTTGAGCCAGGCATAACCTAATACAATTCTCATACAGCATCAATGGTGTATTAGTCAGCCAAAAGGGGTGCTAATGCAAATTACCAGAAATCTGTTGGCTTTTATAAAGGGTGTTTATTTGGGGTAGAAGCTTACAGTCACAAGGCCCTAAAGAGGTACCAACTCAAGGTGCCATAAGAGGTACTTGCTCACCCAAAGGAATTTGCCACAGGTTGAAGGAAGATGGCAGACAATGTCTGCAAGGGTTCAGCCTCCCTTCTTCCTCTTAAGGCTCCATGGTCCCAGCTTCTTCCAATCTCAGCTGTAGGCAAGCATAAGGCTCATGTCTCTCCCCAGGGCTTGATTCTCACTGGGCTCAGCTGCTCTGCTCTCTTCACAAGGTCAGCTGTAGACTATCAGGCTCATATCTCTTCCCGAGGCCTCTGCCATGTCTAATGTAGCCTTCTCTCTTTTCTCATGTATCTACTTCTCTGTGTATCTACTTCTGTGTGAGAATCTGTTTTATCACCCCATCAAGGGGGCAGGCACTCAATGTTGAGTCATACTCTAATGATGTAATTGAATCAAAGCCCTAATCTTAATGTAATTTAATCAGACATCTCAGCTGAATCTAATACAATCAAAGGGTTATCACACCCAGAGGTACAGAACAGTTTACAAACATAATCTGTATTTCTTTTTGAAATTCATAAATAATATTAAACTGCCACAAATGGCCTCAGGAATATAATCAAATCAAACCTGTACAGCTAATTTTCTTCTACTCCAGACTGCTGAACATACTATTCTAAGACAAGAGCATATATTGCAAAGAAAGCCTACAAAAAATCAACATCTATTTTGCATATAAGTGTGGACAAAACATATTCTTCCCATGGAAGGAAATTCAGGAAACTGTGTGGGAACTCACAGTCAAAGCCTTTTCTATGTGCATCCTAGACAAACTGCTAAAGGTCACTGAGCTCTGTGACAACAAAATTTTACAAAACCTACAAAGCTATCATGACTATGGTTGCACAATGGTATTTAAAAGCCCTTGAGAAAATTCTCATCCTTTATGGATAGCTACTGGGAAGGGATACCTATCCCCTGGTTGAGCCCTGAGGATGGCCACCTCAACTAAGATTACATCACCCCAGCCCACAAACTTGTCACTGGGGATGACTTCACCTCAGACAGTCACTCCAGGCGATGACCTTGTTGCTGGAGTGGACTTTGCCTCTCGTCAAATCTTCCACAGTAGCTGGAGGGCAGAAACTATAGCATTGCTTGCAGCCCTGTGACTCAGATTTGAAGCTATTCCCTGCAGAGTTTGACAACTGCTTGCCCAGTGAGACCATGCAGCTACCCCCTACACAAATGTCAGCTTGTCTGGATAATAGTGAACTCCTCCTCATTAGTTAATGTCTATGTAACCATTTGGATGACTGATGCCTTGTCAGAGAGCCCCTTCCCAAACTCCTCTTCCTGTGAGTATTAATGCAGAGAAATTCTTGCCCCATAGTCCCAACTGAGGGGTTCCCTATACACAATATCACAGGTACTCTACAACCCCATACTGAAATCTCCACTTTTTTCCCTTTTTTCAAAAGACACTTAACCCTCACTCTTGGGAATATTCATCAACTGACAATTTTTTCATGCAGGCCATTGAAATAGTGGCCTATAAGCTACAGCAATGGAACTGCTATATATGCCACCACCATGCACGGGCCTGTTCCAAAAGTTTTGGCTCTACCCCACCAAAGTGATTCCAGATGATCCTTTGTTTTGAACAAAGGTCACTCATCCATGGGCATCCCTAATCTTTGAGATGACCCCAGCGTGGCTATATCTGCCCCTCCACAAACCTGCCTAAGAGAAAGTTGTGAGTCATCTAGACTCAGACCATGACTACCACATTTAATTCATATACCATTTATTTTGAACCTCTGGGCCTGTAGGCCAAATGTCACTAACTGGCCACACAATTAAAATATCCCCAAATAATCCTTTAAAACATCTATATGCTGAGAAATGCATAATTTGGCCTCTTTTGTGGTCCTGACTTACATAGTCAACATTTTCAATTTTTAACTTGCTCTGATGGATGGGGACTGGTCCACTGTTTATAAACCCATGACTCTGTGTGGACATATGGCAATACAGTTAGCACCCTTGGAGGGAGCCTCCCATCCTGACCCCAAAATCATTGGGACTGAGAGTTCTTACTAGGGTTGCCAGAAACACTCTGTAAGCCACATCCCTACAATGACAGATACCCTCCAAGCCAGTTAACGGTTTTCAACCATGATAGCCCAGCATATAAGACTAGTACACCAGCCCCTGGACTTCATGCACAACAGCATAGCTCCTTACCTCAAATGGTCTTTGACAATAGAGTAACGATGGATTATTTGCTGGCTCAGGAGGTGAGGGGGGTGGTTCTGTGCTATGATTGTCATGGCCTGCTGCATGTACATCAATTCAGGGCAACTCTAATATAATTTACTAAGGATGCAACAAGAGATGGAATTTTTTTTAATTTTTTATTTTTAGTTAGGCCAGTAAAAAGAATTTATTTGGGAAATGGGGGAAAGAACAGAGCTTCTGAGAAAGGGGAGAGAAAGACAGAAATACACACCAAGATTTGATGTGGGCCCCTCTAGGCAAGAGAGAACTTAGAAATTGATAATAATAATTAATTATTTTACTACCTTTGTTAAAATGTTTACTTCCTCTCAAACCCTCACTACCTTCAAGGCTGCCTGGGACCTTTTCTCATGGGTAAGTCCTGCTACCTGGGAAACCTGGCTCTACCAAGCCTTCCAATTACTACTTATGACTATTTTAATGATTATGGTGCCCTTATAACATTGAAACCATAGTGAACAGCTTAAATATGTCCTTAAATATCATTACCATCCAGGTCACAGCCATCTCAAAAATTAACAGTGAGACACTATAGGGTGGATTGTAATGGCATAAAATAAATTATATTTGGTGCCTCATCATCTTGCCTTTCTTAGTTAAGTTCCTCCTTTGAGTGACCACCCCAGTCAGTCCTGCAGCTAGCAAGGCATATGCCTCCATTTGGTTTGGATGATAAAAGCCACCCTCAGTTTCCCCAAAATGTCTTTGCTGCTTTTGTCCTTCACACCACATAGTTTTAAGCTGCCAATCCCCAATATCCACAGGAAAACTCACCTTTCCCCTTGGGATCACAACAAAGATGAGAGCTTGGGACCCATACATTGTTCTTCCTCTCCATTCCCTTTCACTGACCCTAATGGCAATCTAGGTTAGGTAAACCTGAGACCCTTCCACCAGTGTCATTTTCTTCTCTCCTCCAGGACCATTGATCTAATAAAGTTGTCCTATCACACTGTCATAGTTTGCCACAAGACTGCCGATGCAAAGTAATAGAAATGGGTTGATTTTCACAATGGGAAATTTATTAGGGGTAAAAACTTACAGTTCCAAGACTGTGAAATATCCATTTCTAGGTAACAGCAGAGATACTTCCTCACCAAAGTCACCTACTGATGATTCTGGGGGTCCTAACTCATAGCGAATATGGCCACTGAGCTCTGCCTAGGTCCTTGCCTTCTCGTCCAGAATCTACCATCTTCAGGAGCTCAGTTTTGGGCAACCAGGCATAGGGATTGTCTCTTTATGGGCCTCCTCTCTGTCTCCTCTCTCAGTCTCAGTTTCAATCTCAGTCAACGGAACTTTCTTCCCAAATTTAGATGTAAGTTATCAGGCATATTGCAGGGCTCTTTTCCTCAGCCTGGAGCTTCTCTGTGGGCCCAGCCTCTTGGGGGTTTCATGCTTAATCTTTGGCAGCAAGCAATCCTGTAATCATTTCTAATATAGCAAAGTCAAAAATGGTGGCTTCCTTTCTCACTCTCTGTGTGTCTCCATTTATATCAGACTAAGCAAGAGGACAGAGATCCAAGTTGGCTCATGCCTCACTGACACAGTCAAATAAAAAGTGTCTCACATCCACATGAATGGATTAGTTCAAATACATAATCTTTCTCTTTTTGGCATTCACCAAATTCAAACTGTCACACATGCATTCTCATCTGTCTGGCTATCTGTGTTTATGTCTCATCACTCAAAAAATTTCTATATAATATCCAAAATCTTCTCACTTCCTGACTTCAAAACTTACTACAAAATTACAGTAATCAAAATAATGTGGTGCTGGCATAAGAACAAATAGACCAATGGAATAGAATTGCGTATTCAGAATAAGCTAACATATTTTTGGCCAAGGTTTTCATCAAGGTTTCCAACTCCACTCAATGGGGAAAAATAGTCCCTTCAATAAATGGTGCTGGGAGAACTGGATATCCACATGCAAAAGAATGATTGGACACCTATATCACGCCATATACAAAAGTTAACTACAAATGGATAAATGGATCAATGACCCAAATATAAGCTATAAAACCAAAAGACTTTTAGCTGTAAACATCAACAAAAACATTGAGGACTTTTAATTAGGCAGTGGATTCCTAAGTATGATGTCAAAAGCATGAGCAAAAGTTTTAAAAATAGATTAATTGTACTTCTTCAAAATAAAAAAACAAAGTATATCAAAAGGCATTGTCAGGATAGTGAAAAGACAACCCACAAAATGTGAGAAAATATTTGGAAATTATTTATCTGAAAAAGGTTTAATGTCCAGAATATATAAGGTACTCTTACAACTCAACAACAGAAAGACAGACAACCCAATTAAAAAATGGGGAAAGGTCTTGAATAGATATTTTTCCAAAGATATACAAATGGCCAATACACACATGAAAAGAAGTTCAATATCATTAGTTATTGGGGAAATAGAAATCAAAATCACAATGAGACACCTTTCATTACCCATTAGGATGTTTATTGAAAAAATAAAATGAAGTAAATGTTGGTGACACTGTAGTGAAATTAGAACTTTTGTGCATTCCTGGTGGGAATGTAAAATGTTGCAACCCCGGTGGAAAACTTTTTGGTGGTACTTCAAAGAGTTCCTATTGACCTGGGAATTCTCTTCTGTGTATATAACTCAACAAATTGAAAACAAGGACTCTGATATATTCGCGTATCAAAGTTCATGGCAACATTATTCACACTAGCCAAAAGATGGAAGCAACTCAAGTGTCCATCAAGAGATTAATGGATAAACAAAATGTGGTATATGCATATAATGGAATATTTTTCAGGTGTAAAAAGGAATTGTTTTCTGATACATGCTACTGCATGGTTGATTCATGAAGACATTAAGTTGCATCAAATAATCCAAACAAAAAATAACAACTATTGTATGAATAAGAAGGTCACTGAATCAGGGCTCCACTGGGCTGCTCTAATGTTTAGTAAATAAATGTCATTAAGGACATCTTTGACTGCCATTCCTTAAAGATTTGGGTAGATATATTTTGCTACTAATTCTGGTAAAAATTAAACAGCTACATCTTCACCTGCAAAGTAAACCTTATATATTTGCTGCATGTATTTTATAGTAAGTTAGTTATTTTTGCAAATCCCTCATTGAAGGGAAAATGCAAAGGAATGTTGATATTACAAAAGACTAATTATATCCCCTTGGGTGTTACACACTTCATTTTCTATGGAGGTTAATAGTAATCACTAACTTTCTATCTGTTGAAGAGAGTATTTTTCATTTACTTTTGAGCAGTTGGTTCATTTTATAGCTAGTTTTGCATAATTGCATTAACATCTACAATTTTGAGAGTGAATCAATTTCTAACTAATTGCTAAAACTCTCTACTCCTTTAGGCTAACAAAAGGGATTTTACTGTGACACAAAGTTATTTAATAAACTAATAAATGTGGGAAAGAGAGCAATGTGTAAGAGCCTTATTTCTTGAAAACTCTTTGTTGTCCACATTTATCTTGTATAATTACCACTTGGTATAATTAATATCATCCAGCATACACTTATCTTTTCAGCATAGAGAGACTATTATTCTCTTTCTAAGATGTGTTTTCTGCCTATGGCAGTCAATTAAAGAAAGATTTAAGGAAAACCACATATAGAAACAGAGTACTATACATGTGGTCCTTTACATTGATGTGCAGTTTAAAACATTTTGTAAGCAGTCTTGCATTGTGCTCACATATTGACAATGATACAGCAGAGATATTAGATTTATTTTGACAAAGGGGAAACTTTAGCTTATACAATGAAAACAGTTAAGAGCATATCAAAATCTTAAACAATGTAAAACCTTTATTTTTAAGCTACTAAAGAAGAATTTTTTTTACCCATAGGCTAGGCCATGTTGTGCTCTGATTATTGCGAAAGATTTAAGAAGGATCTGGAAAATTGCATTAACTTTCTGTTACTGGGTTATGGAGAAGATTATTTTTTTAGCCCCGTATCCAACAGCCTACAGACTCAGATTTCTTTACTTATTTCAATATAACTAGTGACAAAACAGAGCATCAAGGTATAAAAAGATCAATTCTTTCTGGAAGGGATTTTTATTTTTGTTTCAATATTATTGTTAAGAGGTACCAGGGATTGAACCTGGGATCTCATATACGGGAAGCAGGTGCTCAACCACTGAGCTACACCTGTTCCCCAGGACCTTCTATTTTTATTTATTATTTCATATAACATGATGGAAATTTTGAAGTCATCTGTTTTTTTTACTGTGCATGTATTAATCCTCCTAAAAATATAAGAGCCATCTCTTATATTTTTGTCTTGGTGCCATCCCTTGAGTTCAAAAAGATTGCATATTTTATTACCATTTATGAACTATTGTGTTCAGCTTGTTAGCCTGTGATTTCCTCAGGAATTTTGCAAACTATACCTTAGCTTAGATTTGGGTAAATGCTATGTAATTAAATGTTATAATTAAATTACTATATCAAATTATTTTATATTGTTTTATTGGACAGGACTTAGTAAATTTGCTTGGTAAGAAAGAAACTTCGCTGAACTTTCAACGAATCCAATCTATAATTTTGCTATTGAATACTTTTTTGTATGTGTTTATTTTCTGCCTATACTGATTGTGTCCTATAATGAATGATTTTACAAATAATCCCTTCAATAGTTGTCAATTTCACACAAGGAAATATTCAGTTCCATGTAAATAGGATACACTTCACCTAATATTGAAAGTCACATCTTAAATGTAGATCACTAATAAATTTGTTGAAACAAAAAGGTATTTAGGCAAAACAAATATCTCAGCCCATCTACTTCCATCACCACTATGTACTCAGTTGTTTTGAATATATTATACTCATCATCTTCTTCAGTTCTTATTCAATCAAAAGACCTTGTAAGTGTAATGGATTTAAGAGTCTTTCTAGTTATTTGTACTAAATTTACTGTTTTGAGACTGGCTAATGTAATTAAGATATTATTTTTGTTTTGGAAACATAGTGAATATGTAAGTAAAAGTTGAATATCCTTTTATTCCAGATATTTTTTCTAAGTCACATAAGAAGACCAGGAAAAGGTTAAATTACAGATATTTAAATTTTCAACCATTAATTTCTGTGCATTCTAAAATTCTCAGGATGATGTGGATCAGATCCCCTTTCCATTTATTTCCACTAACCTTTAATATAGATTTGGTCAATTAGGAAATTAAGAATCTTTTTTAAAAAATTGCACCTTTATGGTCATTACATGTTTCTCCTCACCAGAAAGACAAACAAGCAAGTCAAACTAAATCATAGTGTTGGTTCATGAACACATGCATGGCCATTTAATTAATCAGAAATCATTATGTTTAAGGTAGGATGCATTCTCATTTTGCTATGCATTAAAAGAAGTAGAAATAGAACATTTTCAGTGGTACATGTTTTGAGCAATGTTTTATTTCTTCAGACTTTGAGGCAATTATAATGAAAAATTTCTTAATAGACATTTAATACAGTCTACCATTCAAGGGGAAAATTTAACACTATCTCTTCTCTTTGTAAATAGCCATCCTAGTTTCTAACAGGAGTGTCAGGCTCTCCAACAACCTCCTTATGTTGGTCGATTTCTTTGCTGCTGAAAGAGTGCACATATGACAGAAACAGGGATGCATGAGGGCATTTGGAGTTCAGGAAATGTCAAAGTACTTCTTCAAAAATGTGTGTTTTCTTTAATTTTGATGTCTGTCCTCATTTCAAAGTAAATTGGATCTATATATTTCTGCCTCTATGCTTTAGCTACCACAAGTAATATATGACGAGGGTTATCTGGTCCACAACAACTTTCTGAGTACTCTTACATGCCTCTCAATGGTTTTATTTGAATAGGAAAAAATTGTATTCCCACGTGTAAGAAAACGGAGAGTATCTATATATATTAAACGGGATTTTTATGTAAGAAGATTTTTCTCTTCTTCCCATGTATTTATTGTTCAATCATTTTATATCAATATGGACACAAAGGTACTTATTTTCTACTTTGGGTTATAATCCAATACTACATTATTTATTGTATTGCTCAAATGTATCTAGCTATGTCCATAGGGAGCTCTTTCAAATTTGCTTGTTTTCCTTTGACATGCCCTCATCCTTTTGATTTTAAAAATTTCATCTTTTCATTTTTAAATATTTCCTTACTTTCTGGTATATCAAGATGCTATAAGTTATCTTGATTACTCTGCCCCATCATCAGTTTTCCACAGAGCATATTTTCCTTTTATTGGGAGTTGGGTTTGTACATTTATACAGACTCAAGTGTTATTGTTTCTAGGCCCTCTCAGGGAATCAAGCTAGGTTAATATACACATACTAACCCATGAATACACACATAGCTGTAATTATTTCTGAATTTATCCACCTGAATAAAACTTAAGTTATGCATGAGTACATACTTATTCTTTAATGGTGGCCCAGTACTATTCATTCTACCCTTCCTTTCTTGCTTAGCTGAAACTTCCTTCTCCAAGAGTGAAAAACCTGGCTCTCATCATCCACCATTCGTTTTCTTATTGTTCAACCCACTATACAGGTAAAACAGTTTCAGAATTTTTAATCCACATATACCTGAGAAATAGATTTTTCATTTAGTATCGTATTTATGTACAGTTCATTTCACCTTTAGCCTTACAATTTCCAGCCAAAGCACCATTTTCCAATGTTACCTATGCCAGTTCTTTTTCCCCTCACTTCCTTCAGAGTTGTTATGTCAGAAATTTATAACACAGCTAGATTCATCTGTCACAGTCTATATTGCATCCTGGAACCCCCCAACATCCTGGTTTATTATTATTTTTTGGCATACACTAAAGTTTACTCTTTGTGATTTACATTTCTGTGGGTTTTGACAAAAACATAAAGTCGTTTATCTACCACCACAGTACCATTCAGAACAGTTTTCCTCCCTCTTCACATTTGCCTTACATGTATAATTTGAAGTCAACCACTTTCTCCACCCCAACCTCTGGCAACCATTAACAATTTTTCCAAACCATTATTCTCTGAACCTATAGAAGTAAGAAAGACAACAACAAAAGAATCAACATTTTGTCTGCCTTTCCTATAAAGAAAATCAAATTATTGGAGAAGTTTAATTTTACAGATGTATTGAATTTGAATGAAACAGAAATGATAGAAATTGATAATTACCAGTTTAGGAAATAAATGATGTAGGTAATGAATATCAGTTACAGTTAACATCATAATATAAGGTAAAAATCAGACAATGTGTGACTTCCTATACATTTGGAGTTTGCAAAAGAACCCAAATCATACTTCTATAACCAACTGCCAGTTTACGTGAAATTTTGAAAAGAAAGAAATACAATAATAGAATAATCATACTGATTCAAAGAGCAAAATCCAGAATGTGATAAAGCACCTCTCTCTTCAATAAGCAAATGCAAGGAAAATTTAAATAGAGGAAACAAAAATGTGTAAATTAAAGAGACTGAGGAAACATTGGCAAATACAACTTTTTTACACAAGCAATAAAATATATATGCATGAGAAAATTAGGAATATTTGAACACTGACTGGATATTTGATGTTTGTACAGTATTACAGTATATTTTTGTTCTTTTTTGGTGAGATAATGATATTGTGGTTTTATCGGTAAAAAAAAAATCCCTTAACTTTTAGAGAACGGCCATGAATAGATAATTTTGGTTCATGATACTATAATTTACCCTTTTGTATGTATTTAATTTTTGTATAAAGAAAAGTAAAATCTATATTAAATATTAATATACATAATATATACATGTATATATAATTTATATATTTACATATTGGGAAGAAGGAGTTTAAGCAGGTCCAGTATGATCGTCATTTTTTTTACTGGGAGAGCACCCCAAGGCAAATTAAATGAAGACAGGTGACCAGATCTAATCTCCTTGCCAATCAGACCTATAAGCAAACATACTGATCTTATTTCCTAGGAGAAACAGATCTTGTCTACAGAATGCCCATAACAGAGTATACTTAGCTAAAAGTAGGGTGACAAACTGAACCACCTCTCCCAATACTGTTTTGGTTTTAGCACTGATTGTTCTGCATCCCTGGATACCTGTCACCTGGATTCAAAAACTGGATACCTGTCACCTGGATTCAAAGTTTTGGAGATGGCTGCAGAGGTTTGGGAAAAGTCTATAAAACCTATACACTGGCCCCCAAAATAGTATTGACAGCAACACTGTTTTTAAGTGTCAAATGGATATGATATAGGTTATCTGACTTCTGCTGTAGCTGTTACAGTTTTGTTTCCTGACAGCTGGTGTTGACAACATAATTTGTGGTTCACAATAATGAATCATCTATTGTATCATTCTGAGTGATGTGACTTAAGTGTGTAACTTCAGTGCCTTGTAATTATGAAAGTTAAAATCCTTCTTTGACTTTGCCTGTAAATTAAATGTGCTATTGACATAGTGTAGGTTTAACTTTTTAATATTGTGAATATTGTGACCAAATTTTATCAGAGTTCAGATGATTAAAATGATAATTATTAAAATATAAAAGCTAGCATTACCTAAACATAACCATAAATGAAGGCTATATAATTCTGTTATTTTAATGATAGATGGAAGGAGGCATACAATTGGATTCAGGAGATAAATAAACAAGACAAAGCATACTGCACAATATTCAGAAAAGAATATAGGATCAGGCATGGTGGAGAAGCTGATGTGAACATGTATTTGGAGACTAAATCTCACAAGTCTGGGATAAGACAGCCATGTACTTCTAAATCAAGCAAAGGTTTTTGTCTTCCAGGAAAACATCAAATCTCAGTCAAAAATAATGGCAGCTAAATTAACTTTGAATACCACAAGGACAAACATGCATTATCATATGCTGGGGAAATAACTGATATGCTTAGCAGCCATTTCCCATTCCCAGCCTAACCCCCCTCCTCTTTTTTTTCCCTGCTCCCTTGGTTTGTAGGGGTTTTTTTTTTTTTTTTTTTTTTTAATTTATTCTAAAGAAACTTTAGATTACATAAATGTTACATAAAAAATATGAGATTCCCATATACCCACTCCCTCCCCCTCCCACACTTTCTCACATTAACAACATCCTTCATTAATGTGGTACATTTGTTACAATTGATGAACACATATTGAAGCATTGCCACTAACCATGTATTATAGTTTACATTATAGTTTACACCCGTCCAGTGCAATTTTGTAAGTAATTACAAAATACGTAATGGCCTGTATTCATCATTACAGCATCATGCAGGACAATTCCAATGACCTGAAAATGCCCCCATATTACACCCCTCCTCTTTTATTGTTCAGATGTTTCAAAGTTTTCATTACCCAGCCCAGAGAAGACATTAGGTCAAATGGAAAGGTCTGACCATACCTTATACCCAGACACTGAGAATAACCATTTCCAGCTACTTAGCAGGAGGGGACTCTCAAGGGCAGGACTCCCGCCCCTTAGGTTGTATAAATACCCTGCACCCTGCCCTGGGGCAACACAGACTTATTTTTCCACTCTAAGCAGTAAAGTGAGCTGTGCTGGGCTGCCATCCTTGGACCTTGATCTGTGCAGTTGCCTTCCCTGGGAGACCGGCCATGATGGGCTCTCTTCTGCTCTTTGAGATCCTTTGTGTGATGTCAGTAATAAAGCAGTTGTTCACCGAAAGTTTCTGTTGTGACCCAGCCTCTGTTCTCACAATGCACCATTCAGCAGCTCATTCCATATCATACAGTTTCATTCATTGTTCTAGGAATATAAGGAAATTCATATTTCCTGATTTATAGGTTGTAACTGGGAGTAGAAAAAAGGTGAATTTTGATAGGAGATGTGTTGGCCCCTTACATGGTACATTTGATTGTCATATCTTTTTAATGAACATGCTTCCTAGACTATTTCAAGTGACTTGTTGAATCATGGCAGCAACAACACCATCAAAATTTCCCCTAGCTCCTAGATATTTTGATTTGAAAAATAGAGTTTTATATCATCCATTTCTATGTAGATTTTAATAAGATTGCATAAAACATAAAACAAAAAATTGTTGATATCTTGTACAAATACAAACTAGATTATGCTTATCATGCTGCATATTCAGCAAACAGTACAAATATAAATTTTGGTAAATTTCATTCAATTTATGTAATTCTTAACAATAAAATGAAAAGACAGTATTTGATAAATATCATCCAAGCTTTATACCCCAACACTGATTTAAAAAAGTCGGGGTGGGGGGAATGATTTGCTTAAATGTGATATTGAGGCTTTCATAATAAACATTTTATGACTTTTCAGTTTTCTCAAAACTTGCAGAATCACTTGTTGAAATTTTTTTACTGTGTGGAAAGGTTATAGAAGGAGATAAGCTTTACACCTTGCTTGGAAAACAGCTATCACTATAGCCAGTGACAAAAATGTTGTTATAAGTTCAGCCTGTCATGGAATCATATTTTTTAAGTGTGGGGCAAAAATGGCCTCTAATTTGGAAACATATTGAGGATGAGAATGGAGAAAAGGATTCCACTAAAACAGGACTTTACATGCTGTTTTCCCAATGCTATTTGATTATCTTTGAGAAGGCCAAAAACTTCTAGAAAAAGGCTGAATTGACTATCCTTGAATAGTTAGATGTCATGGTAGGTCTCAAGAAATCGTACAGTGAGAAAAATGCCTCATTTTTTTTGGAAAAAACACTCATCAGAACTCAAGAAAAAGATGTCACCAGAATAAGGCAGTTAAGATAAGCAGGACTTTCTCAATATCTTTACTGAAATTGTAACTTATTTGGAATCCAGCTTCAATCTCAAGACTTCAAATTATCTTTGTGCTTTAAAATAAATTTCCCTGAAAAATAGAGTTTTAATTTATGATAGCGTCTAGTATGCTCTGTAATGTTTAAAAATAACAAGAATTTTAGACCTGGATACCAAATATGATGAATCTATAGACGCAGAACATCTGATTGACAAATGATCTATCAAACCAAGCCTGGAGATACAATGTGGACGGACATTTTCAGAATGCTGAAAATGCATACTTCAAGCCTATCTTGCTGTTGCTAGTGAGAAAAATCTTAAGTATTCCATCTAGAATGCTTATGTTGAAAGGATATTTAGCAGGATCTCATCACGTTGAACTGACACCAGGAATAAGTATAATGTGGGCTTGATAAGAGCAGAGCTGAAAAGTCAAAATGAGTTTTACATTGTGCATTCAATTTTACCACTACATAAAAGAAAAGAAGAATGTCCTAAAGGGTAAAAGCAGTTTAGAGAAGTATTGGAAAAGGAAACAAAAGAGTAAAAATATCCTACTGTATCACAAGAAAGAAAGAAATATATCAATATAATTTTTTATTAAATATAGCTAAAATTTGCTTTATTAGTCCTATAGTATTTAGATTTTCCTTTGAAAAAGTCTTATATTCATGTATTTTAAGAATATAGTCTACAACATTTAAATATCTAGCAAAGTTTAAAAATAATTCAAATAAATTGTGCTATCAGAAGACAGACAGAAAGAAGCATTTTTAAATAGTGTTATATTTTCCTCATGTATACATTGCTTCTGTTCACTAGTTCTATTGTAGCTTTGTTTAAATATTTGCACTTATATAACATTACATTAAATATACAGGATTGTGTATAAATGTAAATGCATCCTTCATATTTTATAGTGAAGCAAAAACAGATATGTTTATAATTATTTATTGTATATTATATTATGTTTTGGTATGGTATAGCTATGTCCATGTTGACTCTTAAAAACTTGGTAACACTAGCTTAAGTGAAATTTATAGTAAAAAAAAAAAAAAAAAAAGGATTAAATTTTTTGAGTCAGTTCTCCATAGAGAATGTCAAGTAAGCTCCACAACTGTATAAGTTTTAAAACAGAGTTGTTTCATAACTGAAATACTTCTTGCTATGTGAGGTAACTCTAAATTTCATATGTCACCTCTACTGTTCTTGTCCAGAGGAACATGTTCTACACAGAAAGAAGGACCTGTCAAGTTTCCCTCACTGCATCAGACTTTTCTCCTCTTTGTGTCACCTGATCGCGTCCTTTAACTTATTAGTGATTATTAATTAATCAATTAATAATAATTAAATAATGATCAAACTCTCTCATTCGTATGGATGTTCCCATCAAATCTTGTGTGTTCACTCAATTATAAATAAATTATATTTTAAATATATGTTATATAGATAAATTGCATATATGCATATATGCTAATTATATGTAGTGATGCATGTATATATTTATATCAATATATAATAAATGTTACACCATTATATTTTATATAATTACTTTCTAATTATTCTGTTTTATTACATATTATTATTTATCTACCAAATAGTGAATTATATAAAACTATTTAGAATCTGATCCACAGTAACTTGAGGGGTCATAGCAATCCATTAAGGCTAGTCTGAAGACAGATAAAAGCAGAAATCATAAGTATGTGGTGAACAGTGATTTGATATGAAATTGTAGATTTGAAGACTGCAAAGTTTTTTAAAAATTGTTTTCAGTATAAGGCAAGTATCAGTGTGTGATAATGGCAGGTAAGACCAAGTGATAATGTTGATGAAAGGTCTCTAGAATATATATATATAATTTATATATATATATATATATTTTTTTTTCTCTCTCTCTCTGGTAAAAAGATTCAATTAGGAACACATTTGATTTTGAGAAAAATAGGGGTACAATGAAAATGAGATTTGAAGAATATTATTTTCCTACCAGAAGGTGATTTTAATGCAATGACATCTGGCAAAGCTGAGTTTCAATTCTGACTCTATTTTGAACATCAACCAAGTAATTTATCTGTGATCCTCAGGAAACTTTAATGTAAGATGGAAATACTAATACTATTAACTTTATACAAATGGTGGGTTAATTAAATTATGCAATGTAAAGAATTTGGCACAGACTAAAACCTAGTAGTAAGTTTTGGTATTTATTTTTGTTTTTGTTAATTAGACTTGAGCGATCTTCATCAACATTTCCATCTTTCTTCCTTCTGGGCCCATTGTGGAATTGTACCTCCCTGACCTGTTTCAAGTCTAATGTCCTGTGACTTGATTGAGTAGATAACATGGGAGCTTAAATAAGTTACATTTTTTTGGCAGAAATTATTTTACCTCCAGTTGTGGTTGGAGTGGCATATGAAACTTCCTGTTACCTGAGTTTGTTTTTTTTTTAAATATTTTCCAGCACTCTTCTCCCCCATCTCCCCCTTCCTCCTACTTGCTGTCTGTGCCCATTCACTGGGTGATCTGTGTTTGTTTCTTGCCTTCTCATTTTTCTCCTCCAAGCTTCACGAGGATTGGATCCTAGGGACCTCCGATGTGGGAGAGAGGCACCTTGTCACTTGCGACACCTCAGTTCCTGGTTTCTGGCGCGTCTCGCTTTGACTCTCCCCTGCATCTCTCTTTTGTTGCATCATCTTCTTGCTGCATGGTTTACCATGCAGGCCTGGCTCGCCTGTACGCCTTTTTACCAGGAGACCTCTGGGATCGAACCTGGGTCCTCCCATGTGGTAGACGGAAGCCCAAACACTTGAGCCACAGCTGCTTCCCATCCTGAGTTTTTGAGTGACAAAGATGAGCAAAGCTTCCTGGTAAGTAGCACTGGAAAAGTAGTATGAAATAAACACAAAGTTTATTCTCTTCAGTCACTGAGATTCAAGGGTTGCTTGCTCTTACAGCAGTACATAGGCTAAATTACATGGCCTGGAACAAAAATACTACATGAAGAGAGCCAAATAGTTTGGTACTGTTTGGAAAAATCTTAGTAGGGTAGTGTTGCAAGAAGAGGTTGGTGAAGAAATGTTTCAAAATATAACTTTTCAATATATTAATAATCACTTTTTTGATGGATTAATATAAGAAAAGAAATTATTTTCTATTCCTTCAGTACAATTTACAAATAGTATTGGAATAATATGGAAATGGATGATACTTGATCCCTTTCCCACATAGTTTTTTTTTTTTTAATATTTTTTATTGAAGTATATCATTCATACATCAACACAGTTAAACAATGTGTATAGTAAAAGTTGTGAACTTACAAAATAACCATGCATAACATCATACAGGGGTCCCATACATCACCCCTCCACCAACACCTTGCATTGTTGCGATACATTTGTTACAAACTATGCAAAAGCATCCTCAAAATATTACTACCAACTATTGTCCATATCTTACATTTGTTATAGTTTTCCCCCAACCCACCTTATTTTTCTTTAACCCTTTCTTATGCATACTCGTTAATTAAAATAATCTGTCTGGATCAATAATGATTTAGCATGACTGCTGTTGAAAAAGATTCTGAGTTTTTCTGCCTCATAAAATTATGAGTTGGCATATTGTTATCTGCAGTAATTCATTCCAATAAGATGTGAAGAATTCTGAAATAAGAATTTGATTGTCCAGAAAGAATTATGGCCTAAATGGAAAATAAATAACTAAACCAATAATTTATTTCATTCTTAGAGATTTTTATGTCCAATTGTTAGAGCTATAATATAAAAATTAGAATTATGTTAAAATTAATTTCTATTATATTAGAATTATTATTTACTTTTATAAATGTTTGTTGTTGTACTATTTCTTATAATTGATTATATTAAATCTAACCTGGCCTTGCACTCTCTTTTAAAATCTGTAATTTTGTTCAACCTATTTTTCTATTTATTTTACAATTTTACAATAAAGGTCTTTTTAACAGTTAAAGAAAAAGCCATTGATTATACATGTTGGATAGAACATATGGTATGTGAATAGATCTCCATAAAACTGCTTAATAAACAAACAAATAATTGTGCAAGAATAGCCAGAAATAGCAGCTATGTACAGCAGGGGAAACAGAGAATTTGAAAGGGGAGGAATTTCCTTGTTTGTTTGTCTGTTCTTTGTTTAATATTATTATTATTGAAATAATGAAAATGCTTTAATAATGATTTAAGTGATGAACGTACAACTATGCGGTTATACCAAATACCATTGATTGTACACTTTGGATAAACTGTGTGCTTTATTAACATGTATCAATAAAACTGATTTGTTTAAAAAAATAGGGTTGGATACCACATAGTTCCTTAAAGACTAGGAATGAGAAAGTACAGTCTTACAAAATTATTAGCTTATTTATAAAGCCACTTAGAAAGTGTCAAAAATTTACTAATAGTAGTTAGCTGCAAAGGGAAGACTGAGTAAATTAGCAAGGTAAGTTAATTGGTTAACGCTGATGATTCTCAGAAAAGGATTTTAGTTGAATCTTCATCATTTTTAAAAATTGTAATATATATATATATATATATATATGAATACCAGATTACTCTGAAGGGCATTTCTGTGATTCACACTCCACCTGTAATGGGAGTGTATACTCCGTGTTCTCTCTCCAGGAACTAGGAGTTCTCACTATTTTTGTTTGTATTTTTCCCCTAACTAGCCTCCAAACTCCTTGAAGGAGTGGGTTGTTCATAATGACTACATAAACCAAAAACTTAGATGACATATATGCAGAAAATGCAATATAAGCCCCTAAGATACTGCTGCCCAGTTTGCAGTAACCAGCTAAGTATTGCAAATTCATTTCTCTTTCTTTCATGTAAAAATGGTCCCCCAAGTGGAAAGAGTCTATTGAAAATAGAAAACATATTCCAAAAAGGCCTACTATGATAAACAAAGTATTTTTTATATGCTTAAGTAGTTTGCAGCTGGAGTGGCGAAAGATAGTAACTTCCTTTAGGACATTACATTTCATACAGAGTGAAGAAGCTTAGTGCAAAATAGAATATAATAGCAAGAATAACAACAACGAGAAAAGTAACCTTAGACAAGTCTATAATCTTTTTCAATAGGTAATTTTAGAGCAGCATTGGCATTTGCAATATGCTACATTTGTTGAGTAGTAATTTAAGTCTCAAAAGGAACTAAAGTACTTTGCAAATTTAAATATATTTCTTCAGGGACCACTCTAAGCACCACAAAAATAGCTGTTGCATTTCACCCTTAGATAGTTACAAATGAAAGTGCAAAATAATTTTAAATGGTAGTTAAAAGGTGGAGAAAAACACTAAAAGTAATAGTAACTGCATAGTGAAGTTAAGTAGGCAAAACATAGTCATCTGAGAATTGGGTAATTTAAGCAGAGTTGTAGGTTATAAATTCCTGTATTTCTTCATTAAGTGTAAAATATGTTACATTTTGTCTGCTCAATGGATTAGACTTTTTGACTTCAGATGAAGCTTTCCACTTGATTTAGCTACTTAGGCACAGATGAAACAGAAATGGGCCAGTAAAAGCCTAATTGTGTATTATATTCTAGAACTGAAAAATAATATATATTTCACAAACGAGTGAGTTAGGTTCTATGCTATGTTGTGGAAGTCAGGTAAGTGGCAGCTGATTTAATGTTCATCCATCCATCTGTTCACTGATTGGGCAAATATTACCAGACATCTCCTGTATGCCTAATCTAGGCATGGGTGAGGAGAATACAGTGGTAAAAGATATGGTCTCCCTGTTTGGTTTTAAGGATTATATAGTCTAGCTGGCTTAGAAAGGAATTGTAAGAAGCAGCATAGACCATAGGATAATTTGAGATAATAAACAGCCAATGTTCAGCTCAGAGATGGTCAGGATGTGATGGAAATGAGGTTACTGGATTTTATTTTAGCTGTTCTAAAATACAACGGGCCCTAACACTGTTCTCCAAGGAAAATCGTATTTGTTTCTTCAAAATTATAAATATATATATACATATATGTGTGTGTGTGTATTACTACTGTGAACAAACTTCCATTTCTTTGAGTAGTATTTTATTCATATTAAATATTTAATATAAATACACAGTAGGTGAAAGCCCAGGAAGTAACACCCAATCTGTAGCAGCACATCCTTAAGATAACTCACTACAACATAGAGTGAAGACAGAGATAACAGAGTAGAAATTCAAAGGTGGCACTAGGAAGCCTATATTTCCTTCCCTTATAAGTTCACCCTTAATGAAAGCTTCTATGCAAAATTAAATTTTGGATTGCCATATTGTTCTGTTCTGTGAGTTTCTGGCTGAAGGACATACATGAAAAGTCCTATGAATATTTGGCTGCTAATGCTCTCTTGTGAAAGAAAATGCTTATACATTTAAGGTACAAAATTTTTAAAGATTAAAAACTCAAAGACAATCTCCTGGGCTTCTTTCTTCTTTTTAAATTGCTATTGACATCTATATTTTATTGAACTCTAGATAATCTCTCTTGATTATTGTTTTTTTTTCTTTGGCTGCTCAAGCAAGTACCATGCAATGGGTTGTTCTAACAATTAAAATTTATTATCTCATAGCTTTGAGGCTGGAAAAGTCTAAATCAAGGCATTATCATGGCAATACCTTCTTCCTGAAGATTGGCATTGGCTATTGGTGATCCTTGGTCCTGGGATCCTCTGTTACAGGGCAATACACATAGCAGTCTCTTTGGGGGTCTCAGTTATTTTTTTAGGTTCCATTGAATTTCAGCCTCTTGTTTCCTGTCTTTCCTCTCTATTTGTTTCAGTTTTATTCTGCTTATAAAGGACTCAAGTAATAGGATTAAGACCCATCCTAGGTCACACCTTGTGGTAGTTTGAAACTGTATGTAACCCCAGAAAATATGTTCTTAAAGCTAATCCATTCCTGTGGATGTAAAGCTACTGTAAGCAGGACGTTTTGATTAAGTTAATTCAGTTAAGGTCTGGCCCAGTGTTTGGCTAAGGAAGAGGCAGAAACTAAATGCTATGCAAAGGCCGATTTATTCAGTCAGATGAGCTTCAGGTTATAGTAAATGATTATAACAATTGAGCAATCACAAAAAAAGAAGAGTAATTAATTAAAGATATAGGAAAGAATGAAAGTATATACAACCACTCACCAAATTGGGGGAAAACACAACATCTGAACTGTCACATGTCTGGGGAGCCGCTTTGCACCTGTTCACAGTCTTGATTGGAAAAATGATCCCAGGCAAAGCATCCCCTTCTGGGTGAGGCTCTGACTGGTAGCTTAAGGGCTATCCCTTTTAAGGGGTTCAGAATCTCAGAACTCCAATGGGTCTTGCAACTTGTGAGGAATGACCTCATCAAAAGTAACTGAATCCATCTGGTGGGGTGTGGCCATGCCTTCATAGGAGAGACACAGTGTTTGGAGGGTCTTTGTTCTATTTATGGTACACTGAACAGGAACATAAAGGTTTTTAGCTTTTAGTTTTACAGGGGATATAAACAGGATGTGTAAATATCACGTCTGGTGACGTGCTCCTTTTAAACATTTGTTTTCGGGTAATAGATGGTGGGTTTCCTGCATAGCAGCATTATAACATTCCAAAGGACAAAGAACAAGTTAATCGTTCACAATTCTAGGCTAAAACAGCAGACATTACTGATTAGAAAACTTATGAATTCACAATTCTTAATAATAATTTCCTTCTAGTACATCACCCAGAATGGATCTTAACCATCTTATTTCAGTCCATTATAAATGGAATGAATATGGAGAGAGAGAAAATGAAAGCCATGGAAGTAAGAAGCTGAAAGCAACAAAACCCAGAAGAGAAGGGAGAGACCCGTAAAGGCCACCATGAGCCTTACCATGTGACAGAGGAGTCCAGGATCACCAGCAGCCAGTCTTCAGAAAGAATGCATCACCTGATAATGCCTTGATTTGAACATTTTCAAAACTGTAAGCTTCTAAACCAATAAATTCCCATTTTTAAAGCCAACCCATTTTATGGTATCTAAGCAACTTAACATACTAAACACACCTTAACTGAAGTAACCTCATCAAAAAGTTCTATTTACAATGATTCATACCCACACCATTTAAGAACATGTTTTTCTGGGGTACATACAGCTCCAAACCACCACAATTATACAATATGATGTACTCTTCTTTCTTTTCTTTCTCTGTTCTCCTCCGTTCTTTTTTCTTGTTCTTTTAATCCTCGGTGCTGTCTAGACTTCTGAGCAAGTTGAGAGTGCATGTAGGAAACTTGAATTTATTGAATTTTCCTCAGATCTTAAATAAAATTGTTGGAGAAGTTGTGAAGGGGAACAAATGACTCTTAGGTTTTGTAAAGGGACTTTAATCATTTTTCATATAAATTTTAGCAACTATTCCAAAAGATAAAAAATAATTCCCTCTGAAATTTCTGAATCTTCAAAAAAAAAAAAAAAAGTGAAACTTTACAAAGAAAAAGAAAACAAAGATTTCTTAAAATGACTTTTAAATGAAATCTATGTGAAGAGTATAGTTAGCATTACATTACTTGCTATTAAAACAAACAAAAGGCTTATTGGTTACCACAAATAAAATGCAAGAGAAATAAATAAATTACTATTAAATTCTGGACCTTGTTTAGCTTCTCAAGACAAACACAGAATGAAATGTCAGACTTTCATTCATGTGGTTATTTTTTAGCTTTCAATACCTTTAAAGAAAAAGGTTTTTAAAAAATGTGAAGGTTTGTTTACTGTTTTTTGCTTCTGCTGTTGTTATTTTGTTTACTGCCTTTATTTGACAAGGTCAACAGGCCTTATTAAACCCTCAGATCCTTAAGGGTTTTATTTGAATTCCATTTCATTCTGACAATACCCAGGGGATGCGATTTACCACTTCTGTGCCTAAGAACTCTTAAAGAGAAGATGTAAATAACAGTTGCTTATAAAATTCTCTGGTGAAGTAAAACGTTCTATAAAAGTGCAGTTCAGGAGAATCTCTTTTAAGAAGTTGGAAATAGAGGATGTTTTTCTTCTTTGTATGGCATCTATATGACTTCTTATAATTACCCTATATTTTTCAGCAGACTTATTTTATTACTAAAAAAAGACCAAAGTTATATTTGTATGTTGTAACCAGAACCCCCAAAATTGCAGAGTTCCATAAATTTTCCAAAATATTAAAATAATTAAATTTCACATTTTTTTTTGAAGACAGAGCAGTTTTAAAAAATTAATCATAAATTTAAGTTCAAGGTAGTGGTCTGAAAAATTATACCTAAATCCATTTCCCCCTCTAAAATCTGCTGGAATTATAATAAAGATTTACAAAATTGAATGGGAATGAAAAATATATGCAGAATACTGTAAAATCAGCTGATCAGCAGATGGAATTTAGGAGATTAATTACCAAAGTGGAGAAAATCACAGACTAAAATAGGCACAAGAAAACATCTCCAAAAGGTTTAAAGCTCATTCTGCTCAATGGAGCCACTATACTTAAGAGTTAACAGGCACAGGGAATTGTGTCCTGCACAGTGGCTTAGGGAGTGTGACTTTCCCTTATACAAAAAATGAAGGGTCATGCTACTTGGTGCAATAATCAATAGAAAAAAATAAAAGCATATAGAACATAAAAATAGAAATAAAAATTTTCTATGCATAGAAGAAATTATTTTATATGTAGAAAATCCAAAGGACTCAGCTAAAGTTTTCCTACAATTAATACATGAGTTTATCAAAGTCTTAAGGTACAAAGTTAACATCCATATTAATTTTATTTCTCCCTACTCTCAGTCATTCAAAAGAAAATTCACAAGAAAAACATTTACAGTAGAATCTAATAAATAAAGTTAAAAAATAAAGTTAAAATATTAGGTACAAACCTAAAAAACTACATTCAGGACCTATATGCTGAAAACTATAAAACATGAATAGAAATAGTAAAATGATAAATAACTGTAGAGATATACCATATCCCTTTTTTGTTATATAGTCTTATGTTTTATCTTTTATTAATAATTTTAATTCTAGTAACATAGATGTGCCCTAAAATTTCCCCCTTTTAGAAAATGCACCTATATTTTTCAGTGCTGTTAATTACATGCCCAGTAATGTGTTACCATCACCACCATTTCCAAAACTTTACAATCAATAGAAACTTTCTACACATTCTCCCCAACACTTATAATTTTCTGTGTTTTTTTTTTTTTTTTTTTTATAGTAACCTTTCTAGAGTGTGTGAAATGGTATTTCATTATGGTTTTGATTTGTATCTTCCTAATAGGTAGAGATGTTGAGCATATTTTCATTGCCTTTAATCACTTGTATATCCTCTGGAGAAATGTTTATTGAAGTTTTTCACCCATTTTTTTAAGTGGGTTGCATGCCTTTTTAATTGTTGCACTGTAGCATTTTAAAAATTTTCTGGTTATTAAACCCTTACCAGATATGTGTTTTCCAAATATATTCTCCCATTGAGTAGTTTGTCCCTTCATTTTCATAACAAAGTCCTTTGATGCACAAAAGGTTTTACATCTAATGAGGTCCCATTTATCTATTTTATCTTTTGGTTCTTGTGCTTTGGGTGTACAGTCTAAAAAACATTGCCCAACACAAGACCCTATGTATGCTTTCCTACATTTTCTTCTAAGAGTTTTATAGTTCCTGGTTCTTATATTTAGATCTTTGATCCCTTTTGACTTAATTTTTGTATATGGTGAGATAGGGGTTCTCTTTCATTCTTTTGCATATAGATATCCAGTTCTCCCAGCACCATTTGTTGAAGAGATTGTTCTTTCCGAATTGAGTGGACTTGACAGCCTTGTCAGAAATTAATTGGCCATACATGTGAATGTCTATTACTGCCTTCTCAGATAGATTCCTCTGGTCATTATATTTATTGCTGTGACAGTCCCATGCTTTTTTGACCATGGTAGCTTTGTAATAAGATTTAAAATCAGGAGGTGTGAGTCCCCATACTTTTTCTTCTTTTTCAAGATGTTTTTGGCTGTTCAGGACCCCTTCTCCTTACAAATGAATTTTATAATTGAATTTTACATTTCTAAAAAGTATCCTTTTAGAATTTTGATTGCATTACATAGAATCCATAAATCAATGTAGGTAGAATTGACATCTTAATAATATTTAGTCTTCTAATCCATTTGTTGAAGTCTTCTTTTATTTCTTTTATCAACTTTTAAAATAAATTTTCTGTGTACAAGTCCATTATGTCCTTGGTTAAATGTATTGCTAGAGGGAAGCGGCTGTGGCTCAATCAGTAGGGCTCCCGTTTACCATATGAGAGGTCCCAGGTTCGGTTCCCGGGGCCTCCTGGTGAAGGCAAGCCCGCCCACACGGCGTGGTTGGCTGATCCAGTGAGCACAAGCACCAAGGGGGGGATAAATGATTAAATAAAATCTTTAAAAAAAAATGTATTGCTAGATATTCAATTCACTTAGTTGCTATTGTAAATGGAATTTTAAAAATTGATTTTCTCCTCAGATTGCTCATTACTAATGTACAGAAACACTACTGACTTTTGCTTGTTGATCTTGTACTCCACTACTTTGCTGAGTTAGTTTATTAATTCTAGTAGCTTCGTTTTAGATTTTTCAGGACTTTCTATATATAGGCACATGTCATGTGTCAGTAGTGAAAGTTTAACTTCTTCCTTTCTAATTTAGATGCCTTTTTGTTTCTTTTTCCTGCTTAAATGTTCTGGATAGAACTTTCAGTACAATGTTGAGTAATAGTGGTGAATGTAGGCACCCTTGTCTTGTTCCAGGTATTAGAGGGGAAGTTTTCATTCTTTCACCATTTTTGCATGATGCTAGCTGTCGGTTTTCATATATGTTCTTTAACATGTTGAAGAGGTTTCATTCTATTCCTGTTTTGCTGAGTGATTTTTTCAAGAAAGGGTGCTGGATTTTTTCAAATGCATTTTCTGAATCAATTGAGATGATCATGTTTTATTTTTTCCTTTGTTCTGTTAATGTGATATATTACATTACTTTTCTTACGTTGAACCACTTTTACATCCCTGAGATAAAACCCATTTGATCATGGTGTGTAATTATTTTATGTGCTGTTGGATTTGATGTGGAAATATTTTCCTGAGGATTTTTGCAACTATTTCTTAGGGGAAATTGATCTGTACATTCCTTTTCTTAAAGTATATTTATTTGGCTTTGGTATTACGGAGTTGTTTACCTCATAGAATGAGTTAGGTAGTGTTCCCTCCTGTTCAAATTTTTGGATGAGTCTGAGTAGGATTGGTATTGATTCTTCTCATAAAGATTGGTAGAAGTCACCTTTGAGGCTGTCTGGTCCTCGGCTTTTCTTTCATGGGAGATTTTTGATGACAGATTCAATCTTTTAATTGTTCTTTTGAGATCTTCTATTTATTCTAGAGTCAGTATAGGTTCTTTGTTTCTAGTAATTAGTCCATTACATATGGTTTGTATAATTTATACAGTTATTCATAGTATCCTTTTATGATCTTTTTTTTTTTTTTTTTTTTTGTAGGTGCTAGGGATTGAACCTGGGGCCTCATCCAGGAGAAGCAGGTGCTCAACAACTGACTGTACTTGCTCCTCTTATGATCCTTTTTATTTCAGTAGTAATACTTTCCTCTCCTTTCTGATTTTATTTATTTGTGTCTTTTCTCTCTCTCTCTTTTTTGTCAGTCTATCAAGGGTTTGTCGATTTTGTTAATCTTGAAGAATCCACTTTTGGTTAAGTTAATGATCTCTATTTTTTTGTTTTATTCTCAATTTAATATATTTCTGCACAAATAATTATGATTGCTATTTATTCTTGGTGGATTGCCCCTTTTACTAATATATAGTTGCCTTCTTTGCTCTTATAACAGCTTCTGACTGTTAAATTAATACCTTCTTTGTCCCTTTCACTGCAAGCTGGTAGTGGTTCTACTCATACAATTTTTGCAAAATGCTTTTTAACTTTGCTTGCAGTTTCAGTGGTCCAAACCACCAAACAAAAGAACTTCCCACAAATCCTTCATGGATAACTGAATTTCCAATCTTGACTTCCACTAAAATGGCTGCTTGAATCCATGCACAACCACACCCTCTTTAGCAAATGTTTGTTCAGTTACACGCTTATATGGAATGCTGTCTATTGGGAAGTCACTTCCTGAAAGCTCAGGGAGGTACTTAATAGAGTCACTTCTGCACCTAGTTTCAGAGCACACTATCTGGATAGGCTGATAATTTTCCAAATCATTAATTTCTGATTTTTTTGTGTTTAATAGTTCAATTCTCAGTTTATCTCTTTCCTCTCACATTTCATTTTAAGCTCCAAGGAGAAACCAGGCTGCACCTTCCACACTTAGCTTGAAAATCTCCTCATTGCAAGTACGGAAATTTACATTTTCATTGCTTGCAAGTTCTGCCTTCCATCTGACATCTGAACACAATTTTACCAATTTCACTGCCACTTTCTAACAAGGATAACCTTGCTCCCAATTTTCAATAACACATTCATCATTTCCTTCTAAGGCACTGCTGTAATTATCTTTAATATCCATATTTCTACCAACATTCTTTTCAGGAAGAATTATATATTCTCTGAGACGATACAAACCTTCTCGGCAGCTCTCTCTCAATTTTGGGCCCTCACAAATCTTCCAGCATCTACCCATTTCTCAATTCCAAAGCTGTTTCCACAATTTTATTTATTTGCAATAGCAACACCCTACATTTTTATGGCTGAGTAATATTCCATTGCGTGTATATTCCATATTTTGTTTATACATTCATCTGTTGATAGGCCTTGGGTTGTTTCTACCTTTTATCTATTATAAATAATGCAGTTATGAGCATTGTTGTGCAACTATCTCCTCGAATTCCTGTTTTAAATCAATTTGGGTATAAACCTAGCAGTTCAATTAACAGGTATATGGATATTCTATGTTTAACTTTTTGAGAAATCAAAAACTTTTTCTACTGCAGCTACTCCATTTTACATTGTCATCAGCAATGCATGAGAGTTACACTTTCTCCACATCCTTGCTGACACTTATTTTCCATTTTTTAATAATACTTGTTCTAGTGGTATCAAATAGTATCTCATTTTGGGTTTGGTTTGTATTTCCCCAATTGCTAATGATGTTGATCATTTTCTCATGTGCTTTTTGGCTATTAATATATCTTCTTTGGAGAAATGTATATTCAAATCCTTTTCCAATTTTAATTTAATTGGGTTGTTTGTCTTTTTTGTTGTTGATTTGTAGAAGTTCTTTATATATCCTGGATATTAAAATATTTCATCCAGATTTAAGATTTCCAACAATTTTCTTCCATTCTGTTTGTTTTCTCTACCTGATGTCCTTTGATGTACAAAAGTTTTAAATTTGATGAAATCCTCTTAATTTTTTCTTTTGCCTTTCATACTTTTGGTGTCATATCGAAGAATCCATTGCCAAATCCAAGTTCATGAAGATTTTTGCTATAGTTTTTTATGAGAGATTTGTGGTTTTATCTCTTATATTTAGGTCATTTTTCCATTTGAGTAAATTTTTGTATAAGTGGTGAGGTAGGTGTTTTCTCCATTTTCTTGTATGTGGATATCCAGTTTTCCCAACATATTTGTTGAAAAGACTATTCTTTCCTCCACTGAATGGCCTTA
Source organism: Tolypeutes matacus (assembly GCA_026826555.1). Classification (NCBI taxonomy): domain Eukaryota; kingdom Metazoa; phylum Chordata; class Mammalia; order Cingulata; family Chlamyphoridae; genus Tolypeutes; species Tolypeutes matacus. The sequence goes on from JAKSZT010054416.1 coordinate 26,588,207, forward strand.
GCACCCTTGTCAAACATCAATTTTGAGTAGATGTATGGGTTTATTTCTAGATTCTCAATTTTATTTCATTGGTCTATATGATCATCCTAAGGCCAGCACCATACCATTTTGATTATTGTAGCTTTGTAATAAGTTTTGAAATTGTAAAATGTGAGCTGTACACATTGTTTTTCTTTTCAATATTTTTTATCATTATTTAGGGCCTGTGGCACTTTGATATTATTTAAGAATTCCAAAAAAAAAGATATTTGATTGTGTCTGTAAACTGGTCTGTTTCTCTGGGCATGATACCCTTTGATTGATTTAAATTCAAAGGTTTTGGGAAACGGATGTGGCTCAAAAGGTTCGGCGTCCGTCTACCATATGGAGAGATCGGGGTTCGATCCCTGGTACCTCCCGGTAAAAAAAAAAATAAATAAAAATAAATAAATAAATAAATAAATTCAAAGGTTTTATTGTTTACTTGATTAAATCAAGATTACAGCTTTGATTTGACCACATCATTAGGGCATGCAGGGTTGAGTCCCCACCCCCTTGGTAGGCCAATGAATAGACTCTTACAGAAGTAAATATATGAGAATAGAAAGAGTTCCATAAACATGGAAAAGGATCCTGTGGACCCCAGGAAGATAGAGAAGCCATTCACCTGATCGTTTGCAGCTGACCTTGTGAAGAGCCCTGAGCAACTGAGCCCAGAAAGAAATGAGCCATCCAGCCTACAGCTGAGATCAGAAGGCGCTAGGACCACGGAGCCTTAAGAGAGAGAGAAAGGCTGAAAAAACATAGACTTTGCCCATCATCTTGCTTCAACATGTGGCAACTGACTTTGAGTTGTACTCTTTAGGGCCTTGTAACTGTAAGCTTTTACCCAAAATAAATACCCTTTCTACAAGCCAACAGATTTCTGGTACTTTCCATATGCAACCCTTTGGCTGACTAATACAGAATTTGGTACCAAGAAATGTGGTGTTGCTTTTGCAATTACCAAAATGCTGGAACAGTTTTATAAACGAGTAAGGGGTATTTTATGGAGGAATTGTGAGATGCTTGATGGAAAAGGCCTAGATTGCTTTGAAGAGACTGTTGGTAGAAATATGGATGTGAAAGAGACTTTTTATGAGGCCTTAGAAGTAAATGATGAAACTACTATTGGAAACTGAAGGAAAGGTGATCTGTGTTTTAAAGTCAAAGAGAACTTAGCAAGATTAACTCCTGATGTTGTATGGAAGGCAGACTTTTCAAAGTATAAGCTTGTACACTTAACCAGGTGATTCCAAATTAAATGTGGAAATGCAGCCTGGCTTCTCCTTGAAGCTTTTAGCAAAATGTTATAGGAAAGAGATAAGCTGATAATTGCACTGTTGGGCACAATAAAACAGAAACTGATTCTGGAAATTCCAAGCCTCTGAAAATCAAGATCCTAGATGATAGTGTCCCATTTGAGGAATTAACTGAATTTGGAACTTTTAAGTCAGGATTGAAATGCAGTTATCCAGGAAAGACTTGTGGAAAGTCTTACTGTCTGATGGCTTGGACCCCTGCTTCCTGCATGCTCAACCAACAAGCTTTTTGCCAGAGCTGTATGAACAAACCACAGTCAGCCTGGGCTAAAAGGGACATGGAAGGGAGAGATCAAAGGGAAAAGGGCTTTAAGAGGAAAACCATGGAAGCTGAGGTCTGAAATTAAGACATGTCCTTGGGCCAAGAGAAGGACCCCACCCATGTGTATAGAGAGGGTGAGTTTGACCCAGTATTTGAAGAGGATGGATGTTCTGGCCATCTGTTCAGGGAGAGTTTTGCCACCCCAGGCTACAGAGAGGGTGGAGTACATTCCCCAAGGGTTGAGAAGAGTGAGGTCAATACCCCTGCACTCTGAGAGGTGTGGGACTGTCCCCCATAGATTAGGGAAGACCAAGTCACCAACTCACCATTCTGAGAGTGTTGGGCCTGTATGTCAGAGATTAGGGAGAATATTACTGCCACCTCACTGTATTAGGGGGGTTGAGACAGAGATTGGGTAAAGTGTGGCCATTACCCCAATGTTCTTGAGGGTGGAACCAAGAAAATGGACATTGGGAAAGCCTGTGGAAAGGGTGGGCCCCCATGAGTCCCCAAGGAGAAGAAACCGTCATCTAAAAAATGATTCTCCAATTTTGAAATCTAATGCAGTATGCCCTGCAGATTTGCAGAACTGCAGGGGACCAGTGACTCATGTTTCCCTCCCAGATTCTCCTAATGGTAATGCAAATGTTTAGCCTTCATCTGTTCTTCTGTATATTAGAAGCAGATAATTTGTTTTGTAAGTTTCGCAGGTCTACAGCCAGAGGGAATTTTGCCCCAAGACAAACTGTATTTCTATAATTGTGATGTGATTTGGACTTAGCATTGCTACTCAAAAAGATTTAAGGTTTTTTGAATATTGTAATGTGTTTTGGAATTCAGAGGGTGGAGTGTAGCGGTTTGATATTATTTATGAATTCCAAAAAAAAAGATATTAATTAGGCCTGTTTCTCTGGGCATGATACCCTTTGATTGATTGATTGATTGATTGATTAAATCAAGATTAAATCAAGATTAGGGCTTTGATTTGACCACATCATTAGGGTGTGCAGAGTTGAGTTCCCACCTCCTTGGTGGACCAAAAAACAGACTCTTAGACAGAACCAGATATGTGAGAACAGTGGAAAAGAGAGAGCTCCATAGACACGGAAGGAATCCAGCAGCCCCAGAAAGAGAGATAACCAATTCGCCTGATAGTTTATAGCTGACCCTGTGAAAAGCCCTGAGCAGCTGAGCCTGTAAAGAAATAAGCCCTCCAGCCTTTAGCTGAGATCAGAAGGAGCTGGGACTACGGAACCTTAAGAAAGAGAGGAAGGCTGAACCCCACCATCTTGCTTCAACACGTGGCAACTGACTTTGGATGAGGAAGTAATCTTGAGTTGTACTCTTTAGGGCCTTGTAATTGTAAGCTTTTACCTCAAATAAATATTCTTTATAAAAGCCAACAGTTTTCTGGTACTTTGCATCAGCACCCCTTTGGCTGACTAATACAGGGTCCTTTGCAGTTACATATGAATTTGAGGATTGGCTTTTCCATATTTGCAAAAAAGACTGCATTATTTTGATAAGGATTGGGTTTAATCAGTAGATCATTTTGGTTAGTATTGTCATCTTAATGTCAACCAACCTATCAACATGAAATATATTTCCATTTATTTAGATCTCCTTTAATATTGAGAAATCTTTTGCCATTTCCAATATACAGGTCTTTCGAAAACAACCTTGCTTAAATTTATTTCTAGATATATTATTCTATTAGATTATGTTGTAAATGGAAAAGATTTCTTGATTTCCTTCTTGTATTGTTCATTTAAGTTATGTAAAATCACAACTGACTTTTGTGTGTTGACCCGTACCCTAAAACTTGGCTGAATTCATTTATTAGATCTAGAACAATTCCAGTTTTAAAGTTGGAAAAGTAAATGCTGACATAATTGGAAGTGAGAACAGAAACAATCTTAAAAATCTAAATTTTGCAATTCATTCATTTTTCAATTAGAGAAACATAGAACAAGATAATTGAAGATTTTTCTCAGTGCAACATGATTGGCTAGTCAAGGCAGCTGTGACCAGATTCAATCCACAGTCTTTGATACTGTACTATCCTTCTTTCAGGCTTCCAACCCTTGGCTGGCACTTGCCCTTTTGAAATGTGCATATATTAGCAAAACAACGTTTTCATAAAATAGTTTTATGAAATGTTTATAACCTACCATTTAGTGGCTTAATAGTAACTATAGATAATATCTTTTTCAGTCACTTCAAGAATTATGATTAGGCCTGTATAAAAATGTTTTCAGGCTTAGTTAAAGAGTTTCAGTGGGATTACTGAGAAATCCAAATCTGCCCAGGCATTAATTCTAAAGTATTTGGGTTTGTCACAAAGAGCCTTAATTTATATTGGCCATAAAAAGGAACATGATCATTAAGTTGATAATCCTCTAGAAAGTATATTTTCTCAAGTGCCCTTAACCTCCTTGTATATGTGTGGAAAGTAGATTGCAGCACAGTCAGATATCTATTGGCTACTATAGAGTGAGCAGAGGAAGAACAGTCTAGAAAATTGGTATTTCTATAAATTACGAGACATTATGTATAAAAATACTGGCATAATCACCACTGTAGTTGAAACATTTTGTCCCATGCAATTGTATTTAGGGGGAAGCATTGAAAAAAAAAAGTCTTGGCAGGTAAGGCAGAAGCAGAAATTCAGACTCTGTGATGAGAGGAAGGGTTCTTAGCAGTAAAATGTGGGTACAGATGCACAGTGGGAGATATTAATATTAGAGGACAAGAAACTCAAATCTTCCATTGGGTTTAGAAGAAAAATCATAATAATGATGTACATGTAAAGATTAGTTTGGACAAGATTGAAGTGAGCCAAGGAGTGTATACATGCTGCCCTTGAAGATGTCAGTGAGAGAGGAAAGTGGAATCAATGTTGTTTGAAGGAGAAAGTATCTTTGTCAATGATGCCAACTGAAAAACATTCTGGTTTTGAAAAAAATGGAAATAAAAATTAGAATACAAAGGTAAAGAAGTGATAATTGTTAGAGATAATCTGAAGAAAATTTGGCAGTACTTGGCCAATTCAATTAGAAAATGAAGACGGTCTAAACTAATACCCTTTCCTTAAAATCTCAGATGTTTCCAGTGAGATATTTTATTCATCAAAAACTTGTTGATTGCCCTGTTTTAAAAAAATTTTTGTATTTTATTTGTTATTTTAAATTATTATTATTATTTTATTTGTTTATTTATTTATTTATTGGTTTGTTTTTTTGGGAGGTTTTAGATTGCCAAAGGGTCACAACTGTGGCAGGGGAGGATCACTGATAAGGGGTGTCACTGATGGGTAGTTGTGTGGGAAGGGGTGCACCTGGGCATGTTTCTATGGCATATAAATATATTCAAGTGGTCATGGGGCATTTTCTTAGTTGGTGGAGACACACACAATAACAAAGAATATAGAATTTCCATCCTGGGAAGTCCTGCTACATTCTCTAATAGAGTGGCAAGGAGCCACCAAGTACATGGTCAGTGCCTAATGAAGGAGCCCAGGCCGTTGCACCAGGCCCTTGATGTTGATGGTTGTAGTTAAGAACCTTTTCTAGTGTAATTGAAACTTAGCTTAGTATTGAATATTGCCTGAGTTACCTCCTAAAATTCTACTTGTTGGACAAATGTATCCTTTCTCTAAGCTAATATCAGCATATATAAGCATATATTAATGCACTATAAACTTCTTTATATAATTTATAAATCTTAACATATAAATGCACTACTTTTCCCCCAGTGTGGGACATGACTTCCAGGGATAAGCCTCCCTGGCACTGAGGGATTATTACCAAGCACTGACTAGTGATGAATCTAGAAAAAGACCTTGACCAAAAAGGGAAAATATGAAATACAAATGAGGTTTTAGGCTAAGAGACTTCAAAGTGAGTCTGGAGGTTATTCCAGATTTACACTTATACATATCTCAGCAGCATCTCATTGATTGCCACAGTAAATAGTGCCTCAAAGAGTGTGGCTCCTGAAGGCTCTAGAGACATTTAGACATAGGTAGGGCAGACAATCTCAGGAATTTGGCATCCTGTCAATGGGCCTTACTTTGGAATTCATGCTCCCCAATGTAAAAGAATTAGACTTATTTATAATTTCCCTACATATGGCTCTTTTGCCCCTTTTATTTGAACCTATAATTAGCATATCTTTGTTATATATATGTCCCAGAGACTGAAAAATATTCAGTCTGTTCATATGCCACTTGAGCCCTGAATCTCAGCAGAGTTGCAAAACCTACTCACCAGTTCACTGGATTCACCCAGGACATCTAACAAAAGGATGATGATGGACAATGCCCATCCCAGGAAGTGGAGAGTGTCTGCAACTGCAAGCAATATGGTTCCATCCATCTGCCCCATGGGATTTAAGGCCCTTTTCAATTGGAGACAGGGTGGGCATCACCATCCCCAAATCTTCAAGATTGAGGAATGAATAAACATAAGGGGGGAAAGCAACTATGGACTAAAGTAGAAATTATTATTCTAGCAATGGAAGAACTTGTATCACTGATATCAAGGCAGTGGCCACCAGAGGTTCTTAGGGGAAGGAAAGGGAAGAATAGTTTATCATGGAAGCATTTTTGGGGCATTGGAATCTAAACTATAATGTAAACTATAGTTATTGGTTAGTACAATGCTTCAATATGTGTTCATCAATTGTAACAAATGTACTACACTAATGAAAGATGTTGTTAATGTGGGAAAGTGTGGGAGGGGAATGAATGGGGTGGGGTATATAGGAATCCCCAATATTTCTGATGTAACATTTATGTAATCTAAAGTGTCTTTAAAATAAAAAAAATTACTTTGAAAAAGTTGTTCTTTACTACCATGGGACTATCAAACACTTGTTTTTTTTTCTTTATTTTTCCCAATTAATCAGCCCATTCTTGCTACTAAGGTCTTCCAATACATCTATGATCACATTCAATCATTAATCTAAACATTCACCATACCCTAAACTTGCAATTTCCAAAATTCAAATCACCCACCTAGATAAGTTCAGCTTTATGCTTCCTCTGCCCCATCATTAAATCCCTGAGCACTGCTGGTGGAAAGACACATAATTATGCAGATAAGTACCACTACTTGTTTCCAGTCTCAGCTGCCATTTATTATAACCTCCTAATCCTTTCTTGGAGACCTGGTCAGTTTTCTTAATCATTCTCTACTTAATTATTCCAACCCTGCAGCCAATATTTCATATTCCTACTGTATTAGTGTTTGTTTGTTTGTTTGTTTGTTTGTTTAACAGTATGATTGTTCAAAATGAATACTACTATCCGAGTTGAAGTCCATATGACTTTTCTATCTCTTGGCATCCTGGTTCTATCCATAATCACCATGCTCTCTTTGTCGCCTTTATTATGCATATTATGTATACTATTTCATATGAATAGTTTTTACAAATATTCTTTACCTTTGTTAGCTCAATTTTCATCTCTATTAGTGCGTTTGCATGCTATCCTGTTTGATATTTCCTTTTATTTTCTCCTCACTTCTCTTCTTTTTATAAAAATTCTGCAAGCTAGGTTAACTCATCCATATTCAAAATTTCCACTAACCAATTGAGCATTGATATCATTCAAATTATGTAAGCATGCCAAACATTTCTCCAAGTTTTCATGAAATTATAACTAATTGCTAAATAGACATCTCCATATGGATATCACTATTTGCCTCCAATTGAACAATCTCATTGAACTCAAAATAGCTGGCTTCTTCCCTTTGCATAACAGCCATCATGTCTATCTTCTGATATTCTCTATATTGTGAAAGGCATTACTATCTACAAAGCACTTGGGTAGAGAGTAATATATTTAATATATTTAATTTTCCTTTCTTTAACATCTTTTCCCATGCCAAATTTATGTCCTAGTTTTTATGATAATTGAGTCTAAATATTTTTTAATCTCTTCCTTCTACTCTCTTTCCAACCCTGATATATATATATATTTGTTACTCAAGAGTTTCTTACCTAGTCTTTAGGACATTAACATTCTCTCCATTTAATCTATTTTAAATGTTTATTCAAAATTTTTTTTTCTCTAAAACACAAATCTGCTTACATCAGTCTGCTGCTTAAACCCTTCTATGCCTGCCCATTTTCTTCATGATGAATACCAAACTCTGGAGCAGAAACACCTTATGTTCTTTCCTGCCCACTTTCAGCCTCATCTCATACCTCTCAATGCTTTCTTTCTTTCAATTTAATTTAATTTAATTTTTTATTTTTATCAATGTTTTCTTTTTTTTTCCAAAACTATATTTTATTTTATTTATTTTTATTTTTATTTTTATTTTTTTGATGTTTTATATTTTAAGTTTATAAAATTTTTTTTAAAGGATATGAGATACTCCAAATAACATGGTAAAATCTTTTTAGAGCAAGGAGTGTTTACAGTCCTGAATTCTATGATTTTTCAATGTAGTAACATGGCTTTAACACAGAATTTTTAAGACAGTGCTATCACCCACTACTTTTTTTTTTTTTTTAACATTTGCAAAATGATATATAAATATATATGCATATATGTGTATTTGCTTACAAAAATGTTATTTATATATATATACATATATTTTAAGAGGTGCTTAGATTACCCAAAATATTACACGGAACCCACTGGGATTCCCATGTTGCCCACCTCCCACACCTCCCACCACATCACAATGTTTTCTTGAGACTACTAGTTCATAAACATGCTCTTTCATTTTCCAGAAACATCATTTCCTGTCTCATCTCAAACAGCCTTTCTTTTTCAAAAAATAATTTAGACATTTTAAAATTAGATGTCTTGCTTTTCTTAGTTTCTGTATTTCTATTATATACAGTGCTATCTAACTGGCTCCCTATTCATCATTGCTTTTATTTTTTCTTCTCTATACTGCCTGAGCTCTGAAACTATACCTCAGTTATTCCTTATATACCCCAAACCTGGTATATTTCATGGTATGTTATTGGAAGCCAGTAAAACTTAATGAATTAATGTATGACAGATTAGCTAATATTCAAGATTTAGGTAACTTCGGAAAATGTAGCAACTTTGAATAGATGGACAGAGAAAGGAAAAAAAAAACAGTTTTGAAAGTTAGAAAATTGTAACTGGATAAGTATCACCTCAGTAAAAACTCACTAACCAAAAGTTACAAAGGGAAATTTTAAACAATAAAAATGTCTATAAATACTTTATCACTCATATTATTAATGCAAATTTCTACTTGAGTGAAAAGAATGTAAAAAATAGTGGTTTTTTTTTCAAATAAAGTATAATGTAATGATTCTTTGTTCACAGGATAAATTCTTGTGAATAGTTAAGAGATTGTCATCCATTGAAACAAAAGTCTAAAATTATTTGCCTCTTTTTATATTAAGCTACTATAATTCTTACCAATCTATTTTGTTATTTGGAATTGCTTATTTCAAATGAATAGTATGCTCTCTTGTTTCACTAATAAAAGGATTATATTTGAAACTGTTCACATTCAAACTGTCTAATAATGAAAGAGGATTTTAAAAAAAGGTAATTAGAGCTGAATCACCAAACCAACTCACCCAAGGGCTATTTTGACTATTGCCTATAGTTTAACATCTCCTAGTATGTACTTTACGTATAACTGAAATTAACCTTTATTCTTTTAGTATTTTATATAGACATTTTTTCTGGATTATTATTTTCCTTTTGATGTTATAAAAATATAATGGAGTTGAAAGTCATAGGAGGTTATATTTGGAAAACATTTTTAAACTCATTCATTTATTGTGTAGGTATAAATTGAATACATAATGTATATCAGAAGTGTGCAAAGTCCAAAAGTAATTTAATCCAAATTACTTTCTATGCCAATCTCTAATACTTTTTTAATCAACAGTTATCAAGTTCTTATTTATTTCAGATATGATTCTAGGTATGGAAGATTCAATAGTAGGTAAAAACAACAACAACAGCAGTGTTCAACAAAGTGAATTCTTCTTTCATGGAGCTGTACAGGTTAGTATCTGGAAAAATTAATTTCCTTATTTAGTGGTAAAAAAATACCTTCTTGATAAAGAGCACTTGCCTATATGTAGATGGTGTTAGAAATCTAACTATTTAGATTTATTATTGTACTACTTTGATAAAAAATTACAGTCAAAATCTGATTCTCTACATTTTTTTATCAATTGCCCTTAGTTTCAATATTTAAAAGAAATACAGAATAAATACATAGTTATTATTCTTGATAGTGCTTCAAATATTTAAAGACAACTGTATTCTTCTTTTGTATCTATAACAAATGTTGAAGATTCAGATTTTGGCTCACTATAACTTTTTAGCAAAGTAGTACAATAATCAAATTATATAGTGATATTTCAATCAATATTACTTTTATTTAAATGCAGAGTTTGAAGGTATTCTCTGACATACTGTCATTCATCTAATTTAATGTGCCAACCTGGCAAAAAGATGTTGAATCATGGTTGTCTAATTTATCAAATTAGTTATTCTTTCCTTCTGCATTCCTATAAGCAAGAACCTTAAAGAGCTGCCCTTTTACATTTTAAGATACTACTCTATAGGGCAAAAGACAGTCCTACATATTTTTGCTTACCTCTTTGACTGTAGAATTCTAATCCTTTTAAATACTCTTTTCAAATGTCATAATCTCAATTCACATTTAGTATTGCCATATTAGTTTGCAAATATATATTAACCACTTATAATGGCAAAATAATATTTGACCTTTCTTATGACTTATTATTACAAATTACAAATTATTGAAAGATTAAGTGACTGGAACTCTAATGCATTTCAACAATAGACTTCATGTTATCTATTACCTATCACCCTACTTCTCTTTGAAACCTGTGGATTTTGGAAGTAAATATACTTCTTTCCATTACTGCTGACACTAGAGCCAAAAATAAACCATAGAGATAGCAACCATATTTCAAATTACAATCAGTGCCATATCTTGAAATTCCCAGCAATTAAGCATACATTATTGATATTATCTAATGTAATGGGTAATTTTATGGCTAATAAACAGGTTCGTTTGCTTCTAGTTAGAAGGGAAATAATACCAGGCTCTGGATTTAATGATTACTGTAAAGAAAATGTTTTCATTAAAGTTTATGTAGTCTAGATTTCTGATGTTTTTGTTGCTACTAAAAAAAGGAAATATAATATGAGTTGCATGTACATGTTTACTCACATGTCCTTGATCCTACCTTTGGCACAGCTGTTTGCTTTCAGTGATTGTCAGTGCACCTGTCCTCTCTTTGTGTTCAGGCTGTGACTGGTTTTGAGATGAGATGAATGCAAGTAAGTATGCAGACATAGATGAGTTTGATCTTTTTCAGGGCTATAGATGAGATATTTTGTGTGGCAAAGTATTAACTAATATCTCCACACATGTTCAATAAAGTAAGGCAACACTTACACATATTTATAGAGAACCTGTCCATATTTGACTTTGCCAACGAACAGAAACATCCATATTTCAATTATTCTATGGCAGACTGAATTTAGAAGATTATTATATGAATGGGAACTGGCTTTCAAATAACACAGTGTATTTAAAGTATTTGGATCAAAATATCATTGTGGTGATGGCAAATGACAAGAACAGCATTTGTGAAAGGGGGTATTTGGAAATCGAGTGACATGTGCAGACAAGAGAATAATGTAAATGGCAGAATAATAGCTAATAAAAAAACTTCAATTCGATTAAAAGCAGTTCAGTATTTTATCTCTCTGGAAATGAATGCATTTCAATTTTCAATAGAAATGTTTCATGAAGTATAAGTAGAAATTTTCTAAGTGGAGAATTCATAAGGGAAACTAAAGTGGCCTGAGATTGATAGGGCTACTCACATTAGTGACTCTGGAGAGGAAGGTCAAGTCTAGTGGGTTGTGCCATGATGGGATGTATTACTATGTTAACATACCATAGAAAGTGAGACACAAGTGATGGCAAAAAAATTTACTGGTGGGATAGGAAGCAAAAACAAGAAGGTGTTTTGTTTTGTTTTGTTTTCTGATTAAAAAATAGTTTTTAGTTTTCCTATAAGTCAGAAAGGAAGGTTGATATTACAATTTAGGGAAGGTATATAAAGATCTCTAAAATATACCATCATACCCCAAATAAAGATAGGTAAATTGACAAAAATATGAAAAATATCTCAAGATTTGCCATTAATATTGTAATCCTTTTAAGTGAAATTTTTAAATAAGTGAAAATAAAGTTTTAAGCAAGTTAATTTATCAGTTAAGTTTTTCCCTAAAATGCCTTTTACTTATACTATTTTTACAACCTCATAATATGCATTTAGGAACAAGCAAATTGGTTGTTACCATTGATCTAGAAAAACTGAACAAAAAGTAATCATACTGTGAACTATTATCCTTTCTTTAATTTCTTCTTTACTAAAATCTACAATTTTTAAATCTACTTACCCTGAACCCATGCTAGATCTCCCAGCCTATGCAAAATTCTGCCTATTGTGAAAGGATTTTCAAATCTCAACAGGGGTTATTCAGCTCAATGTCAGACATGCTGAGTTAAATCCCCATCAAAGAGAAATAACAAAGAATACCATCCTTCTTGGGATACTGTGTAAATGAGTTTGACTGCACATTGTAGTACAGCAATAGCCTAGAGTAGTGGAAAATAATCACATACTATTTCCCCTAAGAATGAAGTTATTAGCATCTTGTGGTTCCCTTTAGATGTTTATTTTTGTTCTCCCATATAAATGTTTTATACACTGCTCTAATATAAACTACAAAATTGAAAATGATATTTAGAGTTATCAGATATAAATTAAATTATTCGATTTCAATGACAATGATTTTCCCTTAGATATTGTTGTTCATGCAGATTAATAGAGAGGGCAGAGTCAATTAAGTTACAATTTAATAAGATATTAAGCACTAATCAACAAATGGAAATAGGAAGTTATTAACATAAATCTAGCAAAATTCAATTTTCATTTTCACATAAAACAGACACATATGCTTAGTTTCCTTCCTACTGACTATGTGTATTGTAGTGCCTGCAAAAAACTACTCCTCTTTACCATCTTAAAATGTGAATGAGTATCATGGCTATTCTATTTAATTTTATTGCTTTTTAAGGAAATATGATTTATTGATAGCTAATGGAAATTAAATACAAATTTTGCATCTCACATGAAAGTGGATAGCTTATTAGTATTTTCAGTAGATATTTGTACATTTAAAACAAATAAAATAGACAATCAAAAATTCAAGAAAAAATCTATCTTTATTCCAATATTACAGTAGGTTCCTTTGATGGTTAAGCTCATGTGTCACCTTGAATAGGTTATGGTGTCCAGTTGTCTGGTGAAGCAAGCACTGGCTTGATTGTTATTGTGAAGGTACTTGAAGACAGATTTGCATCTATAATCTGTTGATTGCACCTTCAATCAACAAAGCAGTTTGCCCTCAGCAATGTAGGGAGTATCCTCATCTAATCTAATGGTGGTCTTAGAAGCCAGAAATGAGGATTTCAGAAGAAGAGAACAAGAATTTATGCCTATTTTTCAGCCAGTTAACTTATGCTGGGGAATAAATCTTCACCTTCATCAGCATTAGAATTTGGATTTGTTGATCCCAAAGATCACATAAACCAATACCTATAATAAAGATCTGTCTGTCTGTCTATCTATCTTTCTATCTATCTATTTACCTATCTATCTACCTACCTACCTATCTGTATGTATAAATATCTATACATATATAGATAGGTATACATAAATATAGTATATCTATCTATGTATGTATAGTATATCTATCTATATACATATTTATGTATAGTATAAAATAAACATGATACTCACATTTTAAGATGGTAAAGGGGACTAGATTGCTATATCTATAGATAGATATAGATATTGATATGGATATGGACATATTTCTATCTATCTATCTATCTATCTATCTATCTATCTATCTATCTATCTGCCTTTATATATTTTCTAATAATGTTGAACTTCTTTTCTTTTCTCAAACAAATTTGCAGTTCTAGACAAACGGTGCACTGTCCCTCCCACACACAATTATTTAAATTATATGTGTTCTTTAAAGCTGGCCAAATCCTTATTTTTCTATTAAAACTTTATTCTTCACTGTGATGCCTGATGAACACTTATCTATGAAATCTTATAATTTGTGACAGACAGATTTCAATATTACTCTATATAGTACAATTTTGTGCTCTTTTACTTTGTCTCCCCTTCCTTCCTCCCTCCGTCCCTTTTTCCCTTTTTCCCTTCCTTCCTTCCTTTCTTTATTCTTTCCTCATGCCTCTTACGCTCTATCTCTTTCTTTATTCTTTCTTTTTTTCACATAAATGTGCATTAAAGTTCCAAAGATAGGAGCCACAACCCATTACTATCGTAATTATAAATTCCCCATTAAATAATTTTTATTAAGAAAAAAAATGTGGTATTTATTTTCATCACATCATAATATTTCTGACTAATTCTATGTAATATATAGTCTCTCTGAGGCTAGACCTTAATATCTTTTCTAACATTGATGATTGGGGAAACCATGCTTTAGAAATTAAGAGCAGTTTACACTTATATAAATTTAATTTTACCTTTGGAATAAAAAATTATTAGGTGAGAAACATACAGAAAATAAAAATATTTGCCTTGGTCTTTCAGGAATACAAGCACCCTTTTTCTGAAATGAAGTTAATTTGAGTAGATGAAGTCCAATGTGGTTCTGAGCAGCTGAACTGAATTCTGTTAACAGGTGAGATATTTCCTGGATAAGATTGGTATATCTGCACATTATGCTTCCTTGAGAGAAATATTTCCGTTCAAGTATAGAATTTGAATGCCATATATCTTTATGTGATTTCTCAATTTTGAGGAGAAATATGGATGTATGCTTTTCTAATTAAGAACTTGGAAGTTCACAGGAATTCTAAATGGGATTATCACTGTGTAGATACCTTCATATTAAAGATAGTTGAAATTTCTTTGAGACCCTATCTACCAAGAGACAGGGAATATTTCCCCTTTCCTTTATTCTGGTCTGGCCAATGCCTGCTTTGGCAAAAAAAAAAAAAAAAATGTTGAAAATAACACCATGCCCTTTCAGGCCCTAAGAAAACTGGCAATTTCCATCTTGGTCCCTAGGAGCCTTAAATGAGCATGTGAGTCTGCCCACTCTGTTGGTGAGACTAAGTGGAGGGGCCCTGGTCTGCACAGAGAAGAAGGATTCAGATGATCCCAGTCTTTTCAGTTCCCTGAGATGCCGGACGGTCAGTGAAGTGATCTTTTATTGTCCACACAAGCCCAAATACCAAACTCAATACCACTGAGTGACCTCAGTCAACACTTCAAAGAGCAGAAAAACTGTGAACTCAAACTATAAACTCTGCCTGAAATCCTGATCCATAAAATAAGGTGATATAGTAAAATGTTTATTTTTTAAAACTATCAAATTTGGGGGTAAGGTAGTTTGTTACACAATAATAGATAACCAGAAAAATAGTTAAGTGTAATAGGAAGCTAGTTTCGTTAGGGCTGTTGACCCCAACGCAGTATCATGTTTTGAGGTGAGCTGGCACATGGAAATCAATCTGATGGAGGTTTGAGCCTTTATAATTTGGGATATCAATATCAGATTTTATTGATTTGATTTCTAATATCATTTGGAATGTAATTTAGCTAAGGAAAACTGGATATACCAGTTAGATCTAAAATAGTCCAATGTATTAACATTAATTTTATACTTATTTTGCTTTGGGAAGCCTCCATGCTATTGCAGATTTTGAATGGACCCTAAGATATTTTTTTTTCCCTTAATAATCTGGCATGTGTATACTAGAAGTAGTTTTAATTTGCAAATGAAATGAGCTGGGGCTTAATATACCAATGTGGCCAGTATAACTGTAACTATATTATGCATATTTATATTATATATTAAATACATATATATATATAGTAGTATCTGTCTACCTATCATCAATATATCATTTATTATCTATCCATCTATCTGTAATATGCTCTCAATCTTCCCCTTTCTGAGCACACACATAAAAACTATTTTTCAGAGATAATCTAAACCATCAGTTTTTATTTAAAACTTGGGGATCATCTCACCAAATGATAAGAGAGAGAAGGAAATGTTCCAAAAATGAGTGGGTGATCATAATTTCAATTTTTTTCTCAAATTTTCATTTTTCCAGTGTATGAATTATCTTAGTCTTAATCTTTTTGTTTCATGGTCTAAATCCTTTTTCATGCTAGGTTGAATGATATTTTAAAGAAAAGTCTCTTTAGATCTATATTTTTTGTTGCTTGTTAAAATGTTTTGGGGATATATTTCACTTATAGAATTAATTTTTGATTCCTCGTAAGTCTTCTGAACCTTTTGTCCATAACATGAACTCAAAATATGGTCAATTTTAGAGGACAGAATTTGCTGAACCCAGAAGATTTGTTCCTGCCTTTTATATAAGAGATAAAGTTCACAATCCTTAGTTCGACAGGCAATGTCCTGGTACAAATTGCTGCCAGACAATTTCCTCTCCCTCATCTTTCAGTATGTCCCTGAATGTGTTATATGTTTTTCTGCTTATAAATCTTGACTCATGACATTCATTACCATTTCCTGGAATGCTCAATGTTTTATTTTCCACATCTTAAAAGTGCTTACAACATATTTGTAAACTAATTGACTTTTCTCATTTTCCTTAATGGGAAAGGGAAAATTATACATATGGCAAAGTGAAGAGTGACCAAAACTCTAAACTTCCTTTTTCCTTAAGTCCAGAGTCATAGCAAATCCCTTTTATTGAATTTTATTTTTGAGGAAAATGTATATAGCTATGAACTCCATATCACTTCAGCTATATTTTATTTGATGTGATTTTTTTAGCCTCATATTAGGGTTTTGTATTTGTCTTATACACTGTAATATACCATTAAATACTACAATATTGGATTTTTCTGACTTTTGTAAAGTCAATCCAAGTATATCCTCAATGTCTATATTCAAACTATTAATAATGATAGAAAAGATCATTTTTAATGAATGATCAACTTAGTACTTAAGTACTTAAGTACTAAGTTATACTAAGTACTAAATACTTTAGTATATTTAATAATCTTTATACAATTTCCATGAAGTAGGAACTGTTTTTATCATCTTTTAACCAATGAGATGCAATGACATTGAATTTTTTCATTAGAATTAGAATGACCTTGCTGTTTACCATTGAAAATATTCTGACAAATAGTAAGCAACCATTCTTCTGTGTTCTCTAATTTTTAATATGGATATTTATTTTAATTGCTTGTGATCAAGTTTTCATCCAACATGTCTTACAGAAGATCTGTAGCAACTTTAGTTTGAGAAAATAGAAGCACATTTAATTTTAGAAATTTTATCCTATCCTTTGGTTAATGCTAACAACTCTATTCCTTTGGGCATTATATTGTGAGATTATATTCATAAGGCATCAACATTTAATAAGCTCCCATTAAAATAATAAAACAAAAGAATACTATAACCTACTACATGTCCTTCTGCATTTTTCCTAAAGGATTTCTACATTATTTGCAACCTATTCTATATCAAGTAGATAACAAAGATAGTAATTAAAAGAGAAGTTTTCCTGTATCTGAAATTGTTGAGAATTTAACTTTTCAAGCCATTAAACATGTTAATAATAATGCAATGTTTATTGTCTGAATACTTTGTCAGGTACATTGCCAAGTGATTTACTTACATTATCTCCTTTAATATACAGTGGAAATCAATGAATTATATATTTGTAATTATAATTATTTCCATATTATAACTAAGAAACTGAAGATTATAAATATTAGGCAAAAATCTAAAGCCATACAACCAGATAAACTAGAGAATTATTATTAATATACAAGCCTTTCAGATTCCAAAGCTCATGTTCTACACACTCATTATATTTTCTGTCTTAGTTTCCTACAGCTGCTGTAATGAAGTACTACAAACTGGGAACTTAAAACAAGAGAAATTTATTGTCTCACAGATCTGGAGGCAACACGTTAAAAATCAAGGTATGGGAAGGGTCATGTTTTCTCTGAAGTTTATAAAGTTCTCATGATGGCTTACTGGTAGTTCATGGTATTCTTTGGCTTGTGACATTAATTCAATCTCTTCCTCTTTTACAGAGTCATCTTCTCTCTGTCTGTCTGTATTTGTCTAAATTTCCTCTTCCCATAAGGCCCAACCTAATCCTGTCTGACCTCACCTTAACTAAAAACATCTTCAAATACCTTATTTCCAAATAGGGGCACATTTACTTGACTGGGGTTTATTATTTGAGCATATCTTTTAGAAGGACACAATTCATAATACTTTCTATTGAGATATGTAACCTTCATAATATGTCTTAAAAATAGAATGCAAAAACTTTAATTACTTAATATGTGATATTTTAACTCAATCTTTTTTTTTTTTTTTTAGATTTTATTTATTTATTCATTTATCCCCCCCTTGCTGCTTGTGCTCGCTGGGTCAGCTAACCACTCCGTGCAGGTGGGCTTGCCTTCACCAGGAGGCCCCGGGAACCGAACCCAGGGCCTCCCATATGGTAAACGGGAGCCCTACTGATTAAGCCACAGCCGCTTCCCTTAACTCAATCTTAAGTTAATATTAGACTAATGTTAAATTTAATTTTCTTACTAAAAGTATAATGTGCTAGTGCTGCCCTTCTTGAAAAACAAGATTCAAAAGTAAAAAGACCTAGTCTTAGATTCTAAAAATGTTTTAATAATATTTGAAAGAAAACTTAAAAATAACATTTCAGGCAGGTATACAATAAGTATTCATTGATGGTTCATAATTTCCTAAATATATCTAAGTGTGGTGAACAAACCAGAAAAGTTCTGGTTTCTCAAGAAGTTTACATGCTATATATATATGAAATGTATATATAATAAACAGATAAGCAAAAAAATAGAAACACATAAACACTTAGTGTTAAGTGTTATAGAGGAAAAAAAAACATGATGTGATTGTGAATGGGAAGAATCAGATGCACATTTTAGGTGGAAAGGGGAAATTTGAGGTAAAAATAGAATTACAATAAGATACCCATGCATATATAAGGAAGAGCAAGTACAATAGTTCAATTTTGAAGAAAATTTGACCTATTAAAAGAACAGAAAAAGTTAAAAGTTCATTGTCCCTGACCCGTAGCATGAAGGGGATAGATAAAAGATTAGAGGTAGTCAGGGGTCAGGTCATAGTGGAACCCATGGATCAGGTAAGGGGTTTGAATTTTATTTGAACACTGTTTGTAAGTCACTGTAGGGTTTTATGCTGGGGAGTGATATGATTTTTTTCTTTTTTTTTTGTAAGAGGGTAAATGTGCAAGCAGAGAAATCAGTGGGAGGCTAATTAGTAGTCAATTTTAAGATGGTAGAAAGGAGACAAAGAGAAAAGGTCAGGGTTAGCATATATTTTTGAAGTGATGCTGATCAGATTTGGGATGTATTGGATCAACTCTTGAATGGTATCAACAAATCAATTATAATTTTGATTTGAGAAGTTAGTACATGATTTGCCATACTCTGAGTTGAGGAAGACTGGGAGTAAAACAGGTTAGAACTATGGATTATAAACTGTCTTTTGAGATGGTTAAGTGTGAGATGATTATTAGACATTCCTGTGGAGAAGAGAAGTAGATAATTGTGTGTACTGGGGGAAATGTTTTAATGAAAAATATGGTTACAAGTAATAAATTTGTAGGAGTAGTCAAAGCAAGCTAAGGGAGGAATAAAAAAGAATTGATAAGAAGCAACCCGTGAGGCAGAAGAAACATCAGGAAGGTTTTATGTGATGGATGCCAAGAAAAACAGTGTTTTCAGAAGTTAGCCAATGTCCCTGAGAGGTGGAGTTAGACGAATGGCTTTGGCAAGAATGAGGCTAGTGGTCACTTTGAAAGAGAATTTTCATTCAGGTAGAGAGAAATCAACATTTATCTAAAATAAGTTGAGGAAAAGAGCCAGGTTAGAGAGTGAATCGATCATGTATAGACAATATTTTTAGGGTTCTGCTGTAAAAGAAAGCAGACAGATTGGACTATTCCTATAAGAGGATTATGGCTCATGGGAAAGCCTTTCTTTAAATTGTTAATTTATAGAGCATAGATTGGCTCTTTACTTTGCCTATTAGAATGTAAGCTCCATGCAGGCAAAAAAACAATTTGTTTATTTCAATGCTATGTCTCCTTCACCTTGTCCAATTTTCTTGAACATAAATATACCACAGAAATATTTGTTGAATAATTGATTAAATAAATAAATGGATGAACTAATGAATAATCACTGACTTGGAATAATTTCCTCCTATAGCAAACTACTAGCAGAGATATTTCTGTTTTTGTTTTTACATTTTTTTCTCTTATTTTTCCTTTACAACCCAAACTAAAAATACTTGCAGTAATCACAAACTCTCTTTAGTCATGGCTCTAAATCCTCCTCCCAAACTGGAATATCTTCTAAGTTTTGTTGATTCTGTCTGTGAAATTTATCTGTATTAACTATTCCTTTCTTTGGGTCACATTCTCTAACTCCTAAGTTCTCTAGCCTCCTCAATACAGTAACATTTCACTAAAAGAGTTAAAGTCCCCATGAGTAGCTACCTCCCTCATTGAACAGTGATGATTTGTGTAACCATTAAGTGATTGTGAAAACGATAGTGTTTGACTTTTGAGACTAGGTCAGACCTTCTGCTCTCTTGGATGACATGTTCTAGAGTAAGCCAGCTGCCATGTTGTGAAGAACTCAGCAGCCCTATGGGAAGTCAATGTGGTAAGGACTGAAGCCTCTTGTCAACAACCATCACTAACTTGCAAAACATGTGAGTGAGAAATTTCAGAAGCAGACTCTCCAGCACCAATGGTGCTTAGAGGTGACTGCAGCCTCCGGTGACACATTGATTGCAATCTCTGAGATCAACCACCCAGCTAAGCCACTCCAGATTCCTGACCCAGAGGAACTCTATGAGATAAAAAAGAAGATTTTGTTTTAAACCATTAATTTTGATGAACTAATTCATTCTGCAACAGTTTATACATAACATACCCTACCACCGAGATTTTGATTTACCTGAGATATTTTTCTAAAACTCTGCCCATATCATACAGCTAACATAAGGAACTTACAGTAAACACCTGTCTGATGAGAGAAGCACTTAAAAACTTTTTGGAGAAAAACAGCTCTGATGTCGATCTTTAGAAACAGTGAATGAATGAAAGAAATTACAAATAAAAGAGGAGAAGTAGGAGAAATAAAAACAACAAAATAGCAGTGTGATTGAGAAGCAGAGCTCAGAATCCACACAATGTAGTGAGTGATAGCTTGTATTCTATATTGAACATCTTGGTTTGACTCCTGGTTTTAATAATGATGTGTGGCCATGGACAAATTGTTTAACATCATTAATCTCAGTTCCCTTATACATTTAATAAAAACATAATAACATTTTATCCTAGGGTTGATTTGAGGATTGAATTAAAATAGTAAGTATTTAACACAATCTCTGATACATTCTAAATACTTTAAGAAATGACACTAATATTATCATTATTTCTATGATTATCATCATCAATAATGAGGTAGCCAAGTTCAACTTTTCCTTAATGTTGCTTTCATTTCTACTAAAATTGCATTATGTCTAGTTTATTTTTAGGGTATGAAAGTCAGAAGGAGGGATTCTTTTTATTTCATTGCAATGGTTTTAAACATATTTTTATTGAAAAAAAAAAAAGAACTTTTTGCAATCCATGTAATTCATCTTTGAACTTGCATAATAAACATAAATCACTTAAAATTTATCAGTATGAAAAATCTTGAACTATCAATTGATAAGAAAAAATATGGTTGCTATTTGATATCATTAAAGTCAAGCACTTTTTATATTCAAATAAATATACTCCTTTTCTTTGATATAGCCTGATATTGAAACTCTGACTGTTTTTACCCTAAGCTTATTTTTATTTGATGCTACCTATAAAATCATGCATGAGCAAACATGGAACTAATACACAGCAACCCAATAGGAATAAAACTTTCTGCAGGTACTGCCCTCCTTTCAGGGCCTTGGTCCTTGAAGGGAGAAGAAGAGAACTAAGAGAAAGGCAAGAACGAAACGCATCACAGTTGAGATCTTGACAAGGCCTTCCTTTCTGCCTCCATCCTCATTATGCTAGTGGCTTTTCTTAATCTCACCTGTGCCCATTCACACTGTTTGCATCTTTTGCCACTAAAAGCCTGTCTCACTACACATTTATAATCCTTGCACAGTGTGGACGTCACTGCCTCCCATATCCTGTCCTGCGAAGCACTGTTCACCCATCTGCAGGTTAGAGCCTGCTACCCTGGTCTTCTGAGTGTGGAAGGTGGACATGGGGGAGATCTTATTCTTGCAATAGTAGAAAATATATTATAGACATCTCAAATTGTGACATATTTATCTCCAAAAGAGATGATATTAAAATAATCTTCAGACCTTATATTTCAAATCTAAATATTTGAGTGCATTCTAGTGGCTTACAGAACTTACATTCCCTTTATGGAATATTATGTCAATAGGAGATTTTATTCCAATTTTTAAATGTTGGACTTGCACATTTTTTCATCAAAACTTATTCATTAATTGCAATATAATTAGTGAACTAGCCTATATGGAAATTAAAATTTGCAAAACACAAAAATGAATTTAAAATGTTCAAATAATATTTGCACTGTGCTTTGTAGGAGAATAGATAAGCAGGTTAAAAACATTATTGGGGTGGAGAATCCTTATAAGGAAGATGATTAACTTACTTTAAAATCAAGATTATTTTCAGGCATGTAACCTCTAATTTTTCTGGAGAAAAATACCCTACTCTTTTCACATTTATCCAAACTAAATTCAGATTTCAAGAACCTAGTTTTATCTCTCAAGATAACTAATTTTGTCTCTCTGTTATTTCATAATATATCTTTGAAGTATCCAACTAAAACATAACTCCATTTATTCAAACTATGTTCTAAACTGAAATTCTTAACCAAACTTATCTCTGATATGTATATAAAACATATTTGAAATGAATTGGGAAAAACATGCATTTTCAAAAATATTTTTAAAAGTCAAATCAGTGTGTAGTGAGTTTTAAAACAATAATAATTTAATGGAATTTGCTCAAAGTGAATTTTCCCATTCTCTATTATGTTTTTGAATTAAGATTATTACACACTATTCAAGTTTTCATAATGGTTTTAAAGTACCTACATTGAAAGAAAAAAATACTCCTTTAAAACAGCATAATTATGCAATGTAATAGTCTTGCTTCTCACATCCACCTCAAGGGACTCACAAAGCAATAAGGACTAGCATCTTTTCCTTTGACTGATGGATTCATGCCTTTCAATTTTCCTGAAAAGAAGCTGTAACATCCCAATGAGCCGATCGGGGAAGCTTGTCATTTCAGTGATCCTCTGGAGGTTGTCATGTGCAGCAGAATCAAAACCAGGTTTATAATTAATGAAGTAGAAATCTATTGTGAGGAGGAACCTGATGAGTTCCTTCACAAGCTGTCATGGACAAAGATTTTATATCAAATTGATTAGCCAGGCCCTCTCCAGCAAGCTCAGGATGATGTCATGAGATTGTGAGATGGCATTTGAAATGCCCTTAACTGTAAATTCCTGAGGAAGTTTGCTCCTCTACATGCTCCCTTCTTTCAAGCTAGTTTCTAAAGAGTGGGAAGCTACCTTAATGCCATCATCTATTACTTTCAGCCATCAGAAAAGAATGGTAGTGCATCATTCAAGACTTTTTCTTCATAGACTTTATATTTCCTAAGCAATTTTCTACTATTGACTACTCAATATTTGAAAGAGAATATTAGCTTTCTTTTTCATTCTCTAACTCAAAGTGTTCTTGAATCAAGCTGAACCAATGATAATATTTGAACTTAATTTCTTTCCTCAGAGGCAAAGGGATGTAGAATGCATATGAACTGAAAATCTCAGGGTCTTATGATTAAGGCATTATGGATTCATTCTTTTAATAAATACTGATTGATCATTTCCTAAGCACTAGGGAGAAAACAGTGGACAAGTTCATGCTAAGAGTTTAGTGGATAACATGTGAAAAAAAAGTAAAAAATCAGTTTAAAAAATAATTGCAAACTGTGACAAATAGTACCAAGAAAACAGAACACGTGTTGAGGAAGGAAAAAACAAAAAACAAAACATCACATTAGGTAAAGAATTAAACCGTTGAAAATAGGGAAAGAGTAATACAGTCAGGGTATTATCAGGTGTAAATGTTCAGGGGTGACAAAAACAATGCATATTTGAAAAGCTTAAAGACCAGTTAAATTGGAGCAGAGTGAATAGAGGGAGGAATGAGTTAAGACTGTAGAAGAAACTAGGGGCTAGATCAGTATGGCTTTGTAGGCCCTGTAAAAACATCACTAAGTACAACTGAAAGTCATTGAAGAACTTTTACCAAGATAGGGGCAAATTTAAAATTACCTTTAAGAACACCACTCTGTTTAGAGACTTAAGTGGAACGATGCAATAATGGAAGCAAGGAAAGCAGTTGGATGAACATTGTATTTCTGAGGTGGAATTCAGAACTGGGGCGGGAGGGGGGGTGAGGAAATATGAAATATCAAAGATTTCTGCTTGGCCCTAGAATTTGTCTCAAAAATGCCTCATTAAGCTTGACTGTTGGCAAGTAAGTTGATATTTGCTTAGCATTTTCTATAGGAAAGGGGTTGTTTCATTACTATTTCGTTTCATTGTTTCAACAAAGATGCTAATTTTTTCTATTTATGTATTATTAAGGAACTGAACTTCAGATAGGTAATTTGCCTAAGGTCACATGATAAGTGTCATATTTGGGATCTGAAACCAATATTTTCTGGCTTCAAAATCACATTTTTTTCTCTTCATCCAATAATAATACAAATCCAATTGCACAAGGTATTCAGGTTATAAAGTGTGAAGGGATTATTTGTAATTCCTAAAATCTGTCAATATGTTTCTTACTTCTGCATCTTTTCCACGTTTTCTCTAACTAAGCTGTAAGTCCTGCATGCCCATGCACTATTACCTGGATAACTCATACTTTATTTCTGGTTTTTGTTAGATGTCACTTCTTTTAGGAAACTTTCCCTGATAATCCAATACTTCCAGAGCTGGAAAGATTGCTCCTATAATCTGCTTCTACACTTTGTAGAGTCTTCTACACTGCATTTGTCACAGGGTAGTATAATTACCCTTAAACTTGTACTAAACTGTACGCCCCTCAAGGCAAGTGTTCGGATTTGTTCACTGTCAAATCCTTAAAAGTTAGCAAATATTAGACATTTACTTCTTAATGACTGTTTACACAGTGAATGCATGAAATGACCCTTGAACAAGGTTCAAAGGTTGATGAATAAAAATCTTTTGAGGCAGGTAGGACTGCGGAAAGCACATATATACTTCAGGGACAACCTTGGATTTCTTAAAATATTTGTTTGAAAACTACTTTTGAACATCATAATTTCTGCTTGCAAGTCATTGTTTCTAGTGTGCTCATGGTATTTTTGATGGATATTAGAAATGCATCTTTCTGAAAGTGAATAATTCATATCTTCTATTTTAAACATTAGTCAGTCTTAATGAAATAAAAATGAAATGAAATATTAAAGTTCTTAGGTGTTTTATTAACTTCCTTTAACTTTAATGCCAAAATTGTTATGTCTAAGACTATTTTATTCAGATTCACTATAAAAGGAAAAGGTCAGGATTTTCAGAATGTTTGTCTAAAGCTAGATTCAAATATCACACATATTATGCCTGTGAAAAAGTTCCTTCTTTCCTTATACTTTTTCTTTAATAATAATTATTGCAACTAAAAAATATCTCAACATTTTTATTTTCCCTTGAAAAGTTTCATTTGTTTCTTAAATTGCTTTTCCCAAAATTATTTTAACTGTTTTTTTTCCTGAGTGATTTGTGAATTAAATAGTGGTAAAACAAGCTGTGAATGAAATAGTTTAACTTGAGTTATTTCTAATAGTTTTAAAAGTGAGCTAAATTTAAAGATTTCTCAAACTTGAAAGAATCAACACCCAGTGATGTGTTTGAATTATCTCTGTACCTCCTCTGATGTATTATTCCACCTTTTAAGATTTAGAGATATTCTGTTAAAGCAAGGACTTTTTTTTTCTTCTTTTTTTTAACTTATAGAGGAGCCCTTGAAAGAGTGGATGCCACAAAGCAAGATTCTCTATTTCTTACCTTCCAACCATTCTAAGATAAAACTTCAGGGTGGTAATATATTTAAATTCAAATTTTATCCAATTACATGGAACAATAATGTTTAGCAATATCAGCCATTCTTAAATTTCTATACTATTGAAGAACTATGAGCCTAAGTCTACAAACACAGGTGTATAAAGGTATCATTTATCTTTATTATATTTAATGACCTTAAATTTGACATTATGCCCACATCAATCCAGGTGCATCCATCAAGGTGTGTTAAGGTTATTGGGTCTTATATATGGTGCCAAGACTTAAAGGGTATTTTACTTTTGGGACTTTTATAGCACCAGATTGCATGGTTCCCTTAGACCCAGCATCTCTGCTGCCTAAGTGTTCATCTTGGGGACCAGATTTTGGTGTAGAGGTCTGGCTTCACCCCATACACCATAACACTACTCCCCTCAACTCTTGAAGCCTACATGGTGCCCTGCCAGAAAGCAGTAAGCTGTACATGGGCCCTTCAAGCATCCAAAAAATAGATAAATCCATTTCCCTCCACAGCCTCAGGAAATTTGTCCTGTGAGCCTTGTTGCTTCTGGAAAGTACTCTCCATTATTTTTCCACTTCTAGGGTACCTAATCAAATCTCCTCAAGGATTATAGGGATTTACAAAAAATGGAAGGTTAGTGTTTACTGGGCAACTTCTGCTTTGGAACTTGGGTCAGAAAATGTTCCTAAAGCAAGGAGAGAAACAAACAAAACACGTGGCTATCCAGAGAAAGGATGAAAAAAATTAGAAAAATAAATTTAAGTTAATATTTTAGCAAATTTTCTTTTCCTAATAATATTTATACTTTTAATAATTTATACTTTGCCAAAGTATGACTATTTTGGTTGTGGCACTAAGAGTAAATTCTGATGCACATTTACATTAACAAGCAACTATGTATATATATTGAATCTTCTCTGATATCTTAATTTCAAGTTATATTTACTCTGGAGAAAATAATGGTTCTTACTATTTTGGAGGTTGTGAAATCTTATTTTTATTTATGCTCCCCTTCTCTCTTCTTTCCCTTTCTAAAAGTTGCAAGGAATTTTGAGCATCTTCACTGTGAGCTTAGGTTAATTTCTATTAAAAAAATGTCATTTTACTTCTCAAATTAAATAGAAGCACTCAGTTTCTGGATTCCTGCTGTGAACTTCTTTATAAATGTCTAACTTGTTTCCTTTTAATTAGAATATTATGTCATTATAAAACCTGATATTCAATGAACAAAATAGAGTAGTGTGAAGAGCTTGAGGTTTGAAATCAGAGAAAACTGAACTTGAATTCTGGCTATAACATTTATAATTGAATTCAATTTGGCACATTATTTGAACCCTCAGCCTCAGTGTTCTTATCATCAACCTACCTTATGTTGCATGGATGGATTAAAACAGATGAAATATTCAAATTACTTATGACAGTTACTGGCATATAGTAGTTTCCATGTCTTGAGCATATGCCATTATCATGAAAAAATAATCTTCAAAATAAAAAATAAAGGAAAGAAAGGATGCTTTCTTTTCTTTTATGTCTAATATCTGATTTCAATGATTCCCCTGAGGATGTGCTAACTTGTAAATATAAAATCATACAATTTGCCAGAATTTATTCATTGAATCATTTTAGTAATAAAGAAAAAATTTACCAGGCTTAATTTATTCTCTGTCCACATTTATATGTTAATCTCCTAAAATTTTTGTATGCCAATTTTTTATAGCTGTAAAATACACTACTTCATATCATTCAGACATATCATAGATAGGTTATTCTAAACAAATTTTAAGGCAACAATCAAGATAACAAATGATTTGACAGTGCTCTGTTATCTGAATCACTCATTCTAACTGACTTTCCAGTTATTCTAACTAGATGTGGAAATGTGGAAACCAGTAAACAACTTGTCCTCAAATGAAGGCAAAAATCAAAGAAGTAGCCTGGATTCAACAAGACAAATTAGAAGCTTTACATGATGGGTTTGATCAAACAAGGTCAATTGTATGCATCTAAATCCAGCTGTCACTCACACGTGCAAAACTACAGGTAGTTAAGTTTGCCAGGTTACTGTAGAAAATTTAGCATTGTTTTAACAAGAGAGCAATGAAAAAAGCTAATTGAACAAAAGCAGTTTGAAAGGAAACTTTAAGTCCACAAATGTGCAGTTTTAATTTCTTGTAAAGAACAGTTTTACGACCCTCTGTGAATGTCCATTTCTGGGATTATCTGCATAGGAAATATAATTTAAAAAGAAATCAATTTTACTGGTACATATTAAGAAAGCATACTAATAAAGCATACATATTAATAAGCATACAAGAAAATTCTTGTTTATAAGAAATATACTTTATCAGAGAGACAGTGAGTTTACTGAAACATGTAACACGTTCCTTATGGGCATGAAAGCTGCGCCAGACTCTCTGGGTCCAAGTCATGCCTCCACCAACTACTACTGTAGACCTTGGCCAAATTACTCGACTTCTTTGCATTTGGAAATAGAGTACAAAGTTGTCTTCCTTGTAGTGTTGTTATGTGGACTAACTACATTTAAAAATAAAGTTTTCAATAGGCATTGGTTATTATTATTATTCAAGAGAGATATATTCCCTTGTATATTATATCAATTGTTCCACAGAATAGTTTTTAAAATTTTTTGTATTTTTCTTGACAAATAAATGTAAGAAGAAACCATCTTGCTTTTAATTTTTGGGTTAAATCTTTAGCTTAACATTTATTAATTTTTATTCTCTGATAATTATTGTCTTTTTTACCTTTAATACTGTTCTCTGGATATCTGCATGTATGTATATATGCTAAAGGCTTCTGTTTCAGGTTTTGATTGAATAATAATTATTTAACAGACTTCTTTGTTTTCTTCCCCCTTGAGATGGCTCCCACGTCTGTTTTGCTTGATTCCCACCCCCCCTCATTGTTTTGCACTATTTGTCTGCTCATTGTCTTTTTAAAACTTTTTTCTTTAGGAGGAACAGGAAACCAAACCCCGGACCTCCCATGTGGGAAGTGGACGCTCAACAGCTTGAGCCACATCCACTTCCTGCTCGTTTTTGCTCATTGTCTGCTTGTTGTTTTCACTCAGTGTTTGTTTGTCTTCTCTAGTAGGCACATGGGAACTGAACCAGGGACTTCTCATGTGGGATGCAGGCACTCAACTGCTTAAGCCACATCCGCTACCCATCTTTTGTATTTTCAATTGTGTAGTTTAATTACACCTGCCTTCAGAATAAAGTGCAATAAGCTTAAGAATTCTGAAATAAGAGGAATATAAGATACTAAACTTTTTAGTAAAATATAATATTATATAATTAAAGGGTTTTTCAGCATATTTTTTATTCTTAATTGTTAGTTTGCCAATAGTTCTATTCCAATTGTGCATGTTTGAACATTTCCAGAACATGATAGGAAACATCCAGTGTATAGCTTGTTTATGAAAATAATTCCCAGGAGACCAATACTACAGAATAAATTTAGCGATATGCATATAGACTGTTGTGAACAACATCCTGACTATGTAAGCTAGTAACATGTTTCACTTGCCACATGCGCTGATTACCATTCTTTGTTAAATATTTTCTTGCTTTAAAATTTTTCTCATGTCTCTTTGTCTTTAACCTCCTCCCTGTGTTCTCATTCTCCTCTCTGATCTCAGCTGCTGTTGCTTTCATTTACACGGTTACAAATCCACTAAAAAGTAGGGAAAAAAATCTTAAACATGGTGACTTCTAAAGGATTTTTCACACTATATAAATGTCCATGTTGTCTATTCCTTTAGTGACCAAGGATATCACCTTGAATATTCCTTCATGGGTGAGAGAACTCCAAAGTGAAGCCATGCATTTTGTCAGATAAGAATCTCCATTTACTTGAATACGATATAGTATTTGGAATTTGCAGTTAATTCAACCAGAAAAATTTATGGTGGAAAACTGAATATGTAGGTTATTTTTATTAGATACATAATAATGAAAATATTTCTATGGAATAATTATTTAGTCTCAATGAAATTATTGTAGTTATAATCTTACTTCTATCAAAAGTGAGATAAGGTAATATCATTTACATAAATTAATACACCAAAATATTATTTATTCTGTAATTTTTTGTAAATCTGAAATGCATGTTATAGTTAGGTTGCTCTTAACAAGTTGTAATTAAATTTTAAATGAGGCATAAATATCTTTAAAATTAAATATAAATACTAAGTTATCTTTTAATTCCTACACACTGCCTCAGTTACCAGGTTGATTTGTATCCTCTGGTAAATAATTATAAGCTTCTGCAAACTTAATTTACTTGCCATTTTAAAAAAATGATTTTTCTCTATTGATTAAAAATAGGGAAAGTGAATCATGCCTTTAAAAACACTGTCTTTTCTGTACTAGTTTCTATATAAATATTAATTATAATTATTTTTTTTTAATTTGCTATATTTAAAGATTTGGCCTTGCTTCATGTATAAATTTAATTGTTAAGATTGAGAAAAGCTTCCAACTAAGTTAAAGGTTCTATCCCTGAGCACATCAACGAATATACCAAAGGCCATCAGTTTTATACCTGATTTCAGTGCAAACATGTTGACATAAATCTAATTTACTGACCTACCAGGAATGTCAGCTTTACTACAGACTATTTATTTTAATAGAAATGGATTTTTGTTGCTTCCTTTTCAAAAGAATTCTGTTAGCTTACAATGATTTAGCAGAAGATGATTGGGGAGCAACACTCTAATTAACACTTAATTTTATCATTTTACTTCATATCGTTATTTAAATACTGCATACTATTTTATATAAAATTAATGGCTAGTAAAATAACATAATTATTTCTATGCGAAAAAAATGTTTAAATGCATTTTATGATAATTAAGGGAAAAAGACAGTGATGAGTCACTTAAAAGTTTAATGTGTTGCCTCCTCATTGAGATTAGACTGTATCAGTTCTTTTGGGGAATGGGGTCATGAGAATAGAGAGAAAATAAAGAAAAAATCTGTCTCCTCATCTCTAACATTCTCTAAGTTATCTAAAAATGCATTTTATGCATTTAATTCCCAAAAGGATAGGTGTTTATGAATCAGAATCTGTATTTGCAAAGTAACATAGAAGGCTGATTTAGTTATAAATAAATTTAGAGAAGGGAAAAATAGAGGTCTTTTCTATTTCACTTAGCTAAATATTTATTTCAAAAGTGTGTTTTTCTGGGTCTGCGCTTTGTTCTTAAATAAACATCTCTATTTGCCATTTATATTTACAGCAGAAATGTCCTAACTTGAATGTAATCTCTGTGTTATAGTTCATTTATTCCATTCACTTTATAAGCATCATGTATATGAGTGTATGCAAAATATTACTTTTATGCACAAAAAGGATCAGAATTTTAATGTCTACCATTTTATAGATGATGAATATATTGCATGCTTGCTCCCACTATATTTGTAAAGGTATTTTAATGTTTTAGTATAAAAATTGATACTTTTATCTCCTTTACCAACTTCCCATTTTTACTCTCTCTGAATATTTAATAAGAATATTTTACCTTTGAAACATATTCTTTGTTTTAAATATTCATAGTGTTATCTTTTCTAGTTTATATTAAAGGCAATTTCCAAAATACACATCTCAGATTACATATTAGTACTCTACCAATCTCTTTGCCAATGACTGCACATTGATGTTTTAGACTTTAATATATTATGCTTGTTTTATGGAATAATTTTTAACAAATAGCATGTTCTATTCATGGTATTTATGCTTATGAGTATTCCATTTTGACCTCAGTTAATTCATTTCCTGGATTATCAGGCCCATTTAATAAAATAGCTTAGCAGAGGAGTGGCCATACTTCTAAAGTGGTCAGGCACAAAGCATTTTTCTAATGATACATAATCACTAGGGGAGTAGTTTGATTTTTGAGTAAAGTACATTAATCAAATTTGTGTATCCAAAATAACTCAGGAACTAGGACCGAGTATATTAGTTGAATTTCTTAGGCTCCAAAAACATTTCTTAATGTGCTGCTGTGGGTTTCTTATCAATGATGGATATTGCAAAGTCATGTCTTCATAAATATTTTAAATCATTCCCAGTGCACATGTCTATACTTAAATCCTTTGTAAATTGATAAAATATTGTGTATTTTTTCAGTTTTCTAAGCAATCTTAATAAAATTATTTTGAGCATTGGAAATTGATCAATAACAATTTAGCTTAGCTAAAATTTGAATTCCACATAAGAAATACTAAGATGATTATCTACAATTCATTTTAAATGTGCAAAATTATCTGGTATGAAATGAAAACGTTTGAACTATAGTTCAGAGCCACAATTAGTTTTGATGTGGACAAGAAAGAGAGAAGTAGGATTTATATTTATATGGAAAGAGAGACCAATTAAGTAGGTGCCTTCTGTCTTTAATTTACTTCAATTTGATATTATGACATTCATTAAGCACTTATTTTGTAGAAGCAATATGCTCAATGTTGAGGATAAGATCACTAATCAAATATGGCCATCAATCTTATTGCATTTGCTGTAAGTCAGAGAGAAAACACATCTGAACAAGTCATCATTTATCATGGGAAATTATTTAATACATATTTATAATATGTATAAAATACTATAGAAACACAAAATGAGCAATGCATTGATTTTGCAATGGT
Source organism: Tolypeutes matacus (assembly GCA_026826555.1). NCBI lineage: Eukaryota > Metazoa > Chordata > Mammalia > Cingulata > Chlamyphoridae > Tolypeutes > Tolypeutes matacus. The sequence continues at coordinate 26,620,814 of JAKSZT010054416.1, forward strand.
AGTTTTAGCGAGGTTTTATGGAAAGTTACAAATGGAAGAGGTGTTTCATTTGAAACTTAAAGAGTAATGATGATTATGATAGTAGCAAAAACAGATGCAAATGATGGTGGTAGTGCTGGTGGAGGGACTTTCACATGAAGATATGACCATGAGAAAAAAAGAGGATTGTGTAAAGGGTTTTCAAGTATGGGAGTGATAGAGAACATTTCAGAAGGAGAATTTTGTTGGCATTGAAAAGGATGTAAGGGAGTGGAAGAAAATAAAGCAGGAGGTAATCTAAGAGTTTATTCCAAGACCTTTTGTTCTGCACAATAAACATTAAGAGAAAGACAATCATAGTTCCATGTTTACTGATGACTAAGGAAGAGTATACAATTATTAAGTTTTCAGAATATTATACTAATCTAAAATTATTCTGAATGTTATAGTATGCATCTTAAGAGATAAAAATTATTAAATAATAATAATATATTTAGGAGAAAGAGTGATTACTTCATTGATGATCCCTAGACAAATTTTTTTCTATGTAAAATATGAGTATTTTCAAGCTGCATAATGTGATGATATATTTGGTCATTCATGAGTTATCTAATGAAAATCTTACAGCAGATTAATAAAACCATTCCCAGATTTTATGAATTTGTACTCTATTTAGGAATCATAGAACTAAAGATATATTTTAGAAATAAATATCTAATCCCAGGAATTCAAATTCAGTGATAATGATTAAATGCATTTGGTACTCATAGATATTTTATGAATATTTCAGGTGAAAAAAATTACAATCTTTCAACTAAAAAAGTATGATTGAACTAATTTTCATTTAAAGGAATATTAAAATAATTTAAAAGCCTATTTTTCTAAAGCTCAGTTATTTGTTTCCTGACAGAAGTTATAAATAAAACTCAAAATTTTCACCTTTAGATATATTGATATGAAATTACATATTATGGCATAATTTAAGAAGAATTTCATAAAATTATTTATAACAATTCATCATGAAGTAAAGTTAAAATGAAATCTGTACAGCCTGTATTAAATGGAAGAAAATGGCTCAAAGCATCTGATTCACCACTCTTTTTGCCATCCACAGCAAAATGATGGGTGATTTAGTATAAAGACACATTCATAATTATTCAATGGAATGTAAAAAAGAAAAGTGTTAGCTCATAAAAATAGCTAATGAATGCCAGAAATGAAGTCAATAACTAATTTAACTGGAAAGACAGTTAATTTAAGAAAAATAGCTTTAAAACACCTGTAATTTAATTTAAAAGAATAAAAGGAAGCCCAATTCCTGGAATTATGCCCCCCATATAAATTAATCTTTATCATCACAATTTACTATCAATATCAATTGATAATGTGTGCTGTGGTAGAACGTAATTTTATTACATAAGAGAAATTAATAATTATCTCTTGCAATTTGCCATTGAAGAAAGCTGCTCTGTAGAATTTCTTAAAATCCAGCCAGGGGGACGGATGTGGCTCAAATGGTTGGGCGTCCGTCTCCCATATGGAGGGACTCGGGTTCTATACCCGGGACCTCACGGTAAAGAAAAAAAAAAAAAAATACAGCTAAATTCATGAATGTGTATACACACACACACACATATATGTTTTGTTTTTATGTGGTTTTCAATTTTCTTGTCACTAAGTTTATTTTTGTTTATTTTCTCATAGGTGATGTTCAGTATTTGTTTAAATAATGTCATAGATGAATAAGCCCTGTTACCAGAATTCTGTCTACAATTTTGTTGTAATTTATTATAATAGAGTCAAATCAATAAGAAGGAATAGATTTATGCTCTTTCTTTTTGGAAAATTGCATATAAATTCAATTTACTTTCCTATGGGAATCAAAATTGCAACCTACCATTCTGTGTATGTGTTTATGACTTTATTTCATTTTCTGGTTGATGCCCCATAGATCTCCCTAGACTCATTTGGGGATAGATAAGACAAGTTATAAAATATGCGTGATCATGAATAGAAAGCAACAATAAAGTCTGTAAAGATGTTGTTTTAGAGAAAAAATAACCCACAGGGAGAGAATGGATATTTAAATTTGGGTCTCCTAACCTGTGATTAAAAGGAGTCCAGGAAGACAGTAGGGAGTTGGTATCAAGGAAGACCATCAGTAACAGCCAATGATGCCATCAGCAGAAGTGACAAAATATCGAATCACTGAATCATATTCTGAAGAGTCAGTAATTCCACAAATTGTTAAATGACAGCGATTCTGGGGGATGCAGGGTAGAGGTAGCCATAATCTGAGGAAATAATTGTGCAATTGAGTAGAATCCTTGGGATTCTAGGATCATCACCAAGGACGCCGTCATCATTATAGGAATCTGGGCTCTCACTATGGCCTGCAAGACACATGCGGATGAAGGCTGGTACAAGTGAAACATGGGACCAGCGGGTAGGCTGGCAGTGGTGGCATTGGGGAGGTACTTGAGGTACTGACAATTGCCAACCAGTAAGGTATAATTTTGTAAAATGGTTTATAATGGGGAAAAGAGTATCATAACAAATAACAATACAAATGTTTCACTCCCATTGTGGAGTGAGTTGCTACACAGTGAGTCATGGGAACATAGGCTCAGGCACAAGAGAAACTTTCAGCAAATGATAACTTTATTACTTATATAGTACAAAGGGTTTAAAAGAGCAAGGGAAGAGACCCATTACAGCCAGTTTCTGGGGGAAGCCAAACTGCTTGGGTTAGGGTCAGTGGATGGCAGTTCCACTCTCCCCACTTCACGTTAGAGAGGAGAGACAAATCTGTACTGCCAAGGTTGGGATAGTTATATAGCCCAGACAGAAGGGTCATGCCACTGAGATTTCTTGCTCTGAGAAGCAGCTGGGGTTGTTTTTCCTGGGTTTCTCAGTTCAAGCCATGGTCAGGCCCTTTAAACTGGACCTAACATCTCCTCTGGCCTATGAATGGAAAAATATCAAAACAATAGAAAAAGAATCAAAGGAGGACAGACATATAGACCAATGGTACCAAATTTAGAGTTCAGAAATCAATCTTCAGATATATGGTCCACAGATTTTTGACAAGGATGCCAAAATTCACTCAGAAAAATAGATTCTTCAACAAATGTTCCAGGGAAAGTCAGAGTTCCACAGGCAAAAGAATGAAGGTGGACGACTACCTCACACCATATACAAATATCAACTCAAAATGGATACTTAAGAACCTCCTTTAAAAACTGGGTATATAAGAAGCAGAACTAAAAATCTCCTAGAGGAAAACATAAGGAAAAATATTTAGGAATTTATGTTAGGCAATAGTTTCTTAAACTTTACACCTAAAGCACAAGCAACAAAAGAAAAAAAAACCTCCAGAAAAATGGTACCTTATAAAAATTAAAAACATTTGTTCATCAAATGTCTTTATCATGAAAGCAAAATGACAACCTACACAATGGGAGAAAATATTTGGAAACCACAAATCTGTTAAAGGTTTAATATCCAGAATATATACAGAAATCTTACAACTCAACAACATAAAGCCAAACAACCCAATTAAAAATGGGCAAAAGTCTTTAGTAGACATTTCTTCAGAGAAGTTACACAAATGGCCAAAAGGCAAATTAAAAGATGTTCAACATCATTGTCCACTAGGGAAATGCAAATCAAACCACAATATGATACAATTTTACACCCACTAGAATGGCTACCATTAAAACAACAACAACAACAAAAGTAAAACCAGAAAATTATGTCAGAAAGGATACAGAGAAATAGGGACACTCATTCTTTGTTGGTGGTAATTTAAAAGGGTGCAGACACCTTGTAAGATAGTGTGGCCATTCCTCAGAAAGTTAAATAAAGAATACAAGACTTGGCAATCCCACTTCTAAGTATATAACACAAAGAATTGAAAGCAGGGACTCAAACAGATATTTGTACACCGATGTTCATAGCAGCATTATTTGTATTTGCCAAAAGATGAAAGTAACTCAGGTACCCACCAACCAATGAATGGATAAACAAAATATGGTATATACAAACAATGGAATATTACTCAGCCATAAAAAGAATGCAGTTCTGATACATGAGACAGCATGGATGAACTTTGAAAACATTATGTTATAAGAAATAAGCCAGAAACAAAAGAACAAATGTATTGATCTCATTGTTATGAAATAATTAGAATAAGCAAATTCAGAGTCAGTAACTACAATATAGTTTACCAGGGGCCAGGGTGTGGGTAGGAAATGGGGATTTCAGAGTTTCTATTAGGGATGATGGAAAGTTTTGGTAATGGATGAAGGTGATAGCAGCACAACATTGTGAAAATAATTAACAGCACTGAAATATATATTTGAATGTATTTAAAAGGTGAAGTTTCAGGTGGTATATATGTTACTCGAATAAAAAGAAAAAACAACTATATGACTGTACAACACACTGAACCCTAAATTATACCATGGACTATAGTTAATAGTACAATTATAAGAATGTTCTGTCATAAGTTGCAACACATGTACCACCCTAATGCAAGGTGTTAATGATAGGGTTGTATATAGGAACTCTCTATTTTATACACGGCATTTCTGTTAACCTACAATTTCTCTAATATAAATACAAAATAAAAAAGGAACTCATTCTTCCATGGTGGAGTGAGGGATTTGGGAAAAGTGAAACCTTTAGGAAATACTGTTACTTACTCATTCACTTCAGTATTTTAGGACTAGAAAGGGAGAATCAAGAGAAACCTACCTGTGACCCAAAGATAACTTGCATGCATTTTAAAAATTATGACCACAATCTCCTTCTCCTTTCAAAATGCAAAACTAGCCCAAAAGCATCCTATGAATGTATCATCAGACACAGGCTTGCATTGGATCTGGCATTTCATTTATACTGCAAAAGATGTGAACGACAAGCCAGACTCATGGTGCTTTCCTCAGATAACCTATTGTGATCTCTTTTTCTTAATTTGGTTATCAACTCCAGCTACCTTTCACTGCACATCTCTCCATGGCAAACACACACATACACACAAGGATTCTTAAAATTTGTACGAAGAAGGATATTTGCTGAGATATAACATGGGAGTTAAATGTGTTCATGTAACAAGTTCCCAGTGATTTTACTATTTACAAATTTCCTATAGGTTATATCTTTTAGGAAATTATAATCATTTATTAGACAAGCAAACATACTGGCTGTTATCTACTGTATATAACTTGTTATATTGGAGCAATCAATTTTGTTTTGAATTTCTTAAAAGTACAATTAAGAAAAAAAGAGATGTATTTTTTTCAAATATTTATTTTTAAAAATTTTTTAGATATACATTTTAATTTTTTAAAAGATTACATAAATGTTACATAAATAATATAGGGGATTCCCATATGCCCTGCTCCCTACCCCTCCCACATTTCTCCACATTAACAACATCCTTTGTTACTGTAATACATTTGTTACAATTGATGAACACATTTTGGAACATTGCCACTGACCATGGATTATAGTTTACATTGTAGTTTACACTCTCTTCTGCATAATTTTGTAAGCTATGACAAGATACAGATGGCCTGTATCTTGTCATTGCAATGTCATTCAGGACAATTCTCAAGTCCCAAAAATGCCTCCATATTACACCTATTTTTCCCTCTCCTTCCCCTCAGAATCTCCGGTAGACACTGTCTCCACATCAATGATAAAAATTCTTCCATTGCTAGAGTCACAATGTCTAGAGTAGAATAACAGTAAGTCAACTCTAGTCCATAGTCATTTCCCAATCCTGAGGATTCTGGGATGATTCTGCCCACTCCACTTCTAATTGAGAGGGGACTTTGATCCCACAGGGCAGATGTATGGGACTATCTTGCTTGTAGTTGCAGACGCTCTCTGTTCCTTGGAATGGGCATTGTCCATCATCATCTCCTTGTTAGTTGTCCTGGCTGAGTCCAATGAACTGGAGAGTAGTCTTAATGCTTTTATATTCTAAACCTTTAATAAGTATCTATTTTGTGGAAGGTAATGTGATGGGTATCGGAAGTACAAACAAAATTAAGATAGAGGAATTCAAAGAATAGAAATAATAATACAATGAGATATTTGCTGTAAAATCTTATGTAAAAGCTATTATGGAAGCAAATCTAGTGTAGAAGGCCTCACTGAAGACATAATATAAGAGGTGAGCATTAGTATTTCATAAACTTGAGAAATGAGAAAGTGCATTCTGGGAAGCATGAACACAATAAGTACATTAAGGCATGAAAGGGCATGATGGATTTGGGTAATAAAAACAGCGTTGTTATTAGAGGATCATGTTACTAACAGCAACAAAAGCCAAAAGTGAATGTAGTAATACATTAGAACCAAGTGCACAACGATCTTGAACATTTTTTAAAATGGTGTGGCCACACAAAAATATATCTGTAAGCAGTAACCAGATGCATGACAAGTGGAAAATTCTTCAGAAATGGTAATGGGGGTGAAGGAAAAGACCAAGAGTTAGGAGATGTTTAGGAGGAAGAAATGGCAGGACTTTGTGTGGGACAGGGAGAAAGAGGAAGACGTTGTTACCTCCCTGTTGTATTGCTTTACATTCAGAGGGGAGTAAAGTTCAGATTATTTTGCATATATATTTTGAGAAGGCTTTGTAAGCATAATCAGAAAATATCTTGAAAATAATTAGAAATATTTTTTGAAAATCAGACAAAATTAGGAGTTGGAAATTCAGGGAATAAAAAGATTTTATTCTGTGTACTATGGTTGAGTTCTTGAGAAGTAACATGTCTTGGTTTAGATTCCTCTGAAAACAGGAGCCTGAGACAAATATTGGGGCCAGCAGTATACCTAGGAGGTGATTTTAAGAAGCGTTAGTCTTCACTAAGCAAGAAGACTGGTTCAAGGAAGGAAGAAAAGAAAGTGTGTATTATTGAATTCCCTGCTGTAGGCAATGAGTTCTTGACTCAGTGTAGACCCTTGAAAACAATTTTGTAGAACTGTCCATTCTTCCAAGGGAAGACTGAAATTTCTTCACTGGTGCATCTCCCCATCAGATAAGGGCTGGCTCTGGGTACATTAAATCCCCATTACTTTCTGACTGGGCTTTATCAAATAACCCTAAGGTGGAGAAGCAGGGAGCTTGGCAGAAATTTGATGCCACAGCACATGAAATTGAATATTAAAGTTCTTACTAAACTTAAAATCTTCAAAGTGAGTATGTTAAATATTTGATAATATCTAAAAATGAATTATTAGGGTATTTCTCCTAACCAAAATGACTAACATTTTTATGCATTAGTGCATTAATGACTTTGTAAACCAAATCTTTTTTTAAAAACTTATAATCATCAAACTCATTTCTTCATATATATTCTCTCCTAAATTTATTAATTTTCTTTAAGACTCTTGTCATATAAAAATAGGCTTTTCTCCTTCAAACATCTATATATCTTATCTTTTTTTTCATAAATTTCTTTATCTCTTTCATCTGGAGATGTTCCTTGATCACATCTTCCTGATTTACTAAATTTCTGCTGTATTCAGTCTGGAATTCAATCCATCTAATCATTCCATTTTCAATTATTACAGTTTTAAAAGTACAGTTATATATGCATTAGACCACCTTTATAACTGTCTGATATAGCTCTTTATATCAATCATCCTTTATCACTTTGAAAATATTTATGATGCTTATTTTTTAAAGCAATTCTATTGAGACATATTCATATACTATACATTTCATCTAAAGTGTATGTTCAATGGCTTTTGTTACAATCACAGTATTATGCATTCTTCAGCACAGTCACTATTAGAGGATTTTCATTATTCTAAAAAGAAACTCTCCTACCCATTAGCAGTCACCTCCCAATCCTCAGGCTTGCCAATGACCTCATTAAATCTTCTTTTAGTTTTCTTATGGTACTTCCCATTTAGAGTGTCTTTTTTATGGTGCTTGAACACCTTGTTATTTCATTTTTCTTGTGAGCTCATACTCCCCAGGGAGAATCAGCTCTGTTTTAATAATTTGTGCCTGTGTTGACAGATGAAAGCCCAGGACCTAGGGTTCTTGATGAATTGATGTCTATGCCTGTATTTAGAAGAGGTGGAGACAACCTTAAACCAAGCGACAGGTGTTAAATTTTGGGCGAAAAAAATGCATTTGTTTTACACAGTGAGGTAATTTTGCCCCTCATAGAATCTCTCTGTATCACCACTCGGAGCAATATTATTTCTGTCAAGCTTACTGTCTATAGATGCAATCACTAACCTCAAAAAGGGAACGAAAAAAAAAAAAAAGGCATGAGAAGGGGCCAGTCAGGTACCTGCTTATTTGCCTTCAAGAATTGCTTTCTGCTTCCAATACAGCCTGCTTCCAGTTCTTTTTTATCTTACATTGTTTTCTCTAGTTGCTGCCAGGTTGATTCTGGGCTGGTGGTGTTGTGTTTGATTTTGTTTTTGTTGCACTGTGGTAGTCTTAGGGCTGGACAGTGTAAAGACAGGAAAAAGTACAGATAAAAATCCCCGTGCTCTGTCTCAGGTTTCTGTCCAATTTTTCATCTGAGGCTGCCATTCCACCCTCACAGGCATCAGGATCTAACCACGCTGCACTGGTTTCCTAGGAGGTTTTTCACTGGAGGTTAGTAGAGTTCTAAGAAACATCATTCTTCCTTCCCTTGGTTGTCCCTGGGATTTTATACATACTTAGAATCTATGATGAGAGATGATAGTACTTATGACTTTATCCATTAGAAAATATTCTAATGTCTTTACCTTTTTTCATATGTATTGTCTGTTCCTGTTAATTATTCCTCTCCTTTGGAATCTGTTAACATTAATTTTAAATTCCGACAAAAAGTAGAAATCAATTGAACATATAATTCCAATAAAGTCCTGAAAGTTCACCAGTCAAGAGGTAGATCACACTCTTCCACCCGAGAAGAAAATTTGCTTAATGACCTATCTACAGAAACTTACATATTGCCTCTTGTAAAATTACTGTGAAGTAAATAATTCATTGGATGAAACTTATATTACATCTTTTATTGTTCTTGTTGAGAATATGAATGCTGGATCAGATTATTTCACAAGGAACATTTAACATTACGCTGCATTTTAAATGTACTCTGATACAGATATTTTCCCCCATATCTCCTTTATTGGCAATAGAATTAGCGAAGATAAAAGGTGTCTGCATTTCTCTTTGATGTGTTCAGGAGACTTCTAGTCTCTTTGCTATTCATTTTGGGTTTTCACTCTTTTTCAGAGACATGGATTCTTCCAGGTTAAGGCAGACAATTTCTAGTGGAATGGCGAATATTGAATTTTTCTTTTTCTCTTTGCTGAATATGTTATAAACACCCTAGGAAATTGTAGGATTACAAAAGGAGAAGTTAAAAGTAAAAAAGGTAAAATGAGAGAAACAATTTATTTTTTCTTTGTTTACCCCTCATCTTTAGTAAATGATTATGATAAAGAAGATTAGTAAAAACCCCTTTCCAGAGGAAGATGACTGAATCTTAAAATTTTTTAAATCAGGAGCCCCTCCCTTGAGTCCCTAAGGAAGTCACTCAAGGAACAATGTAGCACCTCCAATTGTCATAATAACCAATTGTTTCTACTCCTCCCATTTTCTGTGGAGCAGTAAAGAAACAAATGCCACTACAATCACATCAGGTATAATTGAGTCACTATAATTGAGGGATATTTCATTTTGCAATATGAAATTCCTGCACCATTCCTGAAAATTATTATACAATTTTTGAAAAAAAATTGGCTTGTATTTAATGCAATACATTTAAAAGACCCATAAGCCTAACATGCACAAAGTGGAAATATCTGCAGAAACTAGACCATGAGGATCTTTTCCCAATATCTACTCTGGGACTTGAAATTCTTTCCTCTGCATATTATTTTTAAGATGACTTAGGCCCATCTAATTGTTTTAGGCTGGCAATTTTTCCCACTATACCCTGTTTTATATTTACACTGGAAGATGCTAGTGATGTATTTAATAATAGCTACTTACCTCTCTACCTCTAGATCTTAATAAGGCACTTGAATCAGCTCTTTGTTAAGCTACTTAGAGCAAGGAGGAAAAGACCTTCAGATTCGTCTCTCCTTGGTGGGACTAATTTACACATACCCTCCCTGGCTTAATTCTGAGCTGGAGAAGGATCTGGGTCTGTATAGTGTATTGTCATTGCAGAGTAGGGGCTGTTCCTCCCTGAAGGATGATGGGGTGAGTGATCACAAACAGTTCAGTTGCATATATTCAATGAACTCTTTGAAAAACTTAAATCTTTAAATGTCAAGAGTCATACTAGGGAAGCGGCTGTGGCTCAATCAGTAGGGCTCCCGTTTACCATATGGGAGACCCCGGGTTCGGTTTCCCGGGGCCTCCTGGTGAAGGCAAGCCTGCCTGCACGGCGTGGTTAGCTGACCCAGCGAGCACAAGCAGCAAGGGGGGGATAAATGAATAAATAAATAAAATCTTTAAAAAAAAAAAAAAAAAAAAAGTCATACTAAATGCATGGGGAAAGATTACTTTTCTTTTCTTTATTTAAAGGACTTGGTGTGAAAACAAATGTATCATTTAATCTGTTCTATATAGATTGTATACCCTAAAGCTACTTGGGTTCCAGGAAATTCATTTTATTACTATAAATTCTTTCCCAATTCACAGTTACTCAAAGTGATTCCCCAGCTGTATAGCTAAGGTCTTTCTTTTGTCTTTATTTTCATGCATAAGTCAGCTCTGTGCCAATGGTATGACATGGTATACAACACAAATTATGTTTTACTATGAATTTATTATACAGAAATGCCCTTATCTTAAATCTAATAAGATAGACAAAGGTATGCAGCCATATATCCATCCTACTACTGCCCTATAATTTAATTCCTTGTTTGAATATAATAATATAGTTAAAATGTTTACATAAAGCTTATCTTTTAGAAATAAGCATATTCAATATACTTTTTACCAGAAAATCTCAAAAAAAAATAAATTTTTTGACAGCAACATATGTGGTAATGTTTTATCTCTTATCAGTAATAATGTTAATACTATCACTTTGCATGTATAATATTGAAAGTAAACTTTTCTAATAAAAAAACTCACTCAATTAAATAAAATATATAAGTATGAAGGAAATAAATCTGCAATCATATGCCCCTAGAACATTTAGGAGCTCTCTGGTCATGCTAGTCAATCTATTATGAACTCGTGGATAAAAACTAAGTTCTACTAAAACATGCTCTCTTATATTACATTTCTTTAAAGAAATGAAAACTTTTCATACTAAACAGAATCTTATACATTTATGCCAAATTTTAATAGCAATCATTTTCATAAGATAACTAAAGCACAGTTTACCATTAGGAAGAGAAATTAGTTTAAAGCTAGAAATTACTTTTAGATTCAGGAAAATAAACATAAGCAGCCAATTTTCTATTAGCTTACAATTGTCTTATGTACTATACTTAAGTTTTAAAATAGAGGAAAATGTATAGCCATATTGCATAAAAGATATATAAATCTCATATATGTCAGTCCATCACTGTTGGTAAAGTTGTAGTATTCTTTATATTGTTATGATAAACCAGAAATTATCTTGGCAATTAAATTTATTCTCTCCCATTGGAGTAAATTCTATGTGTAAAGAATATTGCCACACTTATATGATGGCTTTCCCCTGTATATAAACTTACTAATATCAAATTTCCTATAAGCTATATATTTTGAAAATTTTTTCATGACCCTTCTGCCCTGATTAGTATTCTAAGGATATGAAGTCAGAAAAAAGACATGAGTTTTCTTATTTTTTACTGGGATTAAACAATTATGGAAAAGTATTTAAATTAATTTTTCTTCCCTTCTCTCTCTCATTTTTTCCACTATCTTTTGAATTGTAATCATATTTTTTGTTTGTTCTCCTATCCTCTATTCTTCTATTGTATTCTGTAAAATTCTTGTTTGTCATCATATAAATAAAAATAAAAAAGAAATGCTGTAGTTTTTTGGAAATTAAAAGCTATTAAAATTTCCATTATTATTTAAATAATAATAATATTAAAAATAATTGTACTCATTAGAGGGCGCTAAGCTCGATGGTACATACAACTGTTATATAGATTACCATTCTAAAAATAGTTGGTATAAAAAAGCCAATGTGAAATAAACCCTCAATTCTAACAGGACAGCAATGGAGTTAGAGAATAAGAGTGAGGGCAATTGTTTAGTACGATAAGATAAAAAGCTGAGACTTTGTATAAGGTTTGGAAAGCCTTAGGTTGAGACCTCCTGTCCTTCTCCTTGGATTATGCTATAAATATGGCCCAACTCCTTCGTTTTACTCATTAAAAGGAAGAAAGTTGTAATAATGAATTACATTACAATTGAATGCCAATCTACCATTTCTTCCTAGCTCTCTTATATTTGTTCCTTTTGTCTTTTTCTGCTTCCTTTTACTGAATTCAATATTTTATGATTTCATTTATAGCCACCATTACCTTATAATTTAGACCCCTTTTTAATTCTTTGCAGAAATGACCCAAGGGTTTAAAATATACATTTTAATCCTTTTCAAATAATAATATATCATTGTGCTTTCCACATAGGTAAAAAATCTCAGCACAGTATACTTCCAACTCCTTCCTACCATCTGTTGTACTACTGTTGTCTTACAATTAACTTTTTCATATGCTATAAATCTGAAATACATTGCTACTATTTCTGGTTTAGGTCATCAGCTATAAATTTTAGGTTGCATATATGTTACTAGAATAAAAAATTTAAAACAACGTAGGACTATACAGCACAAATAGTGAACTTTAATAAAAACTGTGGACTATAGTTAACAGTAAAATTATATCAGCATTTTCCTCTAGTTGAAACAAAGTTACCACACTAAAGTAAATTGTTAACAGGAGGGTTATATGGGAATTCTATATTTTCTGCATGGTTTTTCTGTAAACCTACAACTTATCTAATAAAAATTATTTATTTATTTATTTCAATAAAAACACATTTCTCAATTAAATGTACTGGATACATATAATTTTTTTTTTTGACTCATACAATATGTTACACAATATATTTGGTTCATAGTAACACACTCATACAGTATTTGTCCTTTTGTGTCTGGCTTGCTTCACTCAACGTAATGAAAACATTATCAAAAATAATGTATTTTTACTAAATAATCTTTTGATTTCATAAGAGTTTCAGATTTGTGGAAAAATTGTGATGATCAAACAGAAAATTCCCATATACCCCATGCCCAGTTTCTTCTTGGGGTTCTCTGAAATTCTTGGATTTGTGGTTTAATGTCCGTATTAGTTTCCTAGGGCTGCCATAGCATATTACCACAAACTGGGTGGCTTAAAACAACTGAAATTTTTGTTTCACAATTCCAGAAACTGGAAGTTTGAAAGCGAGGTGTCAAGAGGACCATAATTCCTCTGAAAATCTGTAGGGGCGAATTCTTTCTTGCTGCTTCTAGCTTCTGGTGTTTGCCAGCAATCCTTGGTTCTCATTGGCTTGTAGGTACATCATTGCATTATCTGCCTCCATCTTCACATTGCATTCTCCCTGCTTGTCTTTGTGTCCTCTTTTTTATAAGAACACAATCATATTGGATTAAGAGCTGACATGATTCCAGTATGGTCTCATCTTAACCTAACTAATTATATATGCTACAACCCTATTTCCATAAAAAGGTCACATTCACAGGCACTGAAGAATTAATACTTCATTATATCTTTTGGGGGGACAGTAATGACATAAGAATGTCTTCCATTATTTTTGGAACATATTTGGACATTATCTTTTCAAATATTTTTTCTGCCCCATTCTCTCTCTCTTCTGCATCTGAGACTCTACTTATACGTATGTTACACCATTGGATATTGTCCCAAAGCTCTTGGTTATTCTATTCTGTGTGAGAGTGTATGTATTTCTCTTACACTTATATTTCTATTTCAGATAGACTAATTTTTCTTGACATGTATTCAAGTTCTATATTTAGGTGTCATTTTCTCTATCCATGTCATAGCCAGCCTCCAAGATGACACCCCTGACTCTTACTTCCAAGATATTAGGCCTTTGTTCAGTCCTTTCCCATACTGAATAGACCAGGCATGTTCAATCAATAAGATGCTTTCAAAGGATGAATTGTATGCTTAATTTGTCAAATATATTATGTTATATATTGCTAATATATCTTTGGAATATCAGTGATATAGGGAAATCAGCTGTCTTGAGAACACTCAAGCAGCTTTGTGGAGAAGCCCACATGGCAAAGAATTGAGACCTCCTGGCAGAGATTTTCACTAAGTTGCTGAGGATGTTACTGAGCCACCTTGGTTATGAATTTTTGATACTTAGTAAAGCCTTCAGATGACTGAAGCTCTAACAAGTATCTTGACTGCAGCCTTATGAAAGAGCCTGAACCAGAACCACCAAAGCTTGTTACTCTTGACTTTCTAACCCACAGAGAATGCATATGAAAATAAATATATACAGTTACAGTTACTTATTGTTTGAGTTATTTGTTATGCTGCAGTATATTAACATAGTAAATAAATATTTATTTTAAATTTCTATCCTTACTCCCTGTTCTTCTATAAAGTGTATCCTGGAGACATGTGGTGGTAGAGATTATGTGACCTTGCTGTCAAAGGGTTGAGGCTGAAGAGGGTATAGGAAAAGAAACATTCACACCTTAAGAAATACAGAAAATTCATGGATCTCTGCTTTTTAGTAGCTTATTTATTACACTCCCTGACTGATTCCTGTAAAAGAAGGTAATGAAACGACTGGTCTATAATTTATTTTTCCTTGATTACCAGGAGAATAGCCCGATGGCATAAATGCAGGTGACCTGGACTAATTTCATTTTTCTTTGTAAATATACTGCTAAGTAACCTCCTGGTAGATCGACTTATAATATTTTCTAGGAGAAGAGATCTAATTTGCAAAATGTTCTTAAAATAATGGCCCTGGATTTAAAATTTCTCATGATAAACAAACTAGAATGTATGAATTTATGAGACATGTCTCCCTGGGAAGTGTCATCAAAGCCCAATAATGTCTGACTCAAGAATGAAACATTTCATATCCTAAATACTCTTTACTGTGTGAGGTGGCCTGCCCACCTCATTAGAGATATCATCTATTAATTTCGCCCAGAGAGCATGTCTGATATGAGAAGGACATACCAGGAAGCTATAAAGTATGTTGTAAGCCTGCCCCTGCTTCATCTTTGCCTCTTGTTTTTCTCTTTGAAGTTATTGTTACAGTTTACTACTGGGTAAGATCTCTGATTTGTGTGAGTCTGCTTTGACAATCTCGCATTTTGGAAGATTCTCAATCTTAACCACTATCTTATTGTAATATAACATCTGGGCAACAATGTTATAGTGGCATTGTCTCTCTGAAAGGATATGACCATGGTAGAGCCTTATGACCCTGAAACACAGATATTAGGAAATATAATTTGTTATATGAGGTGAAACTTAAGAATCAGAAAGCAAACATTTTGGATTTCATGTAGCTTGTCTGTCACTTTTCTGTAGAATGCCTCTACTTCTTGTTATTTGAGATTGGAAGCCCTTTTTTTTTTTTTATCCCAGGAGACTCCATCAAATTCTCCCTCATGATCATTAAAATATTTGAAAATGTTTGCATTATTTTGAATAATTGTTTTCTTTTTACAACTTAAAAAATTCAGTATTAGCAAATAAAATATTTGCAAAATAAAAAATTTAACGTTCATTTCAAAGATTTATAAAGTACAAAATATAAGAGATATTTATATCAAAATCTTATTACTCCTACTCAACAACTGAAAGCATATTTCTTTTTCAGTTTTCTGGTAACTTCTGAAAATATTTCAGATTTGAAGCACCCAACAATAAATCACCAAGACCAAGATGTGGTAAGATTCCAAGTTGAGCCCTAGTTTCTGGCCTGTGAATTTTCTCCCTTTGTAGCTATGATCCTTAGCTTAATGATTGCAGGGTCTCTGGCACTTTTACAAAGAGATTTTATATGTAAAGTACACATAATGGTCAGACCTCACATTAAAGGAAATTATTTCATTGGAAATTGATATCTGAATTATATCATTGTCTATGCCTATAGTTTATTTTGTTTTTCTTTTAAAGACACTAAATATTAAGATTTATTTTAAGGCTGTTTCAAATCAGAGTTCTAAACACTTGTTACAATGCAGTAAATTACTTCACTAAACAAGCATGTAAAGAAAAGGTCTAGTTAAAATACATAAGAATATTCTACTTACTTTTGTATTTATTAAATATATGCACTGCTCATAATATAAAAGCTGAATTAGAGATGATATTTAAATACTCCTAATGGTAACTCTCTGAACAGCTTGATTTAGTTTGTCAGGGCTACTAGGACAAATACCACACAGTGGCTGGATTAAACTACAGGTATTTTTTGGCTCACAGTTTGGAGGCCAAAAGTCCAAAATCAAGGAGACAGCAAGGCCATGGGAATTTTCCCAGTCTGTGGCTTTCTGGTAATGGCAAACCTCTATTATGTCAATCTCTCTCTGGCTTCGACATTGGGTTTATACTTTCATGTCCAATTTCCTTTGTTTATAAGAATTTCAGCCATATTGAATTAAGGCCCACTGCACTCATTCATTTGACCACACTATTATTAATAATATCACCTTCAAACTTCCTTTTGACAAATGGATTCATACCCAAAGGACCTGGGGTAATGACTGGAATGTGTCTTAAGCACATGATTAAACCCCAACACTGCTTGTGGCAGTTTGAGATTATTTTATGAATCCCCAAAAGAGAAAAATTATGTTTGTAAACTCATCTATTCCTCTGGGTGTGATACCCTTTGATAATATTAAATTCAGTTGAGAGGACCTTGATTAGATTACCTATGAAGATTAAGTTAGAGCTTTTTGATTCCACTATGTCAGTAAGGCATGACTCAGGTTGAATCCCCACTTCCTTGCTGGGTCTAATATAAATGGACTGACACATGGACTGACAGACACAAGAAAACACCCATGGAGGTAACTTTGCTTTTGTTGAACTTGCTATGTGATAGAAAGGAGAAGACTCAAACAGCTCAAGCCCTAGGGATAACTTACAGCTGACTTGGGAAGAATGCCAAGACTGGCACAGAAAGCCCTGAGAGACAAGCCCTATGCTTGCGTGCTGCCAAGATTGGGAAGAATGTGGACCCACAAAACTTCAGAGGAAGAGGAGGTCCAGAAGGGAAGGCTCAAACCAGATAGATATCTCCTGCCATCTTCCTTTAACACCTGGCAGCTGACTTTGCTGAGAAAGTACCTCTTATGGTACCACGGTTTTGGGACTGTAGGTTTTAGCCCAAATAAATACCCTGTATAAAAGTCAACAGATTTCTGGTACTTGGCATCAGCACTCCTTTGGTGGAGTGATACACTTTCTTCCACATAAGCTAAAGTTTTTCTATATTTTGGGGAAAAGAGCAGTGATTGTGAACATCCCCAAATCAAGGGACTTGGGGCAATGATTCCAAAAGAAAATATTTTTGTATTAACTGTGATCTTTTCTATTCAGGCCTACATATAACCATCTGTCTTTCTAACCAGTCACCCAAACATGCATTAACCTATCCAACTGCATATATAACAACTATTTGCTACTATATATATATCACATAAGGCATTATATACATAAAAATGATGCAGTTATTTGTATAGGATTTTCTAATAATAGAAACAATGTGTGCTTCTTACAGATTTTTAAAAATAAAAGCTAATATATTGCTCCTCATCCTTGTGAACAATTTTTATTGCCTATTTTTGGTATTTATTTGTAAACATTCTAGTGAATGAGAAGTGGTATCTTACTGTAGTTTCCTCTATTGAATAACAATTTTGAGCATTTTTTCATAAGCTGATTTGCCATTCACTTATATTCTTTGAAATAATGTCTGTTCAACTTCTTTCTTCTTTTTTTAATTGGGTTATTCAGCTCATTTACTGTTGAATTGTAAATTATCCAGCTGACATATGGATAGCCCAGATTCAGCTTTCTTGGACATATACCTGCAAACTCCAGCACCAACTATAGGTTCAAGTAAAAGGTACAGAAGAGGCATGTGTAGAGAAGTTACATCTGAGTCCAACTCTGTCACACTCGGGAGCACAATCTCCAAAATAGGGCCCACTGGCAAGGCACCAAACTCCAGTGCCTACAATGCTTTGCCATGTCTGTAGGACCTGAGTGTCTCTGGAGCCCTCAGGAGCCCCACTCTTTGGGTTAGTGTCTACTTTGGCCATCTATGAGACCCTACTGAGGCGTATATAAGAGTTACCTCTCTGATGACCTCCTGACTCACTTTGAAGTCTCTTAGCCATATGAACTCATTTGTCTTTATCTTTTTCCCCTTTAATTCAAGGTCTTCTTCCATTTGTATCACCAAGCAGTGCTTGGTAGTAATCCCTAGATGCCAGGGAGGCTCATCCCTGGGAGTTATGTCCCTCGCTGGGGGAAGATAATGTATCTATATGCTGAGTTTGGTTTAGAGAAAGGCCATATTTGAGCAACAAGAAGACTCTCAGGCAGTAACTCTTAGGCACCCTACAACACTAGGCCAAGTTGCAAATTCAAAAGCAAGAGTGTCATAAGCACAGTCATCAATATCAAGGGCCCATCAATGGACCATCCTCCTTCACTAGTCATTGCTCCTGTACTTGGGGGATTGTTGTTGTTTCATTAGAGAATATGGAAGAGCTCTCCAGGATGGGGATTCAACAATCCTTTGGCTGTTGTGTGAATCTCTGCCCCTGTGGCAATGCCCCATGAATATTTGAACACATTTATATACTTAATATGTATGCCCAGGTGAACTTCCTCCTATGTATCCCCCATCACTAACACCCTATACCAATGATCTTCCCCTGCCATAGTTGTAACCCTTCTGTGATCCAAAACATCTTCAAAAATGAAGCCAAGAATATTGCCAAATTCAATTAATAGGAAAATGAAATAATAATGATAGGTTTAAAATAAGAAATAAAATACATAATAATTTAGAAAAACTAAAACTAAAATAAAGTTTTAAAATGGGGTATTAAAAATGTAAAATATTAAGAAAAAATTTTTGATGTTTTGCCTTTTATCACTGTAATATCTGTTGTCCTGTACGTACAGTGGCATTTGCTTCCATTTCTTCCTCAGTGTATTACTTTTTTTTTTTTTTTTGCCTTCAAAGAAATTTTAGGTCACATCAAGTTACATACAGAATATAGGGGACTCCCATATACGCAACATCCTCCCCCTTTTCCCCCTTCCCTATTAATAATCTTTTTACATATGGATTGTATGTTTATTACAATTGATATACAAATATTGAAACATCACTACTAACCTTGGCCAATGGTTTACATTATGGTTTACATTTTAGACCATACACTTTTATAAATTTTTGATGAAATTTAACGTGGTCTGTATCCATCATTGTAAGATCATGCAGAACACTTCCATTGCCCCCTAAATACCCCTTCTTCCACCTAATCTATTCCTCCCCTCCCCTCCCCTCAGTGACCATGGTGACCACCAGGCTTCACTCCTTGAAAGACAAGATTCATAGATATTTGCTACAACACTGATGGCTTGACATACTAGCTTGTCCTCTCCTATAGGAACTGCCCATGCTCTTGAGAGACACTCTCCCTTCTGTTTGAGAACATATCGAGCTTCCCCACCATGGGGATCCAACTCCTTCCCATTCATTATGTGGGTCTCCCCCTACTAATACACCACCCTACGACAAAATGATCACACGCACATTCTCTCAAAGACTGCCCCAGGTGTGCCCTATCCCAAATGCCCCCCCCCCCATCCATCACCCTAAACCAACAACCGTCCCTTGACATATAGCCAAAAGGGTTTTCTCAGCATTGTAGTTTCACACATGTACCCACCAATCCCCAGTGTTCACCTGTTCCTTCCCCAATCCTCCTCCAGTTAAATGGACCATCCAACCCATCCTTCTAACCCTACTCCCCTGTAAAACTTGCACTGCCCAACCCACTAGTATCCCTACACACCTGTCATATCCCTTAAACTGCCCAACTACTCACTTCCACTTTATCATAGATTTCACCCATTTGGGCATTGGCTCTCAACCTTCTTTTCCATTTCTATTTCCTGTAAACCTATTTTCCACCCTCTAGCTCTCAGAGTCAGCTAGACTTGCTTAATTCATATCAGGGAGATCATGTAACGTTGTCCTTCAATGCCTGGCTTGCTTCACTCAACAAAAGGTCCTCAAGATTCATCCATGTTATCCTGTGTGTTAGTACTGTATTCCTTCTTACAGCTGAGAAATATTCTATTGTATGTATATACCACATTTTGTACATCCATTCATCTGTTGATGGGAATTTGGTAACCAGATTCCAACTTTTGGCAATAGTAAATAATACCACTATGATCATTGGTGTGCATATATCTGTTCGTGTCCTTGATTTCAGTTCTTCTGGGTATATTACTAGTAGTGGAATTGCTGGGTCATATGGCAAATCTATAGTTAGTCATTTGAGGAACTGCCAGACTGTCCTACTCAATGGCTGGACCATTCGACATTTCCACCAGCAGTGGATGAGGGTTCCCATTCCTCCACATCCTCTCCAACACTTGTAGTCCTCTGTTTTTTTAATGGCCACTAGTCTAATGGGTGTAAGATAGTATCTCATTGTAGTTTTGATTTGCATTTCCCTAATAGCTAGTGAGGTTGGACATCTTTTCATGTGCTTTTTAGCCATTTGTATTTCTTCTTTGGAGAAGTGTCTGTTCAAATCACTTGCCCAGTTTTTAAATGGGTTGTTTGTTTTTTTACTTTTGAGATATAGGATTTCTTTTTATATGCTGGATATTGGGCTCCTATCAGATATATGGTTACCAAATATTTTCTCCCATTGGGGAGGATGTCTTTTCATTCTCTTGACAAACTCCTTTGAGGTACAAAAGGTTTTAATTTTGTGCAGGTCCCATTTATTTTTTCTTTCACTGCTTGTGCTTTGGATATGAAGTTCATGAAATCATTTCCTATTACAAGGTCCTGTAGATGCTTCCCTACATTATCTTCCAAGGTCTTTAGGGTCTTGACTCTCATATTTAGATCTTTGATCCTGCTTGAGTTGATTTTTGTATAAGGTGTGAGATGATGTTCCTCTCTCATTCTTTTGGATGTGGGTGTCCAGTTCTCCAAGCACCATTTGTTGAAGAGGCCATTCTCTCCCAGTTGAGTGGGCTTGGTGGCCTTCTCAAATATCAGATGATTGTACATACGAGGATCCTTATCAGAACTCTCAAATTCAGTTCCATTGGTCAGTATGTCTATCCTTGTACCGATACCATACAGTTTTGACCACTGTAGCATTGTAGTATGTTTTAAAGTCAGGTAGTGTGATTCCTCTGATTTCATTTTTCTTTTTCAGTATGTCTCTGGCTATTCAGGGTCTCTTGCCCTTCCAAATAGATTTTCTAGTTAGTCTTTCCAATTCAGTAAAAAATACTGTGTTGATTTTTATTGAGATTGCATTAAATCTGTATATTAGTTTGAGTATGATAGCCATCTTAACGATATTTGGTCTCTCTATCCATGAACAGGGAATGTTCTTGCATTTATTTAATTCTTCTTTGATTTCCTTTATCAGTGCTGTGTCGTTTTCTATGTGTGATTTACATCTTTAGTTAAATTTATTCCTAAGTATTTGATTTTTTAGTTACTATTGTAAATGGTATTTTTTTCTTGATTTCCTCCCCAGATTGCTCATTATTGGGGTATAGAAATGTTACTGATTTTTGCACATTGATCTTATAACCTGTGACTTTACTGAAGTCATTTATAAGTTCTAGAAACTTTGTTGTAGATTTCTCAGGGTTTTCTATGTATAGGACCATGTCTGCAAATACTGAAATTTTTACTTCTTCCTTTCCAATTTGTATATTGATCTTTTATCCTGCAACTTTGCTGAACTTGTTTCTTAGATCTAATAGATTTTCTGTGAACAAGAGCACATCATCTGCAGAATATTGAGATATAAATATTGTCCTTCAATGATTTGCTCTTTGAAGCCAAGTGTTCATACATCTAGCTTTCCATTCATTTATTTGGCAAATTTATTAACTATGTTTGAGGCTTAGGGTAAAGATTTGAGGAACAGTGATAAAGAAGACAGACTCCATTCTGGCCTAATGGAGTATAACAAAATAGGCTTTGTTAAATGGAGAATTATTTGTGTTTAAATGGTGGTTAGAAATAAAATACATATATGTATTTTTTTTTAAGTTTCATAATGAAACAGTACTTAAAAATAGAGTTAAGTGGAAAATGTGAATTTTTAATATTTCTAAATGCTATTTTAAAATTAATTTGGAAAATGATTTTACATAGTGCTTCTTATTAAAACAATACATGAGTTCAAATGTTTTCATTACTTTTTTAAAAATTTCTAGTTGAAATTATTATATAGTCATCTTTTACATGGATTCAAATATACAAAGTTATGAAAAAAGACATTTTTCCTTTGCATCTCTGATGGCATGCTTTCTGATGTAACCTTGGAAAACTATTTTGTATGGGTTCTCTGTTATAATTACATAAATGCATCCAAACATATATGTATATTTAGATTTGGCTTTATTACATATACATACAAGTGTGTATGTATATGCATATACATATACATATATACCAACATGTATATGTAAACACAATACACTGTTCTCTGAGGGATTTTCATAAGTGTTAAAACTAAATATTCTAGCAAAATTCTAGAAGTCATATCGATGATTATTCAACATTTGCTGAAATGTAAGTGGGTAAAACAGATGTTTTCAACCACATTAACAATTTTCTGAAGAATTTTCTTGATTTCTTTCCATTGGAGAAAAAAATGTAGAATCAAATTCATCAATATGTGTTCAGATAATATGTTTGGGCTCAAAATACACCATAAATCAAAGATAGTTTAAATATTGGACATAATATTGCTAATATTGAATACAAATAATGTTATTTATTAGACTTGTCTCACTTAGAAAAATAGTTTATTGAAGCACACACAGTTAGATGCTTCTGTTCCCTGGTCTGTGACTAACTTAGGGAGAGAGAGAAGGATATGAAGGGCGTTGGAGGAGAGATGAGGGAGAGTAGGAAGGAAAGTGGAAGGGGAGAAGAAAGGAAGAAAGAAAGGATAGGAGGAAGAGAGAATGAGGGAAGGAGAAGGGAGGGAGGGGAAAATACTATTTCTGTTACAGCTATTTTACGTGTGAAGCAGCAAAATAATTATCTTTCTTATATTACCGGATAGGAAACTAGGTGGCAGACCAGGGTGAAGTGACATATTTCTTCCCGTAATCCTAATTAGAAATTGGGACTCCTGTGTTTGGAATCAATAATAAATGCATTCCTACTTTGCCAGTGATTTAAATATTTCAAAAGAATAATTCCTTTTTAAAATTGATATTAAAGATTTAAACACATTATTTCCCCCTAACTTTTTTCAACCAAGAAGTAACAAATAAGCTGCAAGACAACAAAGGCATTTATTTGGGGTCTTAGAATTGCAATTTGGGGAGCACAAATTTAAGTAGCAATCCAAATCAAGTTCAGTCTTGGCGTTTCCAAGCAATTTTTTTTTTTTTTTAAAGAGAAAGAGGAAGATTAGATACATTGTTTGTGGTTGGTGGGTATTTTGCGTATTCCTATTGTCCTTCAGGATAATTCTTACATATGTTTTAAGGGGTCCATATATCAGGTTTTGAGGAACATCATTGCTTGTAGCTTTGCATTCTTCTGCAGTTTGTGGTATCTGACAGAGACCTGCATCAAAATAATCTCCAGAATGATTTCACAGTTGTGTTTTAAATATCTTAGCTACAATAACCCTATTTTGTTTCATCTCTTTTTACATTTTTAAATTTCTACTACACATCTTATTCTATTTATATGTCTAGAAATGAAGCCTTTTGTCAAATATTTTAAACAGCATTTATTAATTTGTTTCATTTTTTATTATGTGTATTAACAAGCACAACTTGGTCAAATAATAAATAATTCTTACAAATCTAATAATGTGTTAAATAAAATTTTCAGATAAAGGTAAAACCATAATTCTCATACAGATGAACACACATAACTGAACACACAGTAAAGATTTTATTCTGCTCATCAATTAATGAGGCAACCAGACAGGTGTTGTATCTGAGTCAAAAGACAGTATGAAGAACAGATATATTTATAGACCATGAATCTTAGAAATGAATGTGTAAATGGAAGCAAACTGATTTTTTCACAGCAGAGGAGGAAGTCAATTCAACCTCTAAAGGACATTTAATAATTTGTCTTTCAGTTACAATTTACAGAGTTGGAAACTAGCACGAAGATAATAAAAGGCTAGAATCTGATCATCTGGAGAGATGTCCACTAAACAATGCAGTGTTTTCTGTTGAAATTCATAATATTTTTATAAAATTCAAAGGTATAAAGATAGTGAATCTTATTCTCATAAATGCTCTAAAGCTACACACAAACTCTTTCAATGCAGAAGCAGTATGTCTAAAGCAATGACCCAATTTCACATTTACAATTGAAGTGATGAAGCTTTTGCTCAGATCAAATTCTCTCAAAATTTAAAAATGCTTAAAAGTCCAAATGTGCACATACATAAACTGAATGCAAAAATATACACAATAATCTAACAATTGATTTTATTTTTTACCCATGTCTATACTAAGTTCTAAATCTTCCCCTGTTGAAACCTGCTTCACTATGGACAACAGTATCTGTCTTTGGTGAGTAGGCATTTTGGCTGGGTGTTCTGAGATACAGGGCTGAAAATATCTGGTTGATTCTTCTCTCCACCAAATAAGGGAAGTATTAGATAATCCCATACAAGGTTTTAAGCACTCACTCTACCTGGTCAAGCTTCTTACTGGCCAGAGTATGCAAAAGGAGAAAATATTTTTTCCCTATATAAGAGCTTTTTGACAATGAATTGAACAGGATGATTTTTAAAATCCTGAAATATAAAAAAAAAAATAATAGCAATATTCTGAAAAGTGAAGGAGGGGAATTGATCTATGTTTCCAGTCAAATTTAAAGAAAATTTTAGGATATGGAGGCTGAAGTTGACTTCATCAACTGTATTCCTCTCTCCTTGCTTTGATGCATACTTGTGTTGTAGAGATTTTTTATTTCAATTGGAAACAATAGTAAAATAAAAATTGATGAAAATCCTATTTTCCACAGTAGAAAATGAAGAAGAAATGAATTTTGGAAAAAGTAAAATAACTATTTGGAATTTGAGAAATTTAATCATGAATGGTGTTAAGAAAGAAAATTTTAATTAAAAATTAATTTGAACTCTCTCATATTCTGCACTAATTTTAGATGAGCCATGAGATATGCAGTGGAATTTTAGCAAGTTAATTTATTTCTTGAATATGTATTGCTTTTTAAAAAGAAAATAAATATCCTCTTGACAAAGCTTATTGCTATTTAAGATATATGCTTATTAACTAGTAAATATTTGGATTTCAGTAATGCTCAACACTTTAAATTGAATATTATATATTAAAAATAATGGAATTTGTATAAATTTGAATTGCACATAAAATTGTAGTGATGACTGAAATGATATAATAGCAGTACTTTGTTTCTAGTTATTGAATATGTATAACACCTTTGATGAAGATATAGATTCCAAAGGTATTCAAAACCAAATATTTATGCAAAATAAAAATAAACATTAGTGAGTAAGTGATTAGAAAGATGAGTCAAATATGTCCATGAAAGAAGGAACTACTTAAAGGAGTAATATAGTGAAAGAATGTAATGGTATTAGTTAACAGATTATTTAGATAAAGCAGATTGTTTATAAGTAATATTACTCAAATAATGCTCTTTTTAAGAAATTGTGTGGCTATGAAATAACACTGGTAATATATTTTAGTAGAGATATTTTTAAGTAGGAAAAATGTAGAGTCAGATTTAAACACAAAATGTTAATGAGTAGTCACTTTTTATACTTAAGAACAAGATAAACATCTAACTATGAATTTGGGTGCTATGCTACTAAATAAAACTCTATTATAGTTCAACATGTTTATTTGCAAACGTTACCAGTAAAAATAAATACTTTCAAATATTTATGCCAAAGAGATTTTTCTTTATTATTTTTTGAACAATATTTTACACGGATTGCTTCCACTTATATATTCTTTAGTCCTTTTTTCCCCTACACAGTATGTATCCCACTTTCTTTAAACAAAATATAAAATATATTCCCTATGAATATTTATATTAGCTCTAAGATCATTTTACTTTTTCCTATACCTAGTCTTTCAGAATCAATGAAATTTAAATTTTAAATCTAATGTATTTTTGTTTCTACATTTTTTTGGTAAATGATGTGATCAATATGATATTTAATATCTATTCAGTTTTTAAGAAAATAATTCAGCAAAATTCACCATGTATTAATTATCTTTTATCAATCTGTATTTTAACAAAATTATTTTATTATGAAAGGAAGAAGGTACCAATATTAAAAATGATCACTGTCAAGTATAAGTTTCCTAACTTTCGAGATAATTTTTTTGGTTAAAATTTTGAAATTGAGAAACAAAATTCATGTACCTAAATACACAAATCTTAAGTGTCACATCAATGAATCTTTGCATTTAAAAATATTTGGGTACCATCAAACAGATCAAGATTTTTAAAATTTCCCTTTCCAAGAGCATGTTCTTGCCTCCTCTCAGTCAACTTCTTCTCTGACAAATAGTAACCACTATTCTTATTTCTGCTACTGTTGATTAGTTTTTTTTGTTTATGAACTTATATATATATAAGACCTTAAAATATGTACTGTTATTTATTGCTCCTTTTTCTTAGAATAAAGTTATTAGATTCATGCATATTTCTGAGTGTTGATATTATCTGATTCTTTCTTTACTTTATTAATCAAGGCTGTGATAAATAATTGTGTTTAAACATTTGTGCTACAAATTTGATTTCATATAGTTTCATAGAAGGACAATTTTTCAGTCAAGTCATATAAAAATTTTAATAATCATGTGGCAGTTTGAGATTATTTATGAATTCCAAAAAAAAAGATATTATGTTTGTAAACTGGTCATTCCTCTGAGTGTGATCCCCTTTGACTGTATTAGATTCAGCTGAGACGTCTGATTAAATTTTGTTAAGATTAGGGCTTTGATTCAATCAGTCATTAGAGTATGACTAAGCATTGAGTCCCAGACCCTTTGGTGGGCTGATAAAACAGATTCTCACATGGAAGTAGACACACAAAGGAGAACAGAGAGGAAGAAATATAGCTCATTAGATACAGTAGAGACCCTGGGAAGAGAGATGAGCCTGGTAGTCTACAGCTGATGTTGTGAAGAGAACAGAGTAGCTGATCCTGTAAAGAAATGAGCCCTGGGGAGAAAGATAAACTTTATGCCAACCTACAGCTGAGATCAGAGGAAGCTGGGACCACAGAGCTTTAAAAGGAAAAAGGAAGGCTGAACCCTCGCCGACATTTCCTGTCATCTGGTTCAACACATGGCAAAAGACTTTGGGTGAGAAAACACCTCTTATGGTACCTTGAGTTGGACTCTTCAAGGCCTTGTGACTGTGAGCTTCTACCCCAAATAAATACCCTTTATAAAAGCCAACAGAGTTCTGGTACTCAGAATCAGTACCCCCTTGACTGACTATTACAACTCATAAAAAACTTTCCAAAATAATTGCATCAATTTATACTTCCATTATCAATGTGTTTTGTGACCCAAAAACTTTTAAATTCAGAATCCCTAAGTTATTTTCATGGTTGTAAGTTGTATAGTATACATAAGTTATAAAACTACTGGTGTTTAACTGCATTATCCTTCCTTTAATAATTTCTTATTTCACCTAATATATTTACCAAGCACAAGTTGAATATATGCTTTGAATATTTAAGAATACAAATGATGGAATAGTGGTATGATATTATATGTTGACTGTCCCTTTAAAAATAAAAGCTGAATTAAGAAAAGTGGATATAACTACCCCGGACTAAGGATGACTGAAGAACAGTCATTTAATGGGTTCCTATTATGTTTTTATAATTTGTGACTCCAGGTTTCTCTCTACAAGCAATATTATTCTTTGTGTTGAAATTGTTTCATTATTATGGGGAAGTAATTAAAAATTCTGCTGAGCTGTGAAGCAGTTATCTGGGGATAGAAAAGGCAAGAGATTAGAAAACATTACTGAGGGATTATAAATATCTAATAATACTAAACTGGCTGTAATTACCTCTATGGGAGTTACAGAATAAAATTACAGCACTAGAATAAACAAAAGACCATAATACACCTACATGTTCTTTTCAAAAAGAAGTATCTCCTAAGGACAAATTCAATGTCATTTTCCCCCATTGGTCATTTCTGTTTGTAATTCAGTGTTTTTCTTTAATATTACCAGTTGATTTTCTAATTTAACTACTGTTGAATTAACAAGCATGCTCTGGGAAACTGTTTAATTATGAGATCATTTCATGTATTGATAAATTTTATTTATCCTCTTCATGATGATATCCTTTAGTTTCAGTTTCCTTATATTCAAAACTAGTTTAAGAAGTTGATATAATATTGCATGATTTGATAATCTACTTTTCAAGTGATCAAAAAATTATTGAGTATAGTTTTAGAAAGCTGAGTATTCATAATAAATCCTATTGCCTGAATAGCTCTAATTTACAGAATGTGAGAACTAGAATTAAATGAGAATATAATATTAATAATTTATTACAGATCAGTTATAGCTTATTTTTTATATCAGCAAGAGCTTTCAACTTATATAATGATCATGGCTAACTTTTTCCCTTATATTGAATATAAATAAACTACTTAGACTATAATAGATACATTATACAGAAAGATATTATGTATTTGATATTAAAAGTGATGATAATTTGGTTTTGCATTTTCATTTATTTCCTTGTGCTGTGATTTTATATGAGCTGACATATTTAGACATTACTTTAAGACATTAAATAATGCAAATATTCTTACTGTCCTGATTTTGTGATAATCGGGGTAGGTTAAACATTCATTATATTAGAAACCATGCATTTGTCCCCAGACCTAGTTTTTCTCCCTAGTTCTGGTTTTTAGAATGCTGGTGATAAACTCAGCCTGATTTATTATATGACCATCCTGTATGGGAAAAGACTGTAACTCTAGGTACCTTTGGTCAACCTTAAGAGATGTATCAGGGGGACGACTGTGGCTTGGGTGTTTGGGCATCCATCTCCCATATGGAGGGACCTGGGTTCGATCCCCAGAACCTCCTGGTAAAAATTAAAGAAAGAAAAATATAGAAGGCATGTGGGCCACCAGTTCTCCTGCATGGTTGAGCCATCAGGCCCTGAGAGCAGGTGCACCGCCAGGCCCCATGAGCAGTGAGGCCTCACGCCCCATCCATGGGTGAGCCGCCAGGCCCCACAAGCCATACAGCAAGAGATGACGTAACAGGAGAGTGACACAAGGGAGAGCCAAGACTAGACGCACCAAAAAAACAGGAATTAAGGTGTCGCAGGTGGTAGGATGCCCCTCTCCCTCATCAGAGATTCCGAGGTTCGAATCCCAGTGAATACAGGTGGAGAAGGATAAAAAGAGATGGCAGGAAACAGACACAAAAAGTTGCCCAGTGAATGGACACAAATACAGCAAAAACGGGGGGAGGGGAGGTGTGCGGGGGTAAAAATGAATAAAAATAAATCCTTGAAAAAAATGTATAAGGGGGGAAGATATGGACTATAGTTAGTGGTAATACTTTGACGATGCTCTTTCATGATTTGTTAACAAATGTTTCAATGCAGGGTGTTTGTGTGTGGGGGTGATGTATGGGAGCCCTGAATGATGTTATGCATGTTTGTTTTGTAAGCTCATGATGATAAACTTAAAGTTTATGTACGTTCATGTATGAATGATATACTTCAATAAATTGTTTTTAAAAATAAAGAACATTAAATATAATCCCGTTATTTTAATTTGTAAATTTATCTAAAATCAATATTGTACCTTCAATTTATTTACACTATCCCTTAATATGTGTTAATCTTCCAACAAATTAAAATCTCCTTTCATTGTTTATTGAGAGTCTTTTATACCAATACATAACAACACAAAAGATGAGCATAGACCAGTTGTTTAGACGTGAATCCACATACTGTTTGCCTGCTAGGTGAAAGCATCCTCTCCCAAAATAAATCTTGTCCTTGCTTTAAGTACTAGAATGAGAATTCAATGAACCTTACAAAATGCAAAGCCCTTGAAAGAATTTACTGGCATCACTTTAGTGTAAGTTTGCTATATCGAGATTGCTTCCTTAACTAAATTCTGACTGTTTATATGTCTTTCAAAAAATTCAGGCTTTTAAGTACCATTTGAACATTTTTTTCCTTTCTGTATACCTCCTATACTCTTAATTATGTAGCATGTTAACAGACATCTAATCAGTTTTTATTTAACCTCATACTAATCAATATTTTCTTGAAACAGCTGACTTAAATAGATGATTTTTTCAAAATGTACGTTAAATATACACATAGTGTATATAAACGTGTTTATCCATATACCAGAAATTCATTATCACCAGAAAGCCATTTTACACAACACTGGGAATATGAGGTTATACATTAGAAAATGCTGATTTGAAAAACTATGTTTTTCAGAGAACAGTAATAACAAAACCTGAAAGACAGGAAAAGTATAAAATTGAGGTGCTTTGAACATTTAAAAAGCAATGTCTAGACATGGCCCAAATATAGGATGCTCCTTTTGTAAAAGAAAGGGCAATAAAAAAATATTTGGAATTACTCCATATTCAAAATTTAGCATTAGGAATATTCAAACATGATGAATTAGTTTAAAGAATGAAATGTCTTACTTTCTACCTGAAGCCAAACAGTTGATGAGGTTGAAAGTATATAACTATTTAACTTCTCAGTTTTACAAACATATTTGCTTTGGGGCTTTTATTTGGGACTGGAAGAAAAGTCTAGATAGATGCAAACACATTTTTAATGCATTTTCACATCTGATTACAAGCAGAAGTACATTTTTAAAATTAAATTAAAATAGTACTCGGAAGCATATTCCATCAAGATTCTACTCTCAACTTATAAGGGCTATATGAGTTCATGTTATAATATAGAAATCACTCTTTTTCTCTTTGCTGAAGCCTGAGAAACAGAAAATTTGATCACTCATTTAACAGAAAGAAACACATAACTTTTGAATTAAGGAAAATATACAAATATGAATGTCTTATGTTTGTTACCAATATAACATTCCTTCCAAATTTGGTAAACACATTTTAAACTTTACCTAGATACATTTTATTTGTTATATAATTTAATGTGGTTACTTCAATTGCCTTGATAATGAGGACCAGATATAGTTTCTCATTGTGAAATGACTCAAGACAATTTGGTCGGATACAGGCATTAGGTTTTTCTAGTTGATTAAGTTGACACAAATAATTAGAAGCATGTAAGAATTATTGCTTTCTCCCTAATCTTGTTACCAAGTATTTACAAAAGCATCTCTGACGAAATTTTGTAACACATACTTTTCTTATGTATGGGTAGGTACAAGCACAGCTATACAACATGACTTGCTCTATCAATCCCAGTTATCTCTTATTTTAGTTGTTTTGTTTACAATTTGCATGGAAGTTCTATTGAAAGCAAACATAAGAAAATTCTAGACTCATTTAACCTTATTGTAAGCCATAGGAAGCCCAAAATATCTTAATTTACAGTTAAACTCAGGATGTTTTAAGAACTAAATCTAGAGTGTCATCTGTTGTGCAAAGATGAGGGCTATTTCTATTCTATGCAATCCACATATCTTAAACATTATTAATTTCACCCAAAAGAATCCATGATGCTGAATAACAAGCTAATCATTTCACCAATGATCCTTATTTAGGATTGCCAGATTAAGCAGTTAAAAACACAGGATATCAAGCTAAATTTGAATTTCAAATAGACAATAATTCTTTTTTTTTTTTTAGCTTAATCATGTCCTGTGAATAGTGGTGACATACTTTTACTAAAAATATATTTTCTGATTTAGTTGAAACCCAAATGTAACTAAGTACCCTGTATTTTATCTGGCAACTATATATTTATGTTATTTCTAACATTCATTGTGATATTTAGCAAAGTGTGCTATGGATCATTTATTAATGCAATAAATATTAATTAAACATCTACTAAGGGCCAGGCACAGTTTTAGGCATTGGAAATACAGCTAGCAATAAAACAGAAAAAATGCATTGCTTGTATAAATTATTTTCTATTGTGAAACACTAACAAGAGCAACCTGAACTTAATGAGTATACAAAATATTATATTAAAACTGCTAAATGCTATGAAGAGCAAAAAACATGGAAAGGGTACTGGAAAATGAAGGTAGGTAGATATTTTCAAAACGAGGTGTGGATATAATAGAGAGTTAAGAAATAACAATGATTATGATTACTGAATCATTACATAGATGTTTTTTCTTACTTTTTCCAGTAAATTACAGAAGAGCCAAAAGTTAATACTTGAAATTCCTGAAATTCAGTAGGCTGGTTTCATCCTTGTTTATGGTTATTCCAAACTAGGCTCAACCTTGTGTATACTTGCTATTATGATGGTAACCACTTTACCCTCTCCTGTTTGAATCCATAAATAAACTCCTCAAATTTGGGGAGACAGATCTGAGGCCATTAGGCCATCTGATCTCCTTACTATGATCCAGAAATAAACTCTTTCTCTCTTTGAATCCCTGATGTCTCAGGAATTGGTTATTTGAAGCACATTGGATAAGAATCCCACTTTTCTTCAGTAACAATTTGGGAAGGACTCATTGGAAGGTGACTGTCTTTCTCTGAGTCTTTTGTGGACCCCAGAAAATTATGTTCTTAAGCTAAGCCTTTCCTGTGCATATAAACATATTTTATGTGGAGCATTTTGGTTAGGTTTAGTTAAGGAACATTTTGACTAGATCACTTTTGATTAGATCACTTTAGTTAAGGACCTTTGATTAGACTGAGGGGCCTATGGTGGATCTTAATCATTTTACTGGAGTCTTATATAAATGGAGACATACAGAGATACAGTTGTTGCCATTTTTACCCTACCATGGGAGAGAAGAATCCAGGATCACCTATAACTAAAGAAGAGAAAACCCAGGAAGCTGAGAGAGAGGCCAGAGGATGGAATCAGCAGGTTAGCCCCGTGAAGAACCATTGTACCTGATCACCCAAGTTGATCTGAGAAAGAAAGTGAGCCTGGAAGAGAAAGCAGAGAGAGCCCAACAGACTCACCATTTTGCCTTGCCACATGGCAGTAGTCCAGGATAGCTCCCACCTGCAATTTGGCGAGATGGCATCTCTGTTTGGACGTTTTCACAGCCTCAGAATTGTAAGATTTTCTCCTAATAAATTCCCATTATAGAAGCCAATACATTTCAGGTATTTTGCTCCTTTCATAAACTAAAAAGTGACATATGAACAAAGATCTGAAGAATGTGAAGCCTTGCAGACATTTGGAATAAAGGCAGTGGAAGCAGATGAAACAAGCAGGTGAATATCTCTGAAGCAGGCACCTGACTGGTGTGATGCAGGAGCAGAAGCGAGGAACGCATGTTGTATCCTGAGTGCAGTGGGTGGTGACAGGCTCTTTCATAAGACCATAAATGTTTATTTAAGGACTTTAGAATATACTCTAGATTATAAAACCTCAGACAGTTAAGAATAGTAAAATGATTTAATAAAAAAGCAAAAAAATGGAAAACTTTAGTAGCTTTCTCTGAGGTGCTACAACGCTGCTAGTTGACAACCCCTAGAGCAGGAATTCTTGAATAGCCTAACTAATTAGAGTAATTGCCCACCCAGAGTCTGTAGCTGAACCTAATACACATGCAGATATCACATTGTGTTAGTTAATGTATATTAAAATAATTGCACATATCAAAATAATAGAAAGTGAAAATGGGAAACCTTTAATTTGCTGGTAAACAGTTTTCCTCAACTGGTAGCAAATTGTACTAATGTTAACTGGCTGCTGTATTTTCAGAAGCCATTTTTATTCATATTATTCTCTTTCAAGAATAATTTGCACGAAACTTTGGAGAAGCAATCCACAAGGCGATTGATGCCTGTACAGAGGCAATTGATGTTTGATAGAGCTTTAAAACAATTATCTTCCATTTGCTGCTCCTTTTAAAATAGCTACTGATCAAAAATAAGTTATTTGAAATAGAAAGATGGATCTAGGTTTAAAACATAATATGTTTAAATTCCAATAAACTAGCACCTAAATATTCAATAACTACTCTCTCTCTTTCTCTCTCTCTCTCTCTCTCTTTCTCTCTCTCTCTCTCTCTCACACACACACACACACACACACTATTTGGGCTTATCAATTAAATTATCATTCCTGCCCAAAATAAATAGTATTTAATGAGATAATTGTTTTAGGACTGATTTAATTGCAATGCAGTAAATAATGGTATGAATCTTTTTTTTTTTTTTTTTTTTTTTTTGGTAATAATAGGTAGCATGCCTTTATTTCAAATTCAGGAATAATCTGCATTTTCTTTCATGTATTAATTTCTTTCACTCAAATCAATGTGACATATTTAAAGAGTGATGCTAAAATAAAAGAGAAATCTCCCTTCAATTGAAGAAGCTAGAATGGTCTTTTTCCTATTGCATTTCTTGGCCTATTAGTGGTGAAAATACAAACTGCCACAAGCATTTTGCTTTTAATGAAATCGAAGTCGACAAAATAGTATAGAATACATTAGAATAAAATAAAATGTGTAACATAGGGTAGGTATTACTTTGGGTAACATTTTTTACATAATATGTGTATGTTTTCTAGATTCAAGAAAATATATTGCTTTAACTGTGAGTTCAAAAGTGTTTAGAAAATAGTTACTTAGAAAAAATAAATAAAAAATAAAAAATAAATAAAAAAATAAAATAGTTACTTAGAATGTAATTTATATCTGTATATGAATAATTTTATAATAAAATAAATAATTAAAGAAAATGATATAGACAAATTATTATGAAAGGATCTTCATGGAAAAGAATGAAGAAAAGAATATATAAATGTAGTTGGGCATTGAGTTATGATTATGAATTCAGAATGTAGATATGGCAGGCATGTTAGGAAAGAGGTAGAAGAAACGCTGAAAAAGTAATTATGACATATGGAAATTTAATGAACATTTACAAAATAGGGAGGGTTTTCTTTCTTCCTTAAATATTTAATAAAATTTAGCAGTGATGACAAATGGTCCTGGAGTTTTCTTTATGACAGGATTTTAATTAAACATTATTTTTTGTAATATTTCTTTCCAGTTTACTATCCACTGTGCCCCAATCTTAGATTTAGTTCCCTTATTTTCTGCAATTCTTTTCTGGGTTGTCATCTTTGGCATGAAAATGAAATCCAATTTTATTCAATACATCAATTTATATTACCAAACACCATTATAGCCAAACCCACTCTCTTTCCTCCTTCCCTCTCTGCCCCCCTCCTTTCCTCCCTGCCATGCGAATGAAATGAAAACACTTTGGGGCTTAGTATTCTTTGGGGGCAGCCCCATTTATTGTTCTGCTCCAGTATATACACAGTCCAGCCACTAAGGGAAGCATGCTCTAGGACATTCTGTATGTGTAAGGGCTCAGAAATTTCCAGGCTGTGCAGGAGATATTGGAGAAGCAGAAAGATCTAAGTAATAGTGTAAAGTAAGAAAGATCTTAGTTTTCAGCAGGAACCAATAACAGCAGCTATTTCCCATGCAGCAGTGTATTGCTTGCATAGCAAAGCAGGTTTTAACTGTTTCAGAGATATTTTAACCAATGCGTTCCCACATCTCCCCCCTTTTTGTTTAAGAAAGAAGAAGAAAAGGAAAGGGGAAATGTATCCTGGCACACCTTTTATAAATATCTGTTTTTAATTTGATGATTGGTGGTAGTAAGACTAGGTTGCTTACAGTTACCTGGGTTCTGAACTGGGCTGTGCGTGGGAAACAAAGTAGCCATGGGAGCAGTTGACCTCCCTAGGGAGGGTTGAGGGTTAATGTCTTACCTCTGTAGGCCCTCAAATTCTCTCCTGATGGCACCCCTGCAACTGTGCCTGTCTTAGGTTGTTCTTTCCCTGAGGAAACTTACCCATCTCTGGCTACCAGCCATCCTCTGGGGCCAAACAGGGTGATGTGAGACTGCCAATGTTTCCACACCCAGCACATGCCTAAGGATTCCCTTACTCGCTGGTGGGGCCCTGGCTCAGGTTACAAGTTTTGGAAAACCCAGGTTTACCAACACATAGAAGGCTTACACAGCTTAAGGAGACACAAGCAATCCCAAGTATGGGACGTGCTCAGGATATCCCCAGAATACAATAAAACTAGATAAGGCAAGTGAGAAGGAAAGAAAGGAGACTTAGATGAAAAGCTGGGAGACATAAGGCTTAAAAGTTAACTCTAGGAAAAATGATTTGTTACAAGCATAAGTCAAATAATTTTTTGTTAGCTAACAGTGCTGAGCAGGGCATTTTCTAACATTAAACAACTAATTTAATAATATTTATGAAAAACTAATTTAAAGGTGTTTTAACCAAAGTGCTCCTAAGTCTTCTCTCTTGCTGTATTTTAGTTCTTCACCTTTGGATGTGGAAGAGAAAGATGAGGCAGTGACTATGGAGATGAATTTTTGTTCAGCGTGATGAGCTCAAAAAAGGGCTTGATGAATTAATCTAAAGATTAATAATAAAACAAGAAGCATGATTATTCCAATAAGAGATATTACCTAGATTCTTATGTTTAGGCCATGAAACCAATTAGATGAATTTAAACATTGTAGATTATCATTGAGTGTTTGAAACACGTTTTGCTGAGCAAGAAGCTGTATTTGAGATAGTTGATGTTCCAGATGTTGCTGGAGAGCAAGCTCTTCTTTCTGTAGATGGGAGAAAACAGCCCCTTGTAAGTGGGTTTTCACTTGCTCCCAGGAAAGTTGAGAACTTTCCAAGGTAAGGGGATGACGCAAATTTTTACATGTTCCCAACCACAATGCAAATCTTGTCTGGTAAGTAGAGCTTGTTGTTTTTCACCTATCCAAAGAATAGATGTTTCTAATGCCTCAAGTCTGGTAAGAATATTATTATCTATATGAGTTTGTGTAAAAGTTCATCAGTGACATTGGTTATAATTTGATTAACAACATGAGAAGTTTGGACAGATGCTGTCAAGGCAACTGCCACAGTTGTGGCAGTGGCAGCTATGATAATGGCTGAAATAATGGAAGTAATAAGTGTACCAATGAATCTTTTAGGTTTAATTGTTTAAGATTTCCCCAAGTTACTCCCTGAGCTTCAATAAAGTTATGGTATGGTTGTTGTCTGGGAGTTCCTCTGTTCCTCCATCATCATCTTCTCCATCTGTGGTATTGGGTTGAACAGGTGATCCTTCCAGCTCATGGTATAGCTACACTTTCTTTGCTGGCAGCTACTGGGGGCCTGTTGGAGTAAACACACACACATACCCTCTCTCCCATGTTATAAGGTCACAAGGTCCCTTTTAAGATCTGTCTCTTAACATTTCCTTGTACAGAATTTTTGCTTGTATTTGATGTCTCTCTTGAAGAGGGGAGAAATGTTTTTCAGCTGCTGATACAATTTAAAAAATTTAAAGTATATAGTGCTAGGGCTATTGTATTTCTAGGGGAGGTATCCACACTCCCCCTTTTTTGTTTATTCTTTTAGATGATATGACATATTTTAAAGGTTAAGTTAATTGGACTTTATTAGGAGTTATTTGGAGACTAATTTGAGTAAGTGAATTTTGGAGATGTTTAAAGAGTTATTCTGAGGGGAATATAATAAGGATATTATCCATGTGATGATAAATACATGCTTGTGGGAAGGTAGAATGAGTAGGGTGTAAAGCCTGAAAGACATAATATTGACACCTGCTGGGGCTATTGAGTATTCTTTGTGGCAGGACTTTCCACTGATATTTAGTTAGTGAACTTTTGTTAATAATTAAAAGAATACAAAGTAAATGAAGGATTATTTATAAACAGGGGTTTAACTTCTATATCTCAAACTCTTACAATATGGATACATACATTTACATGTTTATTAAACTGGGGGACATACTGATATACTTGGCCTACTTTTGGCCAGAGTCCCGGATGGATATTAGATAAAGGCTAACATGCATACCTAGTCTAATAATTTATACTGTGAATTAGAGTGAGATACAAGAATAATGTAATTAATTAAATCAATATTGAGCAGAGTTACAGAATGACAGATAAATAGAGTGGTTTTATATATAAACTTACCAATATTTAGCTTTCAGCTGTGAAGTTTTGAATTCGCAGCTGACACTAGAGTTTTGATTGAAAACACTTGTGTGGAGCACTTTTTCCTAGGGTGGGACTTTAACTGGTTTGACTAGGCATTATCTTTTTTACTGTGTTTATGATTAATGAATTTGATACTCTAGCTGCCAACTTGTAAGCATTGTGTTAATTACCGTGAAAGTGGCCAACCTCTTCAGGAAGGAACACAACACTCCCTGGGCAGTACATTCTAAGGTTTATGCATCAGTCCCTGGGAAAGTGGCCAGCTCTCCCAGGGAGGAACACAACACTTTCTGGAATGTACTTTATCTCTTTTAATTTGTTACAAAACATCCCTGATGTGCCTACTATTTTTGTTCCCATTATTTTTCCTGAAATATGAAAAGTGTTAACTAGCAAGGCATTGGTTTGTTGATTAACAAAGTTTTTTTTTGCATGATGTTTACTTTTAGGTTTGAATAATATTTACTAATTTTTTTCTTATACATTCAGTTTTAGGATTGTTTAAACTCAAAAGAGGAGCTTTATATCTACATTTAATAACATACATTTATGTGTAACTTACAAGTTATTAAATTACTTAAGTATGCAATGTATTGTATTAAAGTTTTGATTAGTATTTAAGTATATTATACATAATTCATAACTACAGTAGATTATATAACAACAAGCAAGAATAAGACTTTTAACTAGCAGACATTCAATGAATAAACTTTTAGTTCCTATGCATTTAAGATTCCTAAATACCGAGATTAAATAGACTAGTAGCATGATTAAAATGACTTCAATTACTCTATTTTGTGTAGCTTGAGGCATAGGCAATGACAAATTATTATTTCTTATTTGGGTTGTGGTGCAGTACATTAACTTATAATTTTAATACTTGCATTGGTTCTGCTGTTAACATTATAATTGGAACTGGGGCTGTGAATCAGTGTTGAATTTAAACTTAATTTATTGTTGGCCTTTTTATAGGCGGGGGAATGCGGGCTGGCTTGACTTCTTTAAGGAGATACTAAGGAAAGTTTTAGAAAGTTTCAAAACAAGGTGATAGTGACATAACTGGATATTAATTTTTGCTGTTATGTACTACTCCTGGCAGCTCTTAATAGCTGCTCCTTTTTTGCAGCTCTAGAGCTGCTTTTTTAGCAGAGCTGGGGAAAAGCAGATGAATATGAATTAAAGCATCCATTTCTTGATTTTTAGGTGGAGAGGTTAACATATAATATTGTTAATTTTTTAGGAATTTTATACCTTTTAAATATTCATATGAAACTTTTATTCATATAACTTTAATTAACAGAGGGTTAAAGAATTTCTTTTTGATTTTATAACA
Source organism: Tolypeutes matacus (assembly GCA_026826555.1). Taxonomy (NCBI): domain Eukaryota; kingdom Metazoa; phylum Chordata; class Mammalia; order Cingulata; family Chlamyphoridae; genus Tolypeutes; species Tolypeutes matacus. The sequence continues at coordinate 26,660,623 of JAKSZT010054416.1, forward strand.
ACTTTAAACATGTTTTATTTAAACTATCACATATTAAATAAACTTAAGTATTTTATTACTTTCCTTTTTCAAGGTGAAAGAACAAATCTCTTGCACTAATTTGAAATAAAAAGCTACTTTTCAGGGTTTGACTTTGAGAAAGTAGGTTTGAATAGTATGTTCTTTTAAAAGTGATAAGACTAGTTTCCTTAAGGAAACAATAAGGTTAAAGTACAAGAAGCTATTTTGATAAAACAGACTTTCTTTTTTGTATACTGATTATTCAGGAGAAAAGCTCTTTGTAAACTTTTACTAAAACAGGCTAATGACTTAAGAAAGTTTGAGAAATAATAAAATTTTAACTTTGTATTATTATACTATTTGACACTAAAGCTTTTAAATCTTTGTAGATAGACCCATCAAATTACATTTAACTTTGACCACAGAAATTCTTTTTCTGTGCACCTTCTGCACTTTCTCTATTCATTCAGGTTTTGTTCTACATTTTACTCTTTTTTAATAATCTGTCATTTTATTTTAGGCCAAAATTATTTTCTTTTTCTTTAATAATAAAAACACATTCTATATACCTCATATACATAACTTACCAAAATGATTTTGGAAACTGCCTCCAAGCAAACTTCTTACAACATACAATTATCACCAACACTAAACAAACTTGTCAGAATAATGATTTAATTTGGTTATAACTGTTTTTATTATTTTACATTAATATCCATATTTATCTATTAACATAAATGTTTATTTAATTTTTGGTCATTTGAATAGAGCTCTTTTAATAATTTTTATTTATCAATTTCATATTACCATCCAGAGATATTAAAATATACATTGTCACTGAACAAACAGACAAACACAAAATGAGTTACAACACATCAATGGAAATATATATCTTTGATTTTACTGCTTTTGAGAATTTTTCTGGAAACTGTGTTGCCAAGTTTTCCTACTCTTCCACTGGTTTAATTTTATTAGCCCTCATCAGCCCACAGCCTTATCATAATGTGGGCAGTAGGAGGTTTACAGAGTTGCAGCTGGAATGTTTTCCTTTTCTTAGTTAACTCTTTGGCTGAATGTCTTTTTACAGGCATAATTATGCTGACAAGGGGTTTATTCAGTACTTCTGCCTATACAGGATGTAGCACTTATGATTTAACTTTTCCTCGCACATGTGGTTCAACATGATTTCTCTCTGTTATTCGAGAGGGGGTTGAAAAAGTGTTTCTTCCTTTTTGGGGGTATAAAGCATTTTTAACTGAGAACTCCTCTTTCACTTTACTTTCAGCAGCTTTAAGTAATTGCTGTAACACTTTTAATTGGATCTTCTGTTTAGGGGTTAATATATTCTCCATATTACTTTAAAAGACAAAATTTTTTTTGTGGTTTTTTTTTTTTTTTTTTTACAGCACACTAAAAATACTCGGGACTACTGCAAAGACAGTAGTGACATTACTTATCTTGGTGTATCAACTGACCTATGGGGCGTCGATGTCTTGTAAGAAAATGATTGGGTCCGGACCATGCTTCTTCACCAAGGTGTTCCTGGGGGGCATCCCAAAAACTATTTGCGGGACTCTACCCTGCAAAGTCTTGGGGGGATCTGTCCAGCAGAGCCTGCGATGGTGTCATATCATGTCGGGGTCACCAATTGCCATGGGAATGAAATGAAAACACTTTGAGGCTTAGTATTCTTTGGAGGTGGCCCTTTTTATTGTTCTGTTCCAGTATATTTACAGTCCAGTCACTATGGGAGGCGTGCTCGAGGACACGTTCTATGTGTAGTGGCTCAGAATGTTCTGGGCTGTGCAGGAGATATTGGAGAAGCAGAAATCTCTAACTAAGTAACAGTGTAGAGTAAGAAAGTTCTTATTGTTTTCAGCAGGAACTGATAGCAGCTATTTCCCATGCAGCAGTATATTGCTTGTGCAGCAAAGCAGGTTTTAACTCTTCCAAAGATACTTTAACCAAAGCATCCTCACATCTCCCTTCATTCCATTTTTCTTTTTTCTTTTTTTTAAACTAAATATCTATCATCTATGTATATATCTATCTATCATTTATCATCTATCATCTTCTATCTTTACCCAAAGTCCCCAAATACATACAGTTAAGCATACTCATTATATTGAAAAACATTTTTTATCTGTAGTAAAAAAAATTAGAACAAAACAACTAGCAGACAAGTCTTAAGCAATAAGCTTGACTATTAAAAATAAATTAAATTACTCATATTAGATTTCAAATGTTGTCAGTGTTTCCAAAGTACGGCCCACTGGCAAGGCATCTAACTCCTGAGCTATCTGCCCTGACTATAGTGTCTGGATGTTTCCAGAGACCTCACAAGCCCCACTATTTGAGGTAGTATTTACTTTGGCAGTCAATGAGATCCTGCTGAGACATGTATAAGCATAATCTATGGAATTACCTCTTGATCACTTTGAAATCTTTTAGATATATAAACTCATTTGTCTTTACCTTTTCCCCATTTTGGTCAAGGTCTTTTCCCAGTCGCATTGCTGGTTGATGCTTGGTAATAATCCCTCAGTTCTAGGGAGGCTTATTCCTGGGAGTCATGTCCCATGCTGAGGGGAAGGTAATGCATTTATATGCTGAGTTTAGCTTAGAGAGAGGCCACATTTGAGCAACAAGGAGGTTCTCAGGAGGTAATTATTAGGCACTCTATAATACTAGGCTACATTTCAATTTCAAGAGTAAAGGTTCATAAGTACAGTCATCAGTATCAAGGGTCCATCAATGGACCATCCTCCTTCACTATTCATTGCTCCTGTACTCAGGGGATTCTTGCTATTCCATTAGAGAATGTCTCAGCCCTGTGACAGAGTTGTACTTACTTGGTTGTGTTTCCCTAAATATGGCTTTTCTAACCATTCTATCTGAACCTATAATTAGTACTAAGATTGATAGGTGTATATCCAAAAGACTAAAATCTTTAGGCTGTCCATTTGCCAGCTGGGCCCTGAATCTTAGCAGAGTTGCAACACCTACTCTCCAGTTCTGAACACACCCAGGACAACTAACAAGGAGATGATGATGGATAATCACCATCCCAAGGAACCAAGAGAGTCTACAACTGCAAGCAAGAGAGTCCTATCCATCTGCCCTATGGGATTGAGTCCCCCTCTCAGTTAGAGGTGAAGTAGGCATCACCATCCCAGAATCTTCAGGATTGGGGAATGAACTATGGGCTAAAGTAGACTTACTGGTATTCTACTATAGACTCTATTGTGATTTTAGCAATGGAAGAAATTATATCATTGATGTGGAGGCAGTGGCCACTCTAGGTTCTGAGGGCAGGGAGAGGGAAAAACAGGTGAAATATGGTGGCATTTTTGGGTCTTAGGAATTGTCCTGAATGTCATTACAATGACAGAGCAGACCATTAAATATCTTGCCATAACCTACTAAAATGTATGGAAGAGAATGTAAACTACAATGTAAACTATACTCCATGCTTAGTGGCAATGCTCCAAAATGTTTTCATCAGTTGTAACAAATGTACCACACTAATGAAGGATATTGTTAATGTGGGAAAATGTGGGAGGTGTAGGGAGTGGGGCATATGGGAATCCTCTATATTTTTAAGTAATATTTTTGTAATGTAAATACCTTTTGAAAACACTTATATATATATTAAAATAGTGTCTGTGTTTCGATGAATTATGAATACACAATATGTCCTTTTTCCAGATAGATATATTATTTAAAATGTTGGTTATTACTTATTACTTTAAAACATCATCCACATATATGAGTTTTTTTTTAAATTTATAAAGAAATAAACCATATTATTTCTAATTCTTTGATAATATAGATTTGTTTTTAAAAAAAAGTAAATTATCTGATCCACTACCCTTTAATTAAATTAAAATACATTTAATAATATCTTCTCCCATATTTATCATTTTATATATCTCAGATTGCCCTTCATTCTTCCATATATTTGCTTACATAAATATATTAGTTTACATTCACTTAAATTTATTTTTTTATATGATCTCTCTTTGATGTATATGTTTCATCAGACAAAAGCCTCTGTCTTCTCCTATGTGGTAAAAAAATCATCAGTTTTTGCCTCAACTCTACATTTAGGAAATTCATGACTGATCACTCTATCCTTCATCGTTCAAACTGACCCAGCTTTGACAGTATAGAGATTAAAGAGGATAGAGTCCCCTTAGGTTTTAATTCAGTATTCTACAGAATGTACTTTCTTTTGTAGTAGCCATCTAAAAGTGCATGAATTGACCAAAGTAATAAAATCAATTATAAAAAATGTTCTAAAAATTTTAATTTTGTATTTTCTTTATAAATGTCTGTTTCATAATAATGGATTATATGATTTTTTTTTTTTCAGAATTTTTGGCTATATAATTAAATGAACAGTTTTCAAGTTTGTCCATTTTTCAGTGAAAACAGCAGCCATTCTGCAGTCTATTTTTCTGTGACCAATGTACAATGATAATACATAAAATAGTAGTGATTTTGTTTTGTGGGGATATATTATAGATCAGGAAGTTTCCAGTGTTGTGAGAAAATATTGTATAATATATTCAGAAAAATGAGCAAATATACTGTACAACATTTTATATTTGAATTCTCAAGTATTACCTTATTTTTTATTATTTAAAAATAATAGTTGGCGTAAATTATTACGTGAAGAGGTAAACAATACTTTTGTCAATTAGAATATAAAATAGGGACTTCTGGGAAAATGGCGGACTAGTAAGACACGGGAATCTCTTCTCCAGAAAAATAGCTAGAGGACAGGCTGAAACAGCCCTGAAGAAGATTTTTTAGGGTTTAGGACAACAGGTGAAGGTTGCACACCACCCAGAGGAGAGAGGGACAAAAGTGGGAAATCTCGACGATAGAACCGTGAGTTGGAACCAGCAACAGCTGCTGCTGCTGGCACATGCCCCCACACTCTTTAGACTCCTTGGGCCTCTGGGCCTGCGACTACATACAGGGGGCTCCAGGGATCTACCACTCCAGGAAAGGGGAGAGAGAGGGACACAGCCTTAGGCTGACTCAGATTCTGACCCGCAAATTTGGGCTGTGGAGCCCCACGGACCCTTCCACAAGGAAGTTTACCCTGGGAGCCTAAGAAGGACTGGAATCTGACCCTCCCAATCTCCCTCTCTTCTAGCCTAGACTAATTGTTGAGGACTCCACAGGAGAGGGGAGAGAAAGCCTGAGGCTGACCCTGCTTTTGACTTGCAGGTTTGGTCTGCCCTGTCCCGAGAACCCTTCCAGGCCAGGTGGGGCTGCACCATTGTTTGCCTTGGAACCTGCAAGGGGCTAAAGATTTACAAACCTCCCAATCTCCTCCTCTACTAACTCGAACTGATTGTTGAGGATTCAGAGGGGAGTGGAAAATTTCCGAGCTGGGAAAAGGGAGGGAGCTACCAGAGAAGACTGGAGAACTGTCTCAGAAAGTTTAAATTACAAGGCTCTTAGCCCACAGACAGGAAGCGCTATCACATTGATCTGGTCTGTGTCACAACAAATACACTCCTACCAGGCATTAAATTGAGAGCTGCCAATGAGCACCATCTCCTGGCAGACCAAGGAAGTGCACATAAGAAAATTAAAAATGAATAGGAGAGTTTTTTTCTGGCCTCTATAGCCTCCCTGCCCAAGGCCCTAAGAAATGACTCTGCAACCAATTACTGGGTCCAGTGCCCAGTTTTGAGCAACCAGCAGGACAATCCTAACAATCAAGGTTGAGCCAAAAATCAAAGCTGTGGTAACTCACAGCTCCTGCCACAAAAACCCTATAAAAGAGAAAGAGATAGAGCATCTAAGTAAAATACAACCTAACCAGAAGCCTAAACACCAGCAAAAAATTATGAGCCATACTAAGAAAATAGAAGACATGGCCCAAGAAAAGGAATACATCAAAGTCCCAGAAGAGATACATAATTTAAGAGAACTTATCAGTGAGATGAGCACAAATTTCCAAAATCAAATTAATGAAATAAAAGACAATATAGTTAAAGAGATAAATGACATCAAGAAGACATTGAGTGAACGCAAAGAAGAATTTGAAATCCTGAACAGAAAAGTAACGGAGTTCATGGGAATCAAAGACACAACAAGGGAAGTCAAAAACATATTTGAGGCATACAACAGCAGACTCGAAATGACAGAATAAAGAATAAGTGATACTGAAGACAGAGCAGCTAAAACTGAAGAGAGAAAAGAACAGAGAGAGAAAAGAATGGAAAAAAATGAGCAGGGGTTCAGAGAGTTGAATGACAACACAAAATGCAGCAACATACGTGTCATGGGAGATGCAGAAGGGGAAAAGAAAGAAAAAGGGGCAGAAAGAGTATTTGAGGAAATAATAGCTGAAAATTTCCCAACTTTCACAAAAGAAATGAACTTACATGTCCAAGAAACACACCTTATCCCAATGAGAATAAATCCAAATAGACCTACGCCAAGACACATACTGTTCAGAATGTCAAATGTAAAAGATAAAGAGAAAATTCTCAAAGCAGCAAGAGAGAAGCAAACGATCACTTACAAAGGACATCCAGTAAGACTTAGTGCAGATTTCTCTTCAAAAACAATGGAGGTGAGAAGACAGTGGTATGATACAATTAGGAAACAAAGAGAAACACTGCCAGCCACAAATTCTTTACCAGCAAAACTGTTCTTCAAATATGAAGGTGAATGTAAAGTATTCACAAACAAACAGAAACTAAGAGAGTTTGCAAAAAAGTATCCACCTTTGCAGGAAATATTAAAGGAAGCCTTAAAACCTGAAAGAAAAAGACAGGAGAGAGAGGCTTGGAGGAGAGTATAGGAGAAAGAAAAGAAGAAAGGGTAACCAAAAGAGTAAAAACAGAGACAAAAACAAGATGACATATGAAAACCAAAGAATAAAATGGAGGAAATAAATAGTGCATTTTCAGTAATATCATTGAATGTGAATGGATTAAATTCCCCAATCAAAAGATACAGGCTGACAGAATGGATAAAAAAACATGAGCCATCCATATGCTGCTTACAAGAAACTCAACTCAGACCCAGGGATACAAACCGGCTGAAAGTAAAAGGTTGGAAAAAGATACTCCACGCGAATAGTAACCAGAAAAGAGCAGGGGTAGCTATTTTAATACCAGACAAAACAGACTTTAAATGCAAAAAAGTGATAAGAGCTATGGAAGGCCATTACATATTAATAAAAGGGACAATCCTCCAGGAAGATATAACAGTCATAAATATCTATGCACCTAACCAGGATGGCCCAATATATATGAGACAAACTCTGGCAGGAGAAATAGACATTTCTACAATAATCATTGGAGATTTCAACACCCCTTTCACAACATTAGATATAACAACTAGACAGAAGATCAACAAGGAAACAGAGAACTTGAACAATATGATAAACAAGTTAGACCTAACAGACATATACAGAACACTGTATCCAAACTCAGCGGGTTATACATTCTTCTCAAGTGCACATGGATTTTTCTCCAGGATAGACCACATGTTAGGTCACAATACAGCTCTCAATAAACATAAAAAGATTGAAATTATACAAAGCACCTTCTCAGATCTTAATGGAATGAAACTAGAAATCAATAACAGACAGGAAAAAAGTAAATTTGCAAATGTGTGGAGAGTGAACAACACACTCCTAAATATTCAGTGGGTCAAAGAAGAAATTGCAAGTGAAATCAGTAAATATTTTGAGACAAATGAAAATGAGAAAACAACATATCAAAATGTATGTGATACAGCGAAGGCAGTCTTGAGAGGGAAATTTATAGCCCTAAATGCCTATATTTAAAAACAAGAATGAGCTAAACTCAAAGATTTAACTGAACAACTAGAGAAACTAGAAAAAGAACAGCAAACCAATCCCAAAGCAAGCAGAAGGAAAAAAATAATAAAGATTACAGCAGAAATAAATGAAAATGAGAACAGAAAAACAATAGAGAAAATCAACAAAACCAAAAGCTGGTTCTTTGAGAAGATCAATAAAATTGACAAGCACCTCACTAGACTAACAAAGAAAAAAAGAGAGAAGATGCAAATAAATACAATCAGAAATGAAAGGGGGGAAATTACAAATGACCTCACAGAAATAAAAAGAATCATAAGAGGATATAATGAGAAACTATATGCCAACAAACTAGACAACCTAGATGAGAAGGACAAATTTCTAGAAATGCACAACCAACCTACACTGACACTACAAGAAATATAAGAACTTAACAAACCAATTACAGTTAAGGAGATTGAATCTGTCATAAAAAAATCTCCCAGCAAAGAAAAGGCCAGGACCAGATGGCTTTACAGGTGATTTCTACCAAGCATTTCCAAAAGAATTAACACCAATCCTGTTTAAAGTCTTCCAAAAAATTGAAGAGGAAGGAAAATTACCCAACACATTTTATGAAGCCAACATCACTCTAATACCAAAGCCAGATAAAGATTCCACAAGAAAAGAAAATTACAGACCTATCTCTCTAATGAACATAGATGCAAAAATTCTCAACAAAATACCTGCAAATCGAATCCAACAGCATATCAAAAGACTTATACATCACGACCAAGTGGGATTTATTCCTGGTATGCAAGGCTGGTTCAACATAAGAAAATCAATCAATGTAATATACCACATTAACAAATTGAAGGAAAAAAACCACGTGATCATCTCAGTAGATACAGAAAAAGCATTTGACAAAATCCAACATCCTTTTTTGATAAAAATACTTCAAAAGATAGAAATAAAAGGAAAATTCCTCAATATGATAAAAGGCATATATGAAAAACCCACAGCCAACATCATACTCAATGGGGAAAGGTTGAAAGCTTTCCCTCTAAGATCAGGAACAAGACAAGGATGCCCACTGTCGCCATTGTTACTCAACATTACAGTAGAAGTTCTAGCTAGGGCAATTAGGCCAGAGAAAAAAATTAAAGGTGTCGAAATAGGAAAAGAGGAAGTAAAACTCTCACTGTTTGCAGATGACATGATCCTGTACTTAGAAAATCCTGAAGTATCCACAACAGAGCTACTTGAACTAATAAATGAGTTCAGCAAAGTGGCAGGATACAAGATCAACATGCAAAAATCAGTAATATTTTTGTACACTAGTACTGAACAACCTGAGGAGGAAGTCAGGAGGAAAATTCCATTTTCCATAGCAACAAAAAGACTCAAATACCTAGGAGTTAATTTAGCCAAAGAAGTACAGGATCTATATGCAGAAAACTACAAAATAATGCTAAAAGAAATTTAAAAAGACCTAAACAAAAGGAAAGACATTCCATGTTCATGGATTGATAGAATAAATATCGTGAAGATGTCAATCTTGCCCAAACTGATTTATAGATTCAATGCAATACCAATCAAAATCCCAACAGCTTTCTTTACAGAATTAGAGAAGGCAATTACCAAATTCATATGGAAAGGTAAGTGCACACGAATAGCCAAAAGCATTCTAAAATAGGAGGGCAATTTTGGAGGAATTTCACTGCCTGATCGAGAAACATACTACAAAGCTACAGTGGTCAAAACAGCATGGTACTGGCATAAAGATAGACACATTGATCAGTGGAATAGATTTGAGAACCCAGAAATATACCCTCACCTATACAGTCAACTGGTCTTTGCAAACCTACCAAGTCCACGCTAATGGGAAAAAAGTCTCTTCAACAAATGGTGTTGGGAGAACTGGATATCTACAACCAAAAGAATGAAAGAGGACCCCTATCTCACCCCCTATACAAGAATCAACTCATAATCCATCAAAGATATAAATATAAAAGCCAGGACCATAAAAATACTAGTATAAAATATAGGGAAACATCTTCAAGACCTTGTAGTAGGTGGTGGTTTGTTGGACCATACACCCAAAGCATGTGCAACAAAAGAAAAAATAGATAAATGGGACCTCCTCAAAATTAAACACTTTTGCACCTCACAGGACTTTGTCAGAAGGGTAAAAAAGCTGCCAACTCAATGGGAAAAAATACTTGGAAATCACATATCTGATAAGGGTTTAATATTCAGGATATATAAAGAGATGTTACAGCTCAACAATAAAGACAAACGACACAATTAAAAAATGGACGAAAGACTTGAATAGACATTTCGCCAAAGAAGAAATACAAATGGCAAAAAAACACATGAAGAATATGCTCAACATCACTCATGATTAGGGAAACGCAAATCAAAACTACAATGAGATATCATTTCACACCTATCAGAATGGCCACCATTAAAAAGACAGAGAACTACACGTGTTGGAGAGGATGTGGAGAGATAGGAATATTTCTTCAGTGTTCATGGGAATGCAGAATGATACAACCACTATGGAGAACTGTTTGGCAGTTCCTAAAGAAGTTGCACATGACCCTGCAATACCACTACTGGATATATACCCAGAAGAACTGAGAGCAGTAACACGAACAGACATCTGCACACCGATGTTCATAGCAACATTATTCAGTATTGCCAAAAGCTGGAAACAACCCAGGGGTCCATCAAAAGATGAATGGATAAACAAACGGTGGTCTATTCGCATGATGGAATATTATGCAGCTGTGAGAAGAAATGAAGTTGTAAAGCACATGACAACATGGATGAACCTGGAGGACATTATGTTGAGTGAAGCAAGCCAGACACAAAAGGACAAATACTGTATGAATGCATTACTATGAACCAAATATATTGTGTAACATATTGTTTGATTTTTAAAAAATTTATATGTAAAAAAAAAATCTTCAAAAAAATAAAGAATATAAAATAAAGATTTAGAAAAATGTATTAGCTTTATAAACCTTCTTAAGAACAGGAGTAAAACATACCTTTAAGTCTTTTAAAAATGTATCTGCCATTGAGAATTAATCAAACTGGCAAACTAAATACCTAAATCAATAATTCAATTACCCTGAATATTTAATTCCTTTAAGAATAATTTAATTTGTACAACCTTACCTTTTCCACGAAACAACTAGTTTCAGGAAAAAATTATCATTTTTTACATTAATTTAATGAAATGATTTATAATACTTACAAACCCTTACTCTTATCATTAGCAAGTAACAAATTAATTCATGAGCTGAAGTGCTCATTTAAACATATTCCTAAGTAAATGTAATATAAATCTTTGAACACTGGCAAAAATAAAGGAAGGTTCATCTTTAAGGAAAGTTTCTGTGCAAAATTGTTCCTCCTTAAATGCTTTTCTATTGCTTGACATTTGTGAAGAACATAAGTGTTTGTGTTTTTAATTTAATATCATTTTACACCCAAATAATATATTTAAGCTTTTGCAGAACTAGCTCCACCTTCTACCAAAGTTATTTAGCAAGCTTGGAATCTTATCATTGGTATTCTTGATGATTATCCAATTTATATATGAAAATAATGGCAAAAATTATCTTCTCTTATTAATCAAATAGGCACTACTCATTGGAAATAAATTGCTAGGCCAAATATTTGGTATAGCCTTCATGTAAAATAAATGGTAAAGAGGAAAATAATGAGGGCAAGATGTGATAACTAAGATCAATATCATAATGATATATTTACTGAATAACCACACACATAAACTGTGGTTGAAACATATTCAAAATTAGAAGTATTCTATTTAGTAGAGATGGAAAAATATGATAACCAAAAGTGAGAATGCAAAAAAGAACAAAGAAACAGTATATTTTTGGTTGCATGAAAAGGACAAAAAGAGAAAGAGAAAAAAGAATGAGAAAATATATCTCTACTGTTAGGCTACAGTGAAATTAAATACTACCGCAGCCAATTAAGAGTCATTCCTTCACATCCAATTTCTTTTTATGGCTGAAAAATATCCCATTGAATGAATATACCAAATTTTGTTTACCCATTCATTTGTTGGTCACCATTTGGGTTGCTTCCATCTTTTGGCAATTGTGAATAATGTTGCTAGAAACATCAATGTGAAAAGATTTGTTTGAGTCCCTGCTTTCAATTCTTCTGTGTATATACCTAGTAATGGGATATGGTAATTCTACACTTAGCTTACTGAGGAACTGCCACACTATCTTCTACAGTACCTGCACCATTTTACATTCCCATCAGCAATGAATGGGTGTTCTTATTTCTTCACATCCTCTCCAACACCTTTAGTTTTCTGTTTTTTAATAGGTGACATTCTAGTAGATGTGAAATGATAGTTTATTTAGTTTTGATTTGCATTTCTCTAATATCTGGTAATGTTGAGCATCTTTTCATGTCCTTTTTAGCTATTTGTGTTTCCTTCTTGGAGAAATGTCTATCCAATTCTTTTGCCCATTTTTTAAATTGAGTTGTTTGTCTTTTTATTATTGAGTTTAGGATTTCATTATTTATTCTTAATATTAGACTCTTATTGGACATGTGCTTTCCAACAATTTTCTCCCAATGAGTAGGTTACCTTTGGCCTTTTTTTGACAAAGTCCTTTGATGCACAAAAGTTTTTAATTTTTCCAAGGTCTCATTTATCTATTTTCTTTCTTTCTTTGTGCTTTGTGTGTAAAGTCTAAGAAATCATTGCCAACTGTAAGAGCTTAAATATGCTTCCCTACATTTTTGTCTGAGAGTTTTTGAATCCTGGTTCTTATATTTGCGTCTTTAAATAGTTTTGAGTTATTTTTGTATATGGTATCAGGTAGGGTCTATTTCTGAATCTTAATTAATTTCATTTGTCAATATTTCTATCTTTATGCCAGAACTAAGTTGTTTTGACCAGCTTTGTAATATGCTTTAAAGTCAGGGAGTGTGAGTTTTCCCACTTTGTCTTTTTTCACAATGTTTAGGAAAATTGAGGGCCCATTACCCTTCTGAATAAATCTGATGATTGACTTTTGGTATTGCATTGAATCTGTAAATCAATTTGGGTAGAATGGACATCTTAATGATATTTAATATATGTGCACAGAATGCCCTTCCATTGAAAGAAATTAAAGTCTGCTTTGATTTCTTTCAGCAATGTTTTTTTTTTTTATTTTTATTTTTTATTATTTTTTATTATTTTTATTTTTATTTTTTTTTGTGGGTAAAAATCAAAATTTTCACAATACATACCAACATTTGCAAAATGATATATAAATGTATGTGCATATATGTGCATTTGCTTACAAAAATGTTATTTATGTATATATATAAATATATTTTAAGAGGTGCTTAGATACCCAAAATATTACACGGAACCCACTGGGATTCCCATGTTGCCCACCTCCCACACCTCCCACCACATCCCACACAAACATCTCTTTGTCTACGGGGTGAACTGTGGTCAGCAATGTTTTGTAGTTCCTTGTGTAGAGATCTTTTACACTCTTGGTTAAATTTATTCCTAGATATTTGATTCTTTTAGTTGCTATTGTAAATGGAACATTTTTCTTCATTGACTCCTCAGATTGCTCATTACTAGTATATAGAAACCCTACTGTATTTTGAATGTTGATATTTTATCCCTTCACTTTGCTGGACCCAGTTATCAATTCTGGTAGCCTTATTGTAGATTTTTTGGGTCTTTCTATACATGGTATCATGCCATCTGCAAAGACTGAAATTTTACTTTCCCTTTGGATGCCTTTTATTTGTTTTCTTTGACTACTCTGAATAGAATTTCTATCACAATGCTGAATAACAGTGGTGACAGTGGATATCCTCTTGTCTTGATTCATATGTTAAATGGAACACTGAAATTTTCACAACTGAGTACTACATTAGATGTGGGTTTTAATACATGCCCTTTATAATGTTGTGGAAGTTTCCTTCTTTTCCTGTTTCACTAAGTGACTTTATCAGGAAAGGGTGCTGGATTTTGTCAAATGCCTTTTCTGCATCAATCAAGATGATCATGTGTTTTTTTCCCTTTCATTTGTTAATGTGGTGTAGAACGATTTTCTTGTGTTGAACCCCCTTTGAATAACTGGGATAAGACCCACTTTATCATGGTGTTTAATTATTTCTTTGCACTGTTGGATTCAATCTGCAAATATTTTGTTGAGGATTTTTGCATCTATATTCATAAGATATTGGTCTATAGTTTTCTTTTCTTGTAGAATCTTTATCTGGCTTTGGTATTAGGGTGATGGTACCCTCATAGAATGAGTAAGGTTGAGTTCCATATTCTTCAAATTTTTAGAAGAGTTTGAACAATATTGGTATTCTTTCTTAGCATGATTTGTAGAATTTCCCTGTGAAGGCATCTAGTACTGGGATTTTCTTTGCTGGGAGGTTTTTGATGGCTGTTTCAATCTCTTTATTTATAATTGGTCAGCTGAGATCTTCTATTTCTTCTAGAGTCAGTAGAGGATGTTCATATGTTTCTAGGAATTTATCCATTTCATATATGTCGTGTAATTTGTTGGCATGCAGTTTTTCATAGTATCGTTTTATGATCCTGCTTATTTCTGTGGGGTCAGTAATAATGTTCCTCCTCTCATTTCTAATTTTATTTACTTGCATCTTCTATCTTATTTTCTTTCTCAGTCCAGTTGAGTCTGTCAATTTTATTGATCTTCTCATAGAACCAAATTTGTTTTTTTTAATTCTATTTTTTGTCTAAATTTAATTTATTTCTCTTCTAATCACTGTTATTTCATTCCTTCTGCTTGCTTTGGGGTTAGTTTGCTCTTCTTTTTCTAGTTACTCCAGTTGTGCAGTATGGTCTTTTATTTTGCTACTCCTCCTTTTTTTAACTTAAGCATTTACAGCTATAAATTTCCCCTCAGCAACACCTTTCCCACACCCTATAAGTTTTAATGTGTTGTGGTCTTCTTTTCATTTGTCTTGAGATATTTACTGATTTTTCTTGCAATTTCTGCTTTGACTCACTGAATGTTTAAGAGTGTGTTGATTAATCTCCATATATTTGTGAATTTTCCAGTTCTCCATGTCTTATTGTTTTCCAGCTTCATTCCATTATTATCAAAGAAAGTGCATTGTATAATTTCAATCTTTTTAAATTTGTTGAGACTTATTTTGTGATCCAATATTTGGCCTATCTTGGAGAATGAGCCATGAGCACTTTAGAAGAATGTATATCCAACTCTTTGGAATGCAGTGTTCTGTATTTATCTGTTAGTTCTAATTCATTTATCATATTATTCAAGTTCTCTGTTTCCTTATTGATTCTTGGTTTAGATGCTCTATCTATTGATTATAGTGGTGTATTGAAGTCTCAAAATATTACATTAGAGATGCTTTATTTCTCTCTTCATTTTTGCCATCATTTGACTCATGTGTTTTGGGGCACCCTGGTTAGGTGCATAAATATTTATGACTGTTGTTTCTTCTTTGTGGATTGTCCCTTTTATTAATATATAGTGTCCTTCTTACCTCTTATAAGAGTTTTACATTTAAAGTCTATTTGTCTGATATTAGTATAGTTACCCCAATCTTCTGTGTTTATTCTTTGCATGGGATATCTTTTCCCAAGCCTTCACTTTCAATCTATTTGTGTCTTTGCTTCTAAGTTGTGCTTCTTGTAGGTAGCATATAGATGGATCACACTGTTTTATCCATCTGCCAATCAGTGTCTTTTAATAGATGAGTCTAATCAGTTGCTGTAAAGGCAGTATTTAGTTTACCCATTTTATCTTTTGGTTTTATATGCTGCATCTTATTTTTGTCTCTCTGTTTAC
Organism: Tolypeutes matacus; assembly: GCA_026826555.1. Classification (NCBI taxonomy): domain Eukaryota; kingdom Metazoa; phylum Chordata; class Mammalia; order Cingulata; family Chlamyphoridae; genus Tolypeutes; species Tolypeutes matacus. The sequence continues at coordinate 26,676,283 of JAKSZT010054416.1, forward strand.
CCTTTTAGTTATCCTTACTGATAATCATCTTTTTCACTCCATCCTCCAAGCCTATCTCTTGTCTTATCCTTTCAACTTGCAGGACTCCCTTTAGTATTTCTTATAGGCAAATCTCTCATTGATGAACTCTCCCAGTTTTTATATGTGAATATTTTAACCTATCCCTCATTTTTATAGGACAGTTTTGCCAGGTAAATAATTCTTGGCTGTCAGTTTTTCTCTTTCTGTTCCTTAAATATATCATATCACTGACTTCTTGCCTCCATGGTTTCTGAAGAGAAATTGTCACTTAATCCTATTGTGATTCACTTTTATGTGATGAATTGCTTTTCTCTACCTGTTTTTAGCATTCTATCTTCTTATTTGGAATTTGGTCTTCTTATTAGTATGTGTCTCACAGTAGGACTATTATGGTTTATTGGTCCATGTTGTGCTTCCTGGAAATGTATATTTACATCTTTCATAAGAGTTGGGAAATTTTCCATCATTATTTCCTCAAATATTCTTTCTGCCCCTTTTCCTTCTGTTCTTTTTTTCTGGGACACTCATTCCCATATGTTTGTGAGCTTCATGCTGTCAAATGCCTAAGTCCCTGTTCAATTTCTTTCCTTTTTTTTTTTTTTTTTTTTTTTCTATTTGACATTTGGTCTTTAAGATTTTGAATGTTCTGTACTGTAGTTCTCTGTTTCTTTCTTTGGCCTGTTCAAACGCTGTTATATGCCTCTAGTGCATTTTTAATCTCTTCTATTTTGCTTTTAACTCCCATAATTTTTGTTATGTTTCTTTTCATACTTTGAAATTCTTCTTTAAGCTTACCAGTGTCTTCTTAACATCCTTTATCTCTTTATATTTTCTTCATCTCCTTGAATTGATTTAGGAGATTTGTTTGATTATCTTGATTAGCTGTTCCATATTCTGTGCCTTCTCACAATGTTTAATTTGTTCCTTTTATTGTTGTGATGGTTTGATGTTGGATGGACATCAGAAAATCATGTCCTTACACCTAATCCATTCTTGTGGGTGTGAAATTATTGTAGGTCAGATTTTTTATTAAATTACTTTGGTAGGGTTTGACTCAGTGTGGGTTTTATTCTTCTTGATGGAGTCCTTTATAAACAGGATGAATATGTGGAGAGATATATAGGAACATAGAGAAAAGGCCACAGGAACAGTGAGAGAAAGACATGAGAGCAAGGAAATGAATTCAAAGGAAAGCAGGAGAGAGGAAGCCAGATGCTGAAACAACAACACCTGGAAGAGAAGGGAAACACCAGCCGATTCTTCCATGTGCTTGGCTTTGGAGAGAAAGCATTGCCTGATAATGTCTTGATTTGAACACTTTCCTGTCTTAAAACTGTAAGTTTGCAATCTAATAAATCCTCATTTTAAAAGCCCAACCATTTCTAGTATATCACTTTTGGCAACTTTTAGCAAACTAAAACAACTGGGCCATATCTTCCTGATTCTTAGTATGACATATAGTTTTTTTGCAGATATCTGGCACCTGATTATCTTTATGAGTTGAATCTGAAGGTCAATTTCTCTGTCTTGGCTACAGTTACATTGTTAATTGACTTTGTGCTCAGTCTCCTCTTTGGCAATTGGTTCAATTTTTTTCTTGACCTTTAGAATTGCTCACGTTTTTTTTTTTTTATCAGATTCATTCAATTCTTCTACATTTCCATTTTGTCCTGGTATGTGGTACATTTATTAAGATTTCTCTGTGCAATTGTTTCACTTCCAAGAGAAAGCTTCATCTCCTCTGTTCCTTCTATGGTCATCTTGATCTATTCTTTTGTTTTGCCTCTATAGATTTTTTTATTTTTATTTTATTTTTTTAATTTTATTGAAATAGATCACTCATACATGAACATATACAAACAATAAGTGTATAGAAATATTTGTGAACCTACAAAACAAACATAAATAACATAATACAGGGCTCTCATATCTCACCCCACCACCAATGTCCAGCATTGTTGGGAAACATTTTTAACTAATGATTAAAGAGCATCCTCAAAATATTACTACTAACCAAAGTATTTTCCCACAACCCAGCCTATTATTATTATTTATATCATTTATACATGAACATACATTAATAATAAATGTATAGTAAAAGTTGTGAACTTACAAAGCTAACATTTATAACATCATACAGGGGTCCCATACATTAACCCTCCACCAACACCTTGCATTGTTGTGAGACATTTGTTCAAATTATGAAAGCATATTGTCAAAATCTTACTATTAATTACAATCCCCATCCTACATTTGGTGCATTTCCCCCCCAAACCACCCTATTATTACCTTTTAGATATATCTCTATGACAAAAGTTGTAAACTTACAAAACAATCATGCACATGTGCAGAATTCTCAAACAACACTCCTTCATTAACACACCACACTGTGGTGGAACATCCGCCGCAGATTATGAGATAATATCATCCGACCATTACCAGGTTCACAGCATACATTTGGCACACACTCTTCATACTCCCCCATCAACAACACAGTACATCTTTAGCATAGATGCAAGAATATTACATTATTACTGTTAACCACACTCCATAGGTCACTCCAGTTGTATTTTCCCCATGCTTCTCCACATTCCCCCCACCTTACAATTCTGATGTACACCTGCTCTAGCTCACAAAAGACACTCTTGCATGTGTACCATCAACCACTATTCTAATCCACCTCTGGGTTTACTGTGTAATTCAGTCCCTAGATTATTCTCTAGCTTTCTGTCAATTTTCATTTACATCCCTAGACTACCATTTTCAGCCACATCCCCATTTATAAACCAGCTATTACACACTATAATATTACCATCAACTCTGTATATTTCCACAGTTTTACAGTAAAGCTTATTAAAACTTCTACATACATTAAATATCAGTAGTCCATCTCAGTCCTCCTCTTACCTCCTTTAAGAATCCACCATCTACCACCAGGTCTTGAAGATATTTTTCTACATTTTCTTCTAGAAGCTTTATGGTTTTTGCTTTTATATTTAGGTTTTTTTTTCATTTTGTGTTAATTTTTGTATAGGGGTCTGTATTAGTCAGCCAAAGGGGTGCTAATGCTAAATACCAGAAATGGGTTGGTCTTTATAAAGGGTATTTATTTGGGGTAGAAGTCCACAGTTACCAGGCCATAAAGCATAAGCTTCTTCTCTCACCAATGTTCATTGCCATGTGTTGGAGCAAGACAGCTGCCAAAGTTTGCCAGGGTTCAGGAATCTTGGGTTCATCTCTTCCTGGAACTGTGTTTCTCTCTGGGCTTAGCTCCTCTGTTTCCTCCACAAAGTCAGCTGTAGACTATCAGGTGAACAGCTCACGTCTCTTCTTCTGGGGCCTTTTCTCTAACATCAAAACTCCAACCTCAAAACTCCAACTTCAGAACTGCTGCAACTCTGTTCTTTGTGATGCCTGTTATATTTTATTGCCCACCCACCAAAGGGTGGGGCTCAACACCCTACTGACATGGCCCAGTCAACACCCAAATCATAACTTAATCATGCCCAGATGAACAGATCAGTTTACAAGCATAATCCAATATATATTTTTGGAATTCATAATTACATCAAATTGCCCAATGGCTACACTCCACCCTCTGAATTCCAAAAATACATTATAATATTCAAAAAACCTTAAATCAGTAACAATGCAAGTACAAAATCATATCATAATCATTTTAAAGAAATACAGTTTGTCTTCAGGCAAAATCATGTCTGCTATAAACCTCTGAAACTTAACAAACCATTTAACTGCTTCCAATACACAAATGGAGAGACATAGTTTAAACATTTTCATTAGCATAAGGAGAAATTGGGAGGTTAAACATGGGTCATGGATCCTCAACTGTTCAATAAACCTGCATTGCATCCTCCATTCGATTTCAAAGTTTGAGAGTCATTGTTAAGATGATGATTTCTTCTCCTTGGGGCCACATGGGGACCCACACTTTCCACATGCTGCCCAAGGGCCATTTTCTTGGTTCTACCCTCATCAGCATCTGGGTGTCAACCAAGCTCCAGACCTCACCCTCCAAGGGTGCTGGGGTGATTGCCACAACTTACCCAATCTTTGGGTTAGAGTCTTAGTCCCCCTAGGACAGTGAGGTGAAGACAATATTCGCCCTAACCTTCTCAGAGCAACGAGTTGACCACCTGGCCTTCTTTAATCCATGGGGGACAGGTACACCCCTCTCAGACCTATGGGGTGTTGACCTTAACCACCCCAATCTTTGAGGAATGTGCTCTTCACCCTGGGGTGGCAAAACTCTCCCAGAACATTGGGTGGGGACATCTACTCTCTTCAACTGCTGGGGCAAACTCACCCTCTCTGTACATATGGGTGCGGCTCCTCTCTTGGCCCGAGATGTCTTAATCCCAGATCTCTGCTTCCACGGTTTTTTCCTTTCCTTTTTTTTTTTTTTCCATGTCAGACGGGTAATGTGCCAATGTTGTAACAAGGTTTGAGGGAGGCACACCTCACACAAGCACATGAATACCCATTCGTCATACTTATGAACCACAAAAGAATCGTGTTTTTTTTTTCTTAAAGCTGTTTCTCCTTCTATATTTTATTCCCCACCCACCAAGGGGATGGGCTCAACACCCTACTGATGTGGCCCTGTCAACCCCCTAATCATAACTTAATCATTCCCAGATGAACAGATCAGTTTACAAGCATAATCCAATATATATTTTTGGAATTCATAATAACATCAAATTGCCCAATGGCTAGAGGGTCCTTTTTCCTTTTTTTGCTATGGATATCAAATTTTCTCAGCATTTATCTGTTGAATGGACTGTCCTGCCTGAGCTGGGTGGGTTTGATAGGCTAGTCAAAAATCACTTGACCATAGATGTGAGGGTCTCTTTTTTTAACCATCAATTTGGGTCCATTGGACTATGTGTCTGTCTTTATACTAGTACCATGTTGTTTTTACAACAGTAGCTAGTAATTCAACTTAAAGTATGGAAAGGAGAGTCCTCCAACTTCATTTTTCCTTTTTAAAATGTTTCTGGCTATTCAGGACCCCTTACCCTTCCAAATAAATTTGACAATCATGTTTTCCATTTATTTAAAAAATGCTGGTGGAGTTTTTATTGGGATTGCATTGAATCTATAAATCAATTTGAGTAGAATTGACATTTTAATGATATTTAACTTTCAATCCATGAGCATGGAATGTTCTTCCAATTATTTAGGTCTTTTAGGCCTCTTTTAACAATGAGTTGTAGTTTTCTAGTATGAATGCTTTACATCATTAGTTAAGTTTATTCCTAAATATTTGGGTTTTATATGTCATATTTTATTTTCACCACTCTTTTGACACTTTTAGTTACTTTTATTGATATAATCTTCATTTCAAGAATCTCTTCCAGACCTCTCTCTCCTGTCTTTTCTTTTCAGGCTATAGCACACCCTTTAGTATTTCCTGCAAAGCAGATCTCTTGGTTACAAACTCTCTCAGTTTCAGTTTATCTATGAATATTCTAAACTCACCTTCATTTTAGAAAGACAGTCTTGCCAGATATAAGATTCTTGGCTGTAAGTTTTTCTCTTGCAGTGTCTTAAATATATCATACCACTGTTTTCTTGCCTCCATGGTTTCTGATGAGAGATCGGCACTTAATCATATTGGGTATCCCTTATATGTTACGCATTGTTTTTCTCTTGCTGCTCTCAGAATTCTTTCTTTGTCTTTGGCATTTGACATTCTGATTAGTATGTGTCTTAGAGTTGGTCTATTCAGATTTTTTTCTGATGGGAGTATGTTGTGCTTCTTGGACATGGACATCTATGACCTTCAATAGGGGTGGGAAATTTTCTACCACTATTTCTTCAAATATTCCTTCTGCCCCTTTTCCCTTCTCTTCTCCTCTGGGACATCCATGACATGTATGTTTGCACATCTTTTGCTATCCTTTAGTTCCCTGCGACCTTGTTCAAGTTTTTTCAATGTTTTCTTCATCTTTTATTTTGTATGTTCACTTTCTTCTGTCTCTTCAAATCTGCTATTATATGATTCCAGTGTAGTTTTAATTTCATTTATTGCACCTTTCATTCCCATAAGATCTGCTATTTTTCTATGTAAAATTTCAAATTCTTCTTTGTGCTCCTCCAATGTCTTCTTAATATCCTTAATTTCTTTAGTCATCTCATTGAATTTATTAAGATTTGTTTGAACATCTATGATTAGTTGTATCATCTCCTTTATGTCATCTAGAGGCTTATCTTGTTCCTTTAACTGGGCCATATCTTTCTGTTTCTTGGTGTGGATTGTAATTTTTTGTTGGTGTCTTGGCATCTGGCTTACTAGAGTATTTATTCTGGGTGCAGATTTTCTCTTCAGTTTAGAGCTTCCTGCTCTTTCTTTCTTGCTGGTTGTGTAGTAGGAGCCAAGTATGTAGTTGGTGCTATAAGCTGTGGAGGCTCAAGCTACCCTCATTGCCCCAAGGACCAATGAAGCTTCTCCCCACTTTTGCCTTTGCCAGGGGTAGGGATAGAGCAACAGCTGTGTGGAATAATCCAAGTCATGCAGGCCTAGACTGTAGTTGCCCAGAGAGACTGATGAAGCTTCATGTCTCTTTCTTCCCTGCCTGGGGTAAGGATGGAGCTGCAGGTGTGGGCAGTAATCTATGCAGTGCAGGTCCAAGATGACCACAGTAGTCCTGGTAGATTTCTGATTATTCAGTCTGTGCCAGCTAAATGTACCTGCAGTTACCTGGATAGGCTAGTGCAGGACCCATCAGCTTCCTCCCTGATAGAGGTGGGGCTGAAGATTAGACTAAGGCTGCAGGCCAATCTGGGTGAAAGAAATCGATCTCTACTGTCACTGTGATGTTCAGGCAGCCTGACTTCTCCTCATGCTGGGGGTGGAGTCAAAATGGTGGCTACTGGCTTCCTTCTGACTTAGAAAGGCTGAAACTTTAGCTATTCTTAGGGTTATACTTTAGCCAGCTAAATTTACTAATCAGTAGTTGAAATTGGTGGTCAACCATCTCTTCCTCCCCTGTTTTTGGGAAATGGAGATCCCAATTCCTGCCACAGAATAGCTTCTGGGGTGGGTTGCGCTGCCAAAGTTGGATGATAACTGGCCTCTGTGGCGTGGCCTGTAATTTCCCAGAGAGGGTGGCACCGTTCCCTCCAGCTGCCTCCCTGCCCGAGGTGGAGGTGGGCCTGGGGCTTACGCTGCTAGAGTGGCAATCTGATATAGATGGAAAAAAGCTGGTCCATACCAGCACTGTGATTTTCAGTCAGCCTTGCTTCCCCTCATGTCAGGCATGGAGTTAAGATGGTAGCCACCGACCTCTTTCTTACTTGGACAGGTTCAAACTTTAGCTGTTCGTAGGATTATGCTTTAGCCCACTGAATTTACTAATCAGTAGCTGAAGTTGGTGCCCAACTGTCTCTTCTTCCCCCATTTTAGGAAGTGGAGCTTTCAATCCTAGCCACGGAACAGCTCCCGAGGCGGCTTGTATCTCCAATAGAGAATGGGCCCCAGCCTCCGTGGTGTGGAGTGCTCTACTTATGAATCTCCTCTGCAGATGGGCAGTCTCTTCATTCCATTCTTTCAAGTCCCCAAATAAGTGCTCTAGTTAGTGGTGGGTGATTACCCCAAATAAGGGCTTTAGTTAGTCGTGGGTGATTACCAACTGCCCCATAGCAGGAGCTGATTATCATTGCTCTTTACTCTGCCACCATCTTGTTGGTTGTCCTTGCCTCTATAGTTTTTTAATCTCTCCTTTTACTAACTCTAACTGTTTTCACCTGGAGGGCAAATTCTGGGAGGAGCGTCACACCATACAGGACAATCTCAGGTCAGTATTTCCCAACCAAATCAGCCAAAAGCCTAGAAATGGAGACCAGACCATCCCCAGATTTGATATCTGGGGAGATAGTCAAGAAAGACACCAAATAGCCTTTTGTTGGCCCCCAAAAGCTGTACTTTCCTGGCCTTCCCAGTAGATGGCACTCTTCAATAAACTCTTCCCCACAGCCCTAAGGAGGCAGTGTGTGTCTTTAAACTACCACTGGCTCTGCACATGTAGGGTACAGGGTTGAAACAATGGCCTCAGTGGTCCCTACTTAAGGCAGGTAAAACAGCAATCTAAATTTGCTGATCAAAAGCCATGATCAGAACTCAGCCATGCCCCATCAAGTTCTTGGGGAGGAAGGCTTCCATGTTCCTCTCCATCATCAGTAACCAGCCAGGGACAATACATGAAGAGGCTTGCCTTGAGGGTGGGGGACAGGCATTGGAAGTCATTGTGGAGTGAGTTACTCACAGCTTTTCATCACAGTTTCTTAGTTTCTTCATCATGTTTTTCCCTGGATGCTGCACAGTGCTCCCCTGGCCTCCAGAGCCCCAGGAAAGTTGTTTCAGACAGCTTCTGCCAGTCCACCAACTGTTTTTGGAGGAGGAGTGTGTCCTGCAGCTCCCTACTCCACCATCTTCCTGGCTACTGGACATGGGGCTGGGAATATGCAAGAAACAAATGGGGATGTTTGTAGGAGAGACTTTCTTCTTGGGAGTCCCAGACATGGCCTCTCAGATTTGCTTCATGCTCTTGGAGCACTTGTGAAAGATCTGCAACATTGTGGACACAGAAGTCAGTGCAAGTCAGGAGGAGGTGCTGGCTCCACAGACTTTATTTACATTTAATATTCTTAAATATATTATAATGTGTTATCTGGAAAATCATAATTTTCACTGATACATTTTTGGCATTTTCTGTCTTCTTAGAATTGAAAAGAATTGCAAATGTGTCATCAAGGAATATAAAATATAATATTTAGATTTTCCTTATTCTTTTCTTATATCTTTATCAACAACAAATTTCTTTATACACTTATTCACAATTTGTGCAAGATGGTTGCTCAAATTATTTGCTAAAGTATGGAAGATGTTGGTGCTGTTGAAGGAATGCAAATAATGAACTGCCTGGCTTTTAGGACTGTTTGGATTTATAACCAGAAACAATGCAGTGATGGCTAAATTCTAACCAGATTTGTATTTCTAATAATCAGCTATGGAATCCAAATGATTTTTATCATCTTCAGAAGACCAGTTTGCTATGAAGTGTTTTGTTGGTTGTATTCTGACCTTTAAAAAGAGAAAGTTACATGATTTTCCTGATTATAAACATTATATGAATTTCATACAAATAATTTGTAAAACAGAAAAGTATGAAGAAGAATATAATATATGATCTCCCATAATAAAACCCATCATATTTGTAACCAGTAATAATGATATATTTTGTGTTATTAACTTCTCATTTTTTGACACACTCACATGTGTATGTACACACACAAACTTAAGAGATTCATTTACATATACATTATAAAATACATCCATTTTTATAGACAAAGGTACTATGCATTTATTTTAAGGGGAACAAATCATTCTGTAAATATATTTATATTTTATTGATCTGTATGTATATTATTTATTATGTTGAAATATATATAACATAGTAAACTCTTTTTTAAAGTTTAATCATGTAGCTGATTTCCAATATTTCAATATAATATATAACACTCTGGTATACATATCCTTTTCAGAGTCATTGAATAAAAAAGTCAAAATGCATGCTTTAAACAGAAATGCATGATACACTAGAAGATTACTTTCCAGTGTGTGAAAGTCCTTTTTTTTCTTTTCCCTGGAGAACTGGATACAATGAGTGTTTTAATATTAGTGAGTTTGATATATGAAAAACAGTATCTTATTTTGGAAATACTTTTACTAGTAGAAGCATTTTTAAATTTATTTCTTAGAATGTTGCATTTAAGGCCCTTTGCTTGGTTTTCTAATGAGTTCCTAGTTAGGTCAGGTTTATTAAATGTGTAGTGGAACAGATCACTTCTGGTCACCTAATACTGCTGATATATCTTTGAAGGGAATTAATAAGCTTTCCAAAACTTTGTCAAAGTAATCCATTCACTCACTGATGTCCTGAAATTATAGGATTCTTTTGCTTACAAGCTAATGGAAAGAAATTCTTAGCGGAACTGTTTAGGAAATAGAATTAAATTCTGGTTATAAAGAACAAGAAAGAGATTTTTTCCTGTAATTTGTTGTCTAATAAATGTTGCAAACTTAATATGATCTAAGTGGAACACCTGATTTTCTAGTCCCCCAAATTTGCTTCTCTGCATTCTTCTCTTTCAGTTAATGGCAACTGCATCATACCATTGCTTAGGCCAAAAAACTTGGAGTCTTCCATAACACCTCTGTGTCTTTCATACCCCATATTCACTCTTTATATTGTCTCCACCTAACGAAACATCCTGACCCTTTCTTTCTACTTCTACTGCTACCACCTTCTTCCATGCCACTATAATCTCTTGACAGGATCATTCCAGTAGCCTTCTCTTTAGTATACCAACCGTAGTCCTTAAAACTTATAATCAACAGCCAGCCAAAGTGACACTTCTAAAATTACAAATAAATCATGTCAATCTGTGCAAAACATTTCAGTAGCTCCCCTTTTAATGCAGACTATATGCCATTTCCTCATAATGTCTGGGGAAGAAAATATAAGTGACTTTTGAAAACAATACTACCAACTCAGTTTTTTTCCCAAAATGTGTTGATTTTCATACTTCCATGGTGAAAGACAGAGATAAGGGAATAATACAAATTTAAGAAGAATTTAGATTTTCTCCAAGTTATTATAATTATCTCAACTTATTCAATCATCTGTCTCTTTTGGTCTTTGTATGAAAATCATGTGCTTGTTTTGCTCTTTATGTGAGTGGACAAATAGGATGAAAAGGAATATGTTGAATTTTATTAAAGAGTAATACCAATCATGATGTAATCTTTATTCATCTTTTGGACCCTTAAGCCTTTTATTTCATTGTTGCATAAACAAATATCTCTTAGAAATTTAGTGAAGAAAAGCTGACTTGGGGGAAAAATTAAAAAGAACATATATGATAGCTCAGAAGACAAATAAGGCACAAACATAAAAATAACTTTTGTCCCTTGGAATATTTATGTAGTTTTAGTAAAACATCATATCTGATATGTATTTCTCCACCTTGATTTGCAAAAATATTTTCCTGAGATATAACACCTACTAACCAGATTTAACCCTTCACAAATACCCACATTAAAACTTTCATTCAAGTCCCAGTGTGTCACAAAGAGTAAAAGCACATCTGTGGAAAATGTCATTCTTTTAGTCCATACAAATTCAGCACTTTGTTTCTTTATGTTTATTGATAGAATATTTTTTTAAAAACACTTTCTTCTAAGAATAAAAAGAATTTTTTTCATCATGTTTGGAGAGGCATCTGACCTTATGTCAAACCATGGCATTGGCTCTAAAGCTATATTTGTTAGGCTAGGGAAATGGGGGTGATGAGAGTGAGGAGAACTAGAAAAGGCAGCTCTGGGCATCTGCCTCTTCTCTAAATAAGCACATGAACAAGGTCCTGGGAACATATAGTTCAATGGCCATGAACTCATGAACTGAAAGGGAGGGGACATGGAGAGATAAGGCTGGAATAAAGATGGACAAGAAAAGGCTGACATTTCTATTTCCCATGATCTGTACATAGATTTCTCCAGCTTGGTGCTCTATGAGCTCTCACTCAGTAGGAAGAGAAAATTACCATCAATATAACCTTTTGAGGGAATATTGCTAGGAGTATTTTGTTAAAAAAAAGCAATTTCTCTTAAAGTCATTTGTGTAGATATTGTGCTGATACCCTTAAAGGAACTGGTGACTCTAACCTGTTTCCAGTGCAAATTAATGTCTTCATTCTTGCCATTGCCTGTCTGGCTGAAAGCAAGTTAACCATTGTCAGCCTGTTGGAGGATTTTCTGTATAATCATGTAAAGCAAAGATGTGTGGAGCCTTTCTATTTTTTCCCTCTTTATCACAGTGAGGGATACTGAAATTCCTGACACTAGTCACTTAGCTAGATGTTACTCAGTGCCTTCCAGTAAATCTTAGGAGGAAGAAGGAACAGGTGTAACAATTTCTGTGCCTTTCTGCTACTGTGCCAACTGTACTTCAAAAAAGAATTTTCATCTATTATCCTATTATGGTCTATTTCTTTTCACTTTAACTCCTGCATGTTAAAAAATATCTTATTTAAGAGGAAAAAACAACAGAACATAGTAATAATTCTGGGGCCATTATCAGTCATAGTGAATCCATATTAATACTCTGCAGGGCAACAATTAAATCTCCCCAAATCACCTGACTCTTTGACCTACTCTAATTATAAATCAACAATTCTATTTGAAATTTAGTTGGGAGGAAATTAAGGTGCCATAATTGCAGGTATGAAGGGAAGATACATTTTAACTAATCTGAGTGACACTAATATTTTTGACTACTTTAAAGTTGCCATGGTTATTAAATAAAAGTAGGACATAAAGGAAGAAGAAAAAAGGAAACACATACATAATAAAAACTTGATAAATGAAAATAAACTTAATATTAATTGTACAAAAAGCAGGAATCCTAGAGAGAAACTACCTGTGCTCATATACTTGTGATAATGCTTAATAGCTATGAGACCTACTTGATCATCACATGTCTTGGTTTCCTCATCAATTTTGAGCTGTACCTAACTCATAGGGTTTTGTAATGTCTGAGTAAATAAATGTAAATTAAGTAGCACACTACTGACATATCTTGGGATTTACTATTACAGAGTGTGGCAGTTTAAAATTATTTTATGAATCCCCAAAGCAAAAATATTATATTTGTGAAATTACCCATTTTTGTGGGTACCCTTTCAATTGGACTATATGAGTGAGGTGTGACTTAGATTGAGTCTCCACCCTTTTGCTATGTCTGATAAAAGCAGAAAAACAGGAAAAAGCAGCCATGATATTTGATCCTGACATATGAGACGAAGGAGAGGCTCAAAGCTCTGAGGCCAAGGGAAAGATGAGCCATAAGACTGATAGCATACAGCTGAACTCAGGAAGAAAATGGAGCAGCCAAGCTTGAGCTAGAAGGCCCAGTGAGAGACAAGCCCTATGCCTGATTGCCTCACATATGAGATCCAGAAGATGGTACAGCTGGGAGGGAAAGGCAGAGACCAGATAGAGATCACACACCATCTTGCTTAAACACGTTTCAGCTGACTTTCATGAGAAAGCACCTCTTATGGTGCCTTCAGTTGGACTTTTCATGTCCTTGGAACTGTAAACTTTTACCCCAAATAAGTCTGCTTTACAAAAACCTATTTATTTCTAGTACTTTCTATCAGCAACTCTTTGAAAACTAAAACACAGGGGAATTCACATGGAATGTTTTTCTATTCTTATCAAATCAACCACTATCACAATAATCATTATTTTACTTAATTAGTAAAATTTATTTGGAAGGTTTATGAAATAGACAAAAATATTTTTGCAAGTCAAAGAAATTAAATAGGATAAAAAGTAAAACTAAACCTGTATTATAATCAGACAGCTGCCATAAAATATACTAACTTTAAAAAAACTTTATAAAAATTTCAGTGTAAATAGTGTTTGTCAAAAATTAGGACCTATCAGAATGAAACATTCTAGACAGATATTATTTCATTATTTATACTACATACTGAAAACAATGGTTGAATGTTTAAAAACTGAAATATTAAAATAATGAATATGAACTTGACAACTGGGACTCAATTTTACAGACTCCACATATGTTATTATATTTTTCTATATGTTAAACATTGATTAATATTTCCAAAAATAGCTAAATAACATCCTACTGGAGTACTCTTGCGGAAACAGCCTACAAAGCCTGGAAGGAGTACCAAAAAACCCACAAAAACCCACAGCTCTTTGAAGGTACTGGGGATTAAAGAAATATTGGTAGGCCCTGCACGAGAGTCTATGTTCAAAGCAGAGATGGAAGAAAGCTTTATGAAATAATTTCCTGATATTTGTGATTTTAAACATTGGGATAATGAGTGGAGCAAGTGCCAACAATAAAACATGGGGGGAGGAGGGGAACATCAGTCTCTCTGGCTGGAAGAATCAGGCATTTTAACTTAGGTACTATGATCACTGAAGAGAATGGAGAATCCTAAAAGCAAAAGAGCCCGAAGAAAAAAATCACATTCTGTTTACTCACATCTCTGACTGACCCTCAAATAAGCATATGAAGAACAGACTCAAAGGAACTCAATTAAAGACAAAAAAACCTGAACCAAAACTGGAACCGGTGTACAAAACAGAGATTAAAATTCAATCCTAACCAAGACACTTATTTGTCTGCTAAAACAAAAAAAAACAATTGTCAGAGAAAAGTAATATAATCCAAAATGCTAACAAATTTACATTCGGAATGGCCAGTATACAATTCAAAATCACCAGAAGGATGAAGAACTAAGAAAACCAAACATACTCTCATAGGCAAAGCTAATCAACTGAGTCTGACACTAAGAAGAAACTTTTATTACAACTAGAAGAAAAAGATTTTAAAGCAGTTATGAAACTGCCTTCAATGAAGTAAAACAAATGCTTTATGGAGGAAAACCAAGAATTATTAGCAGAGAAATAAGAAGTCTCAAAAGAAATATGGAATCTCAATAGAGGAATATAAATAATTTTTTAAAAAAATGGAAATTAAAACACTGAAAAACACAATGTTTAAAATAAAAAAATCACTGGATAGATTAAATAGCTGAATCAAGATTAGCTATCTGTGTTTTATACATCAGATAAAATAAATTCCAAGATAAGATTTTGCCAGTGAAAAAGAAGGACATTTAATTATGACAAAAGGGTAACTTTATCAATAATAAATGTGATTTTGCATAATAACAAAGCTTCAAAGTCAAGAAGCAAAAATTGACAGAAGGGAGAAACGTTCAATGTGAAAATCTTAATTAAAAGTTTAACACCACTAACTCAGCAATTAATAGGCTATCTAAGCCAAAAACAAAATGAAACAAGACAAACCAAACAAACAAAAAACATAGCATCACAATCAACCACTGTTACTTAATTGAATTTTATAAAAGAATACAATCCAACAAAGGAATAATACACTCTCTTTTTTAAGTGTATGCTTACCAAAATAGAACACATATTATATCATAAAACAAATCTCAAAAATTTTTTTTGAAAAGATTGAAATAATGTAGCATATATTCTTCTACCACAATGGATTTAAATAAGAATTGAATTAAAGTAAGTAGGACAAAACAAAATATTTAAAATTATCAACATATGACTTCAGAATTTATAGATCAAAGAAGAAATCCAAAGGGGAATTCAAAAATATTTCAATTGAATATTAATGAATATATTTAAAATAGTGGAATGAAGCTAAAATAATGTTTAGATAAAGATTTAAAAATTTTTATTGTATGGGAAAAGAGATTTAAAATCTATGATCTGATTTTTCACGTCAAGAAATTAGAAAGAGTAGAGCAAACTAAACCCAAAGTAAGTAGAATATTGGAAATAATAAAGATAGGAGAAGAAATAAGTGAAATAGAATATATGGGAAAATAAATGAATGAAAACTAATTAGTACTTTGAAAAGATCAATAAATTGCACATGCTCCTAGTTAGACTGGTCAAAATAATAAAGAGAGATGACATCAACTACCAATAATCGGAATTAAAAGAAATAGTCATCAGAAGAGATCATACAAACATTAAAATGCAATAAGATGATATAAACAACTTTATGATGATAAATTTGACTACCTATATGGAATTTACAAATTCCTTGAAATATAGAAATTACCTAAAATATGTCAAGAAAAAATTGAAAACTTAAATAGCCCTATGTTAACTAAAGAAATTAATTTAATAAATAAAAGTGTTCCTACAATGAAAGCTCCAGGCCCTGGTAGCTTCAGAGGTCAATCTACCAAATGTTTCAGGGGAGCAAATAGCCCAATCCTATGAAACCTCTCTCAACAAGAAAGCAAGAGAAGTACTTCCCAACTTATTTTAGAAGATTAATATTACCAGACAAAAATACCACAAGAAAAAATAACTATAAACTGATGTTTCTATTTATCAATGAGATAATATAACCTTCACAAAATTTTAGCTAATAAAAAGAAATCATATATAATAAAATGGTAGTACTCCTTGAAGAAAAATACTATCCATATAAATAATAAATAGAAAAAGAAACCAAAAAATATGATATCCCAGTAGAAAATATTTTTGAAAAATTTCAACAACATTCATGAGAATGAAAATCTCAATAAATTAGGAATAAAAAGAAACATTCTCAAAATCATAAAAGGCATCTATGAAACACCTCCAATTTACATCATAGTCAATGATTAAATACTCAATGCTTTCCAAGGCAAGAATGTCTGCTCTCACCACATATATTCAGCACTGTACTGGAGAGTCTAACCAGGAGATTAAGGCAAGAAATAGTAAAAGAAAACTGAAAAGTTTTATTGTTTGGAAAGGAAACTGCAAACTCTTTTATTATCAGGTTATGTGATGTTATTGATTAATTTCATGTGTCAAATTGGCTAAATTATAGTGTCCAACTGTCTTGGTTTGTGTGAAATATTTGAGATCCCTTAGGGCGTCTCTTACTACTACTCTGCCTTGTGAGTATAATCAGTGGAAAATGAACAATCTAATCCAGGAAGGACTATGAATGACCCAGACCCTTCAAAAATTAAGATTTTGCTCATTCCCTGTGGTGGCTTAGAATTATGTGCCCCAGAAAAACATGTTCTTTCATTTAATCCATTTATGTGTGTGTGAACCCTTGTAAACAAGACTTATTGATGAGGTTCTTCATTTAAGTTGTAGCCCAATTAAATCAGAATGGGTGTTAATCCTACTACTGAAGGTCTTATAGGGAGAGAAAGCATCAGGGACCAGCCAAAACCTAGAAGTCAATGGAACCCAGAAGGGAAAGGTGAAGCTAGGAGAGGCCACCATATGCATTGACTCCCAGATGCCACAGTGTTCTGGGAGAAAGCATCATCTTGATACACCTTGATTTTGGACTTTCCTAGCCCCCAAATTGTGTGCTAATAAATTTCCATTGTTTAAGCCAATGCATTACATGGTATTTGTTTTAGCAGCCAGGAAACGGGCAATCCTCTCCCCGCAGGCAGAAACCATGACCAGCTGAGGTGCATGAAGATGGTATTTACAAATACCAGCAATGGCCACATGACCATTTGCAGAACTAAGGACTGTATTAGACATGGGTATTTTTCCCTTGTTTTGTTATGCATATGTTTGTATATATACCTAAAGCAAATAACATTGTTGTTCCCTCTCTTATCCCCTTATCATATAATGTAAGATGTATCACCTTTATGTAGCAGTATTCAAGTCACAGAATATCAAGGTTGAGAGTCAATATCTTTCAAGGACTTGCATCTTCTTCTGGGGAAATGGTTAGTATAGTGCATTTCCAGTTGTACACAGGACAGTTGTGTTATGTTAGGTGAAAGTTTGACTATGTTATCATCTTTATTTGGAGATTAAGTATGGGTTAAGGAGATGTGTATGGGTGCCAAGTTGACAAGGGCTGGATTGTGATGGTTAATATCACCTGTCCAATTATTTTTCATAGATAGACATGCACTTATAATCAGTTTATTGCAACTCTAACAGCATCTGTAATCAACTAAGGAGACTGTCCTCAGCACTGAGGGGAGTTGTCTCACCAATCAGTTTTTTTTTTTTAATTATTTTTTAATTTAATTTAATTTTATTTTATTTTATTTTATTGGCAAAGCAAAAATACGTTTATTTGGGGGTTTTAGAATTGCAATTTGAGGAACATACATTCAGGTAAAAACCCAAATCATTTCCTGTCTTGGCATTTCCAAGAAAGCATTTTTTAAAAAATAATATATATATATTTTTAACTTTATTTTGTACATTTAATAATTGAAAACGTAAACAATTAAAAACTAAAAAATAAACACAGATGAATAAATATATACATTTCTCAATTAAATGTAATGGATACATGTAATTTTTTTTTTTAATCAAACAATATATTACACAATATATTTGGTTCATAGTAATGCATTCATACAGTATTTGTCCTTTTGTGTCTGGCTTGCTTCACTCAACATAATGTTCTCCAGGTTCATCCGTGTTGCCATATGCTTTATAACTTCATTTCTTCTTACAGCTGCATAATATTCAGT
This sequence comes from Tolypeutes matacus, assembly GCA_026826555.1. NCBI lineage: Eukaryota > Metazoa > Chordata > Mammalia > Cingulata > Chlamyphoridae > Tolypeutes > Tolypeutes matacus. The sequence goes on from JAKSZT010054416.1 coordinate 26,694,439, forward strand.
TTTAAGGTCTTAATGCCAGAATTGAGGATTTCATAACTCAGAAGGAAGAATTTCTGTTTACTTCAGGTAGCCACCTTTTCCTGGGGAATTCATCTTCACTTTCACGGTGTTTGCAACTTGCAGCCTGCCCTACAGAATTTGGGCTTGCCAACCGATCACTACAGTCAGTGTGCAATTCCTATAATAAATCTCTTAATATTTACAGATAGGTGATGAGAGAGAAAGAGAGAGAGAGAGAGAGAGAGAGAGAGAGAGAGAGAGAGAGAGACAGGAAGAGAGAAAATCTCCTGTCCTGTTTCTCTGAGAACTTGGACTAACAAATAGAGAACCTTAAGGAATCTTTTAAAAAGATATACTAAAACTAATAAGTGAATTTACCAAGATCACAGGGTACAAAGCATTTTTGAAAATTATCTCTATGTATTATAAGTGCACAATTAGAAAATAAAGCAACTTTATTTAAAATAGCATCTAGAAAAATAAAATATGCTAAGATAAATATGAAGAATGATATGCATACCTGTTCACTGAAAACTACAAAGTATTGTAAATGGAAATCAAAGACTTAAATATGTAGAGAGAGATATTAAGGTCATGAATTTAAAGACACACTACTGTTAAGATGACAAGCACTCAGATTCAATGTAGTTTCCCGTGCAATCCCAATAAAATATCTATCAAGTTTCTTTTAAAAAAAAATGACAAGGTGATTCAAAAGATTATACTGAAAGCAAAAACTTAAAATAAACACAGCAATCTTACAAATTACAAGGTTGAAGGAACAAAAGTTCAAGACTGAATATAAAGCTACATAAACAAGATGGTATAGTTTGGGGTAAAGATAGATTCATAGATCAATAGAATGTAATAGAATATAAGAATAGACCCACACATGTATGGTCAACTGATTATTGACAAATCTTCTAGGGGATTTCAATGGGAAAGAAATTTTACTACCAAATGGTGTTGGGTAACTGAGTATTTGTGTGAAGTAGAATGAACCTGTCTTTACCTCACCCCATATGGAAGAATTAACCCAAAATGCTTCATATAACTAAACCTAAGGCATGAAACCATTAAACTTCTAGAGGGAAACATAAAGCACTGAGTATTTGAATTAGTCAAATATTACTTAAGATTAAAATATTACCAAATATAAAAGTAAAAGGTGAAATAAATTTTAAAAAGTAAAATAAAAAAATTCTCTTTGAAATGCAGATCTATAAAAATAAAAAGATAAACCATAGACTTGAGGAAAATACTTGCAAAATATATATCTGTCAATTGAGTTACATCCAGTGTATATATATAACTCCTAAATTCAACAACAAGAACACAGTAAATCAATCAAAATGGGCAAAAGATTTGTTCAGATACTTAACAAAAACTGATATGTAAATGGCCAAAGGCATATGAAAGGATGCTCAGCAACTCTCATTATTGGGAAATGCAATTTAAAACAACATTGAGCAAACACTGCACAATGAAATGACTATGGTAAAAAAATAAATAAAACTGACATTACCAAATGTAGGTTAGGAGGTAAAGCAACTTGAATTTTTGCATACATAGCTTGTAGGGATGCCAATAACAAAGCTACTTTGGAAAACACTATGGAAGTATCATAGAAACATATATATATATATGCATACACACACACACACATATATCAATCATATAACTCGCCAATCCCACTCCTATATGTAATTGAAAACACATATTCACACAAAGCCTTGAATACAAAGGTTCATACCAGCGTTATTTACAATGGCTCCAAACTGGACATATCTCAAAATATCCAATAAGTGACAAATGGATAAACAAATTGAGTGATATCCATAGTAAGGGGTACTACATGGCAATTAAAAGGAATGAACAACTAATGGATATAGACACATGGTTTAATCCTGAAAACAGTTTGCTAAATGAAACAAAAGAAAATATAATTTAAAATTCAATTTATATAAAATTTTAGAAAACACAAAACTACAGCACCAGAAAGATATCAGCGTCTGCCTATGATTAGGGCTGAGGAGAGGTGATCAGATGCAAAATAATACAAGGGAACTTTTAAAGGTAGTAAAACTGTTCTATATCTTCAATGTGTTAGAGCCCACATGATTCCATACAATTAACAAAACATCAAACCGTACACTTAAAATTAGTAAATATCTTTGCATATGAATTAATTTGACATTAAAAAGTCATTGAAATTTTTTAATTTTTGTTTTTTTCCAATTAATGTTTTGTATGATTTTCCACAATATTCCCAATCTAATAACTAAATCCAAAATTCTTATTCCAATAATTCAGATGTTATTCTATTATATTTATTATCATAAAATATAGCTCTCATTATTTGTGATATGGCTCTACATCATGCCTATAAAAACATTTAATTTTTGATGAAGAAAACTAAATATATTTTCCCTTAATGCTTAAAACATGAAAATGATTATTTAAAATAGTCATGTAACTATTAACTATAATCTCAGGGAGGAATCAACAATTTATTGAGTATTTATGAATGATCACATCCTGTACTAGGAATTTCACATGTATTGTGTAGTTTAATGATAATTGTTTCAGTACAATCATTTTCTTTTGAAATTTCATGAATTCTGCAAACGTATAGACAAGAAATATATTGATCCCTGTGTTGTTTACATTTGTAAGGATTAGAAATTTTCTAGATGTCCAAGTCTAGAATAATTTAAAATAGTTTATTATATCTATATTAGGTTTACATTAATCTTTAAAACTATGTGAAGGAAAATATGTAGTGACAGAGAAGTATCCTTATACATTATTACTTAAAGACTGTGAAGTAAGATTTCATTCTGTGGATCTTATTATAGTTAGCATGCTATATACTTAAAATTAACCATTGTTTTCTTTGTGTTGGAAGATTACAGGTGATTTTTATCTGTCTTTGGTTATGAGTATGCTACTATTATTAAAATGTGTTATATAATAAAACTAGCTATCACATTTAATTTAGATAAAATAAAAACCCATTACATAAAACTTCCCATTTGAAAGCTTTACTTGGCCATAGATCCACTTTCTTGAGAAAGTGAGGATTAATTAGGAAACTGAAATCTCACTACAAAGTTGATCACATTATTGTATTGTAGTATAAAATGCATATGGCAGTATACAAAATCAAAAATTAAATGTGTACATGGCTGATATAGCATGAATAAAGACAAATGGAGCTTACATTCTAAAGGTAGAAAGAGAAAAGAAACAACTTACCAAAAAAACTAAAAACCAATATATTAATTTCTGATGATAATGCAAAACAAATAGCATACAGTAATGTGATAATAATGGTGGAAGGGCAGAAGGTAGTGGAAAAATCCAGGGACATGAAGTGTAATTAAGGGAATCCTGACTCTTTTAGGAGCAACCGCTGAGCTTGAATTAATGGAGTGATTATGCCGTGCAAAAATGTGGGAACAGTTTCAAATAGAAGTAACATTAAGTCCAAATGTCCTGAGGAAGGTAAAACTTTTTAATTTCAAGGTAAATGAAGAAGTTTGTTTTGGGTAGAAAGCAGTGGGAAAGTGACATATGAGAAAGTGGTGGTGGATCATGCTGGAACATTTAGATGGGGGATCTTGGTGGAGCGGTAAGTAGGGCATATTTAAGAGATGAGATCAGAGTAGCTGGATCATTCAGAGTTCAACAGATCAAGAGAAGGAACATAGATATAATTGTCAATGTAATGGAAAACCATTGAAATGATTTTTTTGTTTAAGGGAGTAATTTCATCCATTTATTATTCAAAATTACAACTTGGCTGCTAGATGGAGTATGAATTGATAGATTTAAGAGTATAGTCATCTTACGAAGCAAAATCAAGATTACAGTAGTCATGATATATGGACATTATTGACAGCAGTGTCAATATATGGATATAATCTTGGCCTTGAAAGAAGTTATTCCAGTTAGAACACTGGGCTTAGAAAAAGATTTAAATTCTCTTGCATTGTTCTCCATTAATATATGATTTTTAAAAAAATGCATTTTATGCAGAAATAAGAACAAGTATCAGTATTGTATATGAAATAAAAATAGAAATGAGATATACAGTGATAGGAAAGAAAGCTCTTAAAAATTGTCTTTTTCCCTATTTTAATGCCCACAGTTATTTCTAAATTAGTTTCAATGATACAAATGACTACTCTTCATGTAATTATTTTGTCTTTTCTTTCCATTTCTCCTGTTATTTAACTCACTCCTAATCTCTCAAATTGGAATCACAATTCCTCTCAATTGGGATCCAACAAAAAAAAAGTGCTCCAGAATAATCGAGCACACTGACATACCCTGTAGGGTGATATAGATCAAGGTTTCTGTTCTCTATTTTGAAGTATATTTATAAAAATATTGATTACCTTGCATCTTGCTAGATAATAACCTGTAGGATTTTAAAAAAATTGATGATGTTTCGATACAAAAGAATCTATTACTATTTAGATGAAATCTTACCTGAAGAAAATCTAAGCTAAGCTTATCTTCCCCCCACCCCCGCTCAAATATAGTACAGAAACCAGGAAAGAGCTGAAGATATGAGAAGATGGATACTAACTCTGATATTCACTTAGTCAGAGTACCTCACATTTGACAGGGGGTTTTACATGTCCTAGTACAACTTATAGACTTTTGGATATCACACTTTTCTTTACTTTACCTATTGCTTTTAATTATTAGTTTTGGAGAAGTTTGCTAAACCAATATCAATCACTAGAAATTTGAAATTTATAATATTGTCTATCAGACTATTGAGTGATAACTACATATTATTTAAAGCAAACATAATGCATGAAAATCTATAATTATACCCCATTTTAAGTATAACATTTTCTGTTATACAAAATTTCAAAACAAAGTTATTTTGAAATAGCAGAAATAGTATGACAATTTAAAGGTTTGTTGATTTATTTTAGTCAAAGTTCAATCCATTATCAAAAATGTATGAAAATATACGAAGTATAATTTTAAATATGTTTGAAGTATTTGTAAGAGACCACATTAATTTGTTTTTTACATGTAGGTAATTGCTTACATTTTTTATGCTTACCACTGTGCTTTGCATTTGAGAAAATGAAGATGCTCAAATCTTTCCTTAAATCAACTCTTAGCATTATTAGGTCAAAGGCTAATATGGATTTCAGGTCAAGCAGTGCAAAGAAGTTTTATTCAATCATGCTATATTTTTTTCTGAAAAAACATGTTTCATCTACTTGATTGGGATTGTCTTTCCTGCTTGTGATTAAAGTGAGATACTGAACATTTTCCAGAGATAAAATGTCAAGAGAGTTCATTTAGCAGAATGACCCTATAGTGAAGTGACAGCAACTACATTTACTTTTCTAATTAGAGAAAAAGTATGTAATTTATGAGAATAGAGAAAATATAGGAGAAATTGGAGAGACTAGGATGACCAGAGACACAGAAAATTTCACAAAAATCTAATCTGTGCACATTGAGTCTGTACTTGAATAAAAAAGAGAACTATGTTAGAAGAATTGTTTTCTCATTAGTGTATAATCCCTTGTTTCTGGTTTTTAACCACCCAGTTCAGGAAGAATGGGTTATGACTAGGCCATAAATTCTTAGAACTCATTTCTCCACAGGGAAGTCGAGGGATGAGAGTGGCACCATGGTAAGATCCCTTATGCGCACATACACACACACACACTAGGAAAACACTAGATCTCTATTTAAATAGCATCAAATATCTTCAGGTTGGCTTGATTCAATTGTATTTTGAAAATTAGTTGTCATGAGCTTGTGCTTTCTGCCATTTTCTTTATAATCCTGTGATTTCTGCTTGGCTAAATGAGCAATTAAAATGGTGCATTCATACCTACTGAAAAAAATTTTTTTTGTTTCTCTTTCAGAAAGAGGGTAAGCAAATATGAAATTTCCATTTAAATTTATTTAATCAGCTCAGAATACTATCTCTGAAGTAAAAAAATCAAATTAAATGATTATATTTTAATTCAAATAATCTAATTTTATCATCCCAAATAGTCTTTTGAGCAGAACTCAGAATGGCATTTTTTGTAACAAAAGCAAGTAAGATATAAATTCAATTGTATTTAGTTTATTTTAGATAAAATGATGGTTTCATAAGTAATTTACTATAATTATTTAAATCCAAGCCATTTTTAAATACTAGAAATTGTCCATCTGCCTATCCTACCATTTTAAATTATACTTCGTTTAATTTTGAATTCTAGTGGACTCATGGATGCAAGCAATAATGCACAGAAGTTGTGAATTGCATTATTCCATAGATATAGAACAGGTTAAAAAAGTGATTCCTTCTACTATTTGTTATCTGAAAGTGACTATTGTGTATATTTACACATATTGTAAAATTGGCTTTTTGAATGAAAATATAATAGGGCATCTTAATTTCCTCTCTCTAGGTAACTCATGTAGTTAGTCCATGTCTGACTCCCTTATGGTGAAGCCAGAATTCAGAGTTTGACAAAAATTTGAACAGAGTAGAGAATAATTATGCTGCATTGAGAACTAAGGCAAATACTCTGAATTATTGTGCCCATTCAATAAAGAGACTTTTACTTTTTGATTCTTTTAACACATAACGAATGATTATATTTTTAAAGGCTGTCAAAGACTGGAAAATTCTGAAAGTAACTGTACTGATTATATTTTAAGCTACTTGTTTGATGTGCCTTTTTGCCATTCTTGTTGACCTTTCTTGTCCCATAACTGACCTAACATAGAGTAAATTCCTGTAAGAGCTGTACATTTACTTCCTGAATTTTTTTTTCCATTTTCAGTAATCCTGGAAAGTTTTAGTATTACAATTCTTTTAATACTTGTGTTCTAAAACAAACCTATTTTTTGACTTCTCCTAAAATTGTTTGAAACATCTAGTTATTTTTAGCTCTGTTTTTGGCTGAATTAAATGCAAAATAATTAGTTGGAAATAAAATACATTATATAAAATGCAAAATGGAATACGTTCAAAATAAATCATTAATGACACACATAAGTATTTATTAAGGAAACTAGACTTACTCCTTTGGTAGGTTCTACAACTTTCTCTAATAAATGAGATACTTTAATGCATATAATTAACTTATAATTAGAACACTCAGTATACTGTACAAATAATACTAAAAATAATTATTATTATTGAAGAAATCCAGAGGATAAAAGTATATACTGTTTCATGATCCTGATCTTTACCATAATTAAACATTTTTCTAAGTGACTCATGAAACATGGTGAATCACACACAACAAAGGGTTTGGTCTCAGCTCAACAAAAGTAGTTTAGATGGTTTTTATTGTATAATAGGTATATTCAAACTACAATATATATTATACATATTATAATAGGTATATTCAAACATACTTTTTGTGCCTGATTTATAAAAAAATAATTTTTAAAATTTTCAAGAGTTGGGACACATCTGGAAAAATGTGAGAGAGAAGGCATGAAGTGACAGCATGAGAGGTATAGAGGGTTAAGAGGAAAAAAAAAGACAAGTGAATTGATGAATTTAGTATCTTAGGATGGAGGGTTTAGAAGACAGGTGACAGGAAGAGACAGCTAGAATTAAATTATTTTGAAGAGAGTATTTAGGAATAAGGATGCAAAATCAGGACTATAGGAAGTGTGTTTATTGTGTAATACTGTCTCTTCTTCCTTGCTTCTTTAGAAGACTTCACTATACTTCTATCATTTTAAGTGTTTTTCAAAAATATTGTTGCATTATTTTTATATGCAAAAAATTGATGGCTCTAACCATCAAAGTAGCCTAGATTAATTTGAGTTTTAACTGTTTCCTAGAATGGTAGAGTATCAGCATCAGTTGGAGAGCTTGTTAAAACACAGATTGTTGGGCCCTATCCTTCTGTGTTTCTGACTGAGATGGTCTAAAGAGAAGTCAGAAAAGACAAAATTTTAAGTAATTCTGAGATGAAGGTGGTGCTGCTGGTCCAAGGACCACAGTTTGAGAACCACTGTTCTAGAGTGGTGCTATGCAATAGAACTTGCCATGATGATGGAAATGTTCTATACTTTGCACTGTCCAGTATGGTTAACTGAGAGCTACAGTGGATATCAAGCACTTGGGGCCATTGCAACAGATGAATTGATTTGTTTTGTATTATTCTATTATTTTATTTAATTTCACATCAACTTAAGTATAAATTTATATAGTCATGTGTGACTCAGGGCTATTTTAGTGAACTGGGCTGCTTAAAGGAATACTTTTTATACGGTTTAAGGTGGCAGAATCAGATAAAATGATTAAGAAATAGTGAGAATTACTAGTATCTTAAAAATCATCCCTTACTGAAAATATTCCTTAGAAAATACAATTTGAGAATCACGAGGGTAGAGCTCATCCCTGTATCTTTTAAAATGGTGAAAGATAAAATCTCAAAATGAAAAGTAGAATCAATTACAGGCTTAGAATTCTTATAGTGTCAGAAATGTCAGCTTTGGATTTCATTATTTCAAGATTTCTTGAAATGGAAATACTTTTATCCCAATATTTTATTTCTTTTAATCCTTACATCACTTTTCATCTCCACTGAGAATTATCCTAAAAGTTGATTGACTTATTTCTGCTATTTTCAATAGAATAAAGATTGAATAAATATTGTAATTGCGCTATATGTCACCCAGAAATTTTACAAATGCCAATTCATTTTATTTTATTTTTTTATTTTAAAAGAAACTTTAGATTACATAAATGTCACATAAAAAATATAGGGGATTCCCAAATTCCCTGTTGCCTACCCCTTTCACACTTTCCCATAATAACAACTCCTTCAGTAGTGTGGTACATTTATTACAACTGATAAACACATATTGAAACATTACCACTAACTGTGGATTATAGTTTACATTATAGCTTGCACTCCATCCCATGCAGTTTTGTAAGTTATGACAAAATATATAATGGCCTGTATCCATCATTTCAATGTCATGTAGGACAATTCCAGTGTCCTGTAAAAATGCCCCCATATTACACTTATTTTTCCCTCTCCTTCCCTTCAGAACCTCCAGTGACCACTGCCTCCACATCAATGACAAAAATTCTTCCATTGCTAGTATAACACTAAGTCTATAGTAGAATACTACTAAGTCTACTTTAGTCCATTGTTATTTTTAATACAATCTTAGACCTTTCCCTATTACTAATGACTCTTAGTATGTAGGAGGAAAAAAATGAAAGAAGAATTTTGGTATTAAGTGTTTGAGAAGCTTAGTTAAGCATTTATTTCTCCATCAGTTCTTAATGTAATGATTTTCATATGGTAGATGGTTAAATTGAATACTATTTTTTACTTCTGCTACTCATTTGCTGCCTTGATATGACTAAGTCTCAAGAGAGAAGACAATTCTAAAACACAAAAATATGTTCAGTCTTTAGACTTTCTTGTTTTCAGATCAAATGCCTGCATATATTGAAAGATAAGAGCATATAGATGACTGACTATGGTTCACGGTATAATGTGATTTCTGAGTGAGCAAACATATTTTTCTTAATACTGAAAAGGAAAAAGGAAAAAAAAAATAGATTTCTTTCGTTTAACAAGGATAGCAATAAATCTGTAATGCCCTGCATCAGAGATTAATAAACTGCTTGATGCTGTGCCACAGTTTAAGGCACAAGGATGTTGATAGTCTCATAACTCATAACATATCACACTGGTCCTCTTACTGATAACAAAATGTTGATAGCACTTGAAAAGCAGATAGCAGCCGGTACTTTAGACAATTAAAAGATAAATATGTAACAGTGGGCCAGCTACTTGTGTGAAGATTCTGGAGGTTTAAGTCTGGGTCAGGTCATAGTACCTTTTCTCAAGTGAGAGAGTCTGTATATCTGTCCTTACTACTAACATAGAAACACGACTTGATATACCTCCTTTGATTCTAGAGAAATCATTATGATATCCTATTCCAAAACATTTATTCAATTATTTAAAAATCTGGCATCATTTCAATGGAGACTAGAGCAAAACAACTCTCCAGATGGCTGACTTAAAATGCAGGCATCTCTGGCATGAAGCAGTTACTATTCAGCAGGTTCAGTGATGATTGAGATGTCAGCAGATGAGGAACTCTATGGAAATGCTGATAGATGAATCACTGGAGGGAATCCTAGGATTTGGGGACATAGCAGTGAAATTCTCTGAAGGAAATTAATATTAAAAGAGACCCTGACAGAAAGAGATTGTAATGTTAAGTGTTGGGAAACCAGGGGTATCCCCCCTTTCGTATTAGATAAGATAATGCTGCAGTTGTAACACATCCCTGAAGTCTCAGTCTTAATACAGTAAATAATTACTTCTCACGGACATTAAAGGCTGGTATGGACGTTTCAAGGCACATTCCATGTAGTCATTCAGGGATCTAAGCTCCATACATCTAGTGGCTCTGCCTTTCTCTATTTCTTACAGACGTCTTAATTTAGCTAGCAGAAGAAGATAAATTGAGAAAGCACATTTTCTTCTTAGCTACTTCAGCCTGAAATAGATGCATCTCATTTCTGCTCAAATTCTCCTAGCCATATTTCCTGCTAGGATGATGGGAAATGAAGTATTCTTACATTTCCAAAGAGGGATAAAAATAATTTTGTTGAACCCATAGCAGTCTTTGGTCACCAAATATCCATTCCACTACTATTCATTGTATATATAGAACACAAAAGTCTGCTTCTAAGGGAATATTATTGAAAGTCACATGCATTCATCTACTGATTTCAAATCTGAGATCTTGTGATATTGCATAGGCCTTTCCATAGAGTCAGGATTTGCTCTTTGATGTTCAGTGATTTATGGATAGGATGGCTCTACACCTCAATTTGCTTGATGTGGTTCTGGTTTACTCATTTTCCCAACAAATATTTTAATAATGTTTTCCCTTATTCTGGAAACTTTCCACATTTGAATGATACAGTATATGATCACTCTACCTATGAACTAAAAAGTTGACCTGGCACTCCCTACCTAATGTAAATTCATGAAACAATGTTCAACTTCATTAGTCATTTGGGAAATTAAAACAACAATAATATACCTAAAATGAAAAAGCCTGGCCATACTTACTGTCCAAAAGAATTTGAAGTAATTGGAACTCTCACATATTGCTGGTGAGAATAAAAATTTTACAACCACCTTAGAGAACATTTTGTTAGGTTCTTAGAGAGTTAAACATCTACCTACCAGCATTCCATGTCCAAAAAAAAAAAAAAATGCATATACCCATGTAAAGGCTTATACTTGAATGTTCTTAGCAATTTTGATTTGTAAAAGCCTCAAGCAGAAACAACTCAATTGTCTATCACCTAGTGAAAAGAAAAACAAATTATCCTATATCCACAGTGATAAAAAGAATGATATATTTATACATGCAGAAATATGGATAAACTTTATGAATGAAAAAAAGAGAGAAAAAGAGAATATAATGTATACTTCCTCCTGTTTACAAAACATTTATATATTACAAATTACTATACTGTCAGTAAGCTGATTAGTAGATTGTGATAATGTCGTGGGTATGTACATAGGTAAAAACTGACTGACTCAGAAATTTAAAAATATGTACAGTATATTGTGTGTCAATTCTATCTTAATACAGCTTCTAAAAAATAAAGAGAAAAATACATTTTTTTTTGTGGAGTGATATGAGAAGTGAAAAGGAATTGGAAATTTGGATATAGCAATTGCTCTCTGATGTTAATGCAATGTGTTTACCAGGAGGAATATCAAAATGCATTGCACAAGCAAAACTTCTGGATACATTATTTGAATGAGTTCACCATACTGACTTGACTCATCATTTATAAAATAGTTTGACTCTTTATTCATAAATATTTTATAGTGCTTATCTTTCATGGATCAAGTTTTTGGTTTAGTGTCTGCGAAAACATTGTCATATATCAGATAACAAGCAATTTTATTCTATGCTTTATTTTATAAGTTTTATAGACAAGGTTTTTACATTTAGATCTATGATACATTTTGAATTAAATATTTTTGGTTTTGGTACAAGATATGTATGGATTATTTTGCATATGGGTATCCAGTTTTTGATGTATCATTTGTTGGAAAGCCTTTTTTTTTTTTTTTTTTTTTTAACTGAGTGTATTTACACCTTTTTCAAAGATCAGGTATCCACATTCTTACAAGTTTATTTCTGGACTATATTCTATTATATTAATCTCTCTGTCTATATTGACAATATCACACTGTCTTGATAACTGTTACTTTATTTTAAAAAAAACATTGAAATTGGTTAGTATTAATCCTACAACTTTGTTCTTTTTTTTCCCGAAGTTATTTCAGCTATTCTAGATCTTTTGTGATTTCCTATGAATTTTAGAATCAGCTTGCCAATATCCCCCCCAAAAATGTGCTATGATTTTGATAGTAATTGCATTTAAATTATAAATTAATAAGGGAAAGTTGAAATCTTAAAAAAATCAAGTCTTCTTGGCCAGGAAAATGGTCAATCTTTCTAGTTAAGTTTTCTCTATCTCAGCAGTGCTTTTCAAATTTAATTGTACAGTTCTTTTACATCTTTGTCAGATTGATCTCTAAGTATGTCACATATTTGATGCTTATTTTAAATGGTATTTTAAAATTTCACTTTCCGATTATTCATTGCCAGAAAATAAACAATTAATTTTCATATATTGATATGGAATCCTACAAACTTGTTAGACTTACTTATTAGTTCCAGTAGTGTTTTTGTAGATACATCTGAATTTCACGCAGAGGCTATCATGTTGCATGCATAAAAAGGCAGTTTTAATCCTTCCTTTCAAAAATGAATGACTTCAATTTCTTTTTCTAGTCTTTTTGCACTGGTTAGAACATCTAGGACAAAGTAAAACAGAAGTGGTGATAACAGACCTCCTTGCCGTTATTGTTTGTCATCTTAGAAGAGAAGCATTTAGTCTTTAAACAATAAGCATTAAATAAAAGGTCAAATTTTTTTGTAGATTTTCTTTACCTAGTTGATAATGTACCACTCTATGCCTAGTTTCCTATTTTCAATCAGAAATAATTGGATTTTTTAAAATAGTAGTTCAATTGAGATGCAATTCATGTATCATGTATTCACTGATTTAAAATATACAACTCAATGGTTTTCTTTATATTCACCTAGTTGTAAAATGGTTACCACAAACAATTTTATAAAATATGTACCACTCCAAAACTAAACATTGTACACATTCGCCATCACCCATTTCCTCACATCCCACCCCGCCCCCCCTACCTATGTAACCATTTTGTTAATCTACTTTCTGTATCTATATATTTGCCTATTCTGGACATTTTATGTAAATTGATCATACAATGCATGGATTTTTGTAACTACCTTATTTTTCTTTAACATCAATGTTAATTAATACTCATCCATGCTGCAGTAAATATCAGTACTTCATTTCTTTTTATTGCTAAATAACATTGCATTTAACAGATGTACTACATATGATTTATCTATCCATCAGTTGATGGATATTGGGTTATTTCAACTCTTAGATAATTATGAGTAATACATAATGAATATTTGTGTATTAGTTTTTGTGAGGACATATATTTTCATTTATATTGAATATGTACTTAGAAATAGAATTGCCAGGTAAAATGATGAATCTATGCTTAAACTTTAATTTTTTTGTATGTGACACATTGCTTCTCTCTTGTTGTTTTCAGAATTCTGTCTTTATCTTTGGCATTTGACAATTTGATTATAACATTGCACAGTGTGGGTCTCTTTGGATTTTCCTGGTTGGAGATCATTGAGCATCTTGGATATATATATATTCATGTCTTTTGTTAAATTTGAGTAATTTTCAGCCATTATGTATTTGAATATTCTCCCTTTTCCTTTCTTTCTTCTCCTTCTGGGATTCCCACATTTTGTACATTGGTACACTTGATGGTGTCCTATAAATTCCTCAGGTTCTGTTCACTTTTTTTTCCTTCTTTCCTTTTTATGCTCCTCAGACTGAATGATTTCACTTGCCTTATATTCAAGTTCATTGATGCTTTCTTCTGCCATCCCCAATCTGCTGTTGAACCACTCTAAAGATTTTTGAATTTTTGCTACTATACAGGGCAAGTTCTGGTACAGAGAGTCCCTCATGCCACCACCAGACAGATTAGGCCAGAGATAGATACTCTGTCTATGGACACAAGGTTTACTCTGCTCCCTCTGAAATCAGGACCAGATATCCACACTGGGAGCAGGACTGGTTCTGCACTGACTCTGTGAAGGGATGGAAGAGAGGCCAGCCATTTCTCCAGGACATCATACTGCTTTCGTATGGCCTTTTCCTTGATTCGAAACTAGCTCACTTACTGCAAGCCTTTAACTGTTTTCAAAGCTTTGAGAAAGATATTTCTGTCAGTTGTTGCTGTTGTTCAAAGCTTCTGACTTTTCTCACTCAAACATCTTAATCAGGGCAGGTCCCTCATTGTGGTTTTGATTTGCAATTTCTCTCATGGGCAATGATGTTGAACTTCATTTCAGGTGCTTATTTGGCTTTTAAATATCATCATTGGAGAAATGTTTTCTCAGATCCTTTTTAAAAAATCAATAATTTTTTTTCACTATTGAGTTTAAGAGGTCTTTATATTGTCTAGATACAAGCACCTAATCAGATATATGGCATTTTTTTCTCCTATTATATTATATAGGTTGTCAAATACATTTTTCTGCATCTCTTAAGATGGTCATGTGCTTTATGTCTTTATTCTATTCTCATCATGTATTATATTAATTTTCATAAATTAGATCAACCATTGAATTCCTGGAATAAATCCCATTTTGCCAAAGTATAGGATCATTTTATATGTTGTTGGAATTGGCTTGCTAGTGTGGTTTAAGTATTTCTACATTAATATTCATAAGATATATTATGGTGTATTTTCTTTTCTTTTGATGTCTTTTTCCTGGTTTTAGTATTTGTATTAGTCAGCCAAAGAGTGCTGAAGCAAAGTACCAGAAATCTGTTAGCTGTTATAAAGGGTATTTATTTGGGGTAGAAACTTACAGTCACAAAGCCATAAAGCATAACTTACATCCCTCACCAAAGTCTGTTGCCACATGTTGGAGCAAGATGGCTGCCAGTCTCTGCAAGAGTTCAGCCTTCCTTTTCCTCCTAAGGCTCTGTGGTTCAAGCTCCTTCCATTCTCATCTGTAGGCTAGCATAATGCTTGTCTCTCTCCATAGTGCTTATTTCTTTCCAGGCTTTCTCAGCTGTTCAGGACTCTGGTCTCTTCAGCTGCAAACTATCAGGAAAACAGCTTGGCTCTGTCCCCAGGGCTCCAGCATCAAAACTCAAACTCTCTCCTCTGCTATGTCACCACCAAGGGGGCAGGGACTCAGCTTCCTACTGATGTGGCTGAATTAAAGCTTTAATCATAATTTAATCAAGTAAAAGTGAGAACTCTGAATTTTTTTTTTTTAAGATTTTATTTATTTATTCATTTATCCCCCCCCCTGCTGCTTGTGCTCGCTGGGTCAGCCAACCATGCCGTGCGGGCGGGCCTGCCCTCACCAGGAGGCCCCGGGAACCGAACCCGGGGCCTCCCACATGGTAAACGGGAGCCCCACTGATTGAGCCACAGCCACTTCCCCTCTGAATTTAATACAGTCTAATTTAATACACCCAGAGGAACAGACCAGCTCACAAACACAATCCAATATCTATTTTTGGAATTCATAAACAATACCAAACTGCCACAATAGTAAAGTAATACTAGACTTACAGAATGAGTTAGGAAGTATTCCCTCCTTTTCTACCTTTTGGAAACATTTAAATGTCTTACATAAAGCCTCTGCCTTATGGGTGGGGTCTGGATAGAGTACTAAAATCCCCGCCTTTAGGCCACACATACCAAGAATTAGCCTCTGAAAATCAGACCTGAAGGGAGTAAGATATGCTAGCAACTAGTCCATCCAATTTAGATACCATATCTCATGATTGGCTAATGAGTGATAATTCTGTATTCTTGGCCACACCCACTGGAGTGAAGCTTTCATCACACTGCGCTGGAGAGTAGAGAGAAGGGAGACATTATGGTTCAAGTACCAGAGACTTTTTCTGTTTTAACAACAGTTTAGGAGATTTTCTTGAAGAAATTTATTGCCATTTGCTATATGCCATAACACAAGTACTAGGGACTTTAGATGATTATTTGTTTGTTGCTTGATTTTATAATTTTCAGTTATGGTCACTGCACTGTGGAATGAGTCTATATAGCTTCTCATGCTGCCATTCCACAGTGAGAAACTCCTTAATTTGTGAAGGATCATTTTTCTAGATATAAACTTGTTTGTTGACAGTCTTTTCCTTTCTGCACTTTATGTTATTCCAATGTGTTCTACAGTTTATAGTTTCTGATGATGTCAGCTCTTAATTTCAGTGAAAATTAATTGCATGTAATGAGTCATTTCCCCTTTCTGCTCTCAAGATTTTCCCCTTACATTTGTTTTTCAACATTTTGACAGTGATGTTTTAGTGTGGATTTCTTTGAGTCTTTCCTACTTGAAGTTCATCAAGCTTTTTGGAAGTGCATATTAAAGTTTTTCTTCAAATTTTGGAAGTTTTCAACCATTATTTTCCAAATATGTTTTCTCTCCTTCTGGTGTTCCTAATATACATACATTGGTTTGTTTGATGGTATCCCACAAGTCTCTGAGGCTTTTTACATTTTACTTATATTTTTTTCTTTCTGTTTTCCCACACTAGATAATCGTAATGCATCTACCTTCATGTTTGCTGATTCTTCCAGTTCAAATATCCTGTTGAATCCCTCTTATAATTTTTTCATTTCTCTTCTTACCATTTTAAACTACAGAGGTTCTATTTGATTCTTTGTTACAAATTTCCTCTCCTTATTTATACCCTGTAATTGGTGAGATATGATTATCATATTTTGTTGAATTTTCTGAATGTGGTGCCCTTATTTCATTAAATGTATTTGTAATATCTGATTTTAAATCTTTGTCTAGTCCATCTTCTTGACTTCCTTCCAATTCCTGCCAATACTTTCTTTGGTTGCTTTGTTCCTGTGAATGTGCCATTCTTTTTGTTATTTTATGTCATATTTTTTTACTGAATTATGAATATTTAAATACTACAGTATGGCAATTCTACAAATCAGATTCTTCCCATTCTGTGGGAAGATTTTGTGGTTGTTGCTGTTTGTTGGTGGTGTTGCTGCTTTTGCTTGTTTATGACTTTCCTGCACTATTTTTGTGAAGTGTGTATTCTTTGTCATTCATGGCCTCTGAAGTCTCTGCACAATTATCTTAATGGTGATATGATGAATAGACAGAGATTTCCTTAATATTCTTGAATCTGTAAGTCTCCCAGCCTTTGCCAAGTGCTTTATGTGAGTGTTTTGAAGCATGCTAGTAAGCAGTTTACAACTGTCTTAGAATTAATGCTCTGCAGGTTCAGAGTCTGAAAGTCAGCCACAGGTAAGAGACTAGGGCCTTCTCAGAACTTTTGTGGACATACAGCCATAAATGCATGGCTATATAAGATTCTTAGGAATATATTTGGAACTTTTCAAACTCTCCTAAGAACATCTCATTCTCCAGATTTTCCTTTTAATATTTTAGTCAGCCTTTTCCTATACCCCAAATACTACCACTGCCTCAGGCAGCAGTAATGTTCTGCAATTTCCCATGATTTATTTATTTTTATTACTTATTTATTTATTTATTTTGACACTCTGGGGATAAGGTTGTTCTGCACAGAGCAAGTTCTGAATCAGTTCAAACAAAGACACAAATTTCAGTGAGCTGCCAGATAGGATAAATGATAAAAATGTTCCCGGTTCATCACCAACTAGTTCTTCCCTCTCCAGTAGCCACAAGTTGCTGGCTTTTATAGCTACAGTAGTTGTAACGTTGTTTTTCCAGAATACCATGGAACTGAGGAGAGGGTGATGGGACTATGACGAGGTAAAACACCACATAACTGCTGTTTATACCAAGATTCTGCTTTTTTAAAAAATGCTCCTAAGATTGTTGGAAAAGTTTCATTAATTTCTGTAGTTCTGAAAAAGTTGATTTGGACTATTTTTTCCAGCACTCTACTGGTTTTATAGTGTATTAGTTAGCCAAAGGGGTGCTGATGCAATATATCAGAAAACGGTTGGCTTTTATAAAGGGTATTTATTTGGGGTAGAAGCTTACAGTCACAAGGCCCTAAAGAGTCCAACTCAAGGTACCATAAGAGATACTTTCTCACCCAGAGTCTGTTGCCATATGTTGACCCAAGATGGTGGGCAAGGTCTGTGAGGGTTCAGTCTTCCTTCTCCTCCCAAGGCTCCTTGGTCCCAGCTTCTTCCAATCTCAGCTTAGGCTGGGACAAGTCTTCTTTATCTCCTGGGCTTGTTTCTCATCAGGCTCAGCTGCTCTGCTCTCTCCACAAAGCCAGCTGTAAACTGTCAGGCAAACAGTTCATTTCTCTTCCCTAGGCCTCTGCCGTGTCTAATGGACCCTTCTCTCTTTCCTTTGTATCTGCTTCTCTGTGTGCTTACTTCCTGGGCTCAAGGATCAAAACTCCAACGGTCTCCTCTGCCTTGTACTTTTCTTTGTGAGTCCCCACCCACCAAGGGGGTGGGAACTTGACATACTCCTGGCATGGCCCAATCAAAGCCTTAGTCATATTCTAATCGAGTAAAAGTGAGACATCTGAATTCAATAAAATCTAAGGATATCACTACCCCAGAGGAACAGACCAGTTTACAAACACATTCAGTATATCTTTTTGGCATTCATCAATACTATCAACTGTCACATATGGAGAGGAAAATATTTTGTTGGTCCTTCTTTGCTATTCTGGAAGATCTTCTGGATAGTTTAATTTGTTGAAAGAATTTAATTGTTTGTTGAAAGGATATTATACTGTTGTTTCATTGAGTTAGTTAATATCATGAATTGCCTTGATTTATTTTTTAATGTTAATCCACCCTTGCATTTTGAATGAACTCCACTTTGTTATGATGTTTGCTTTATATATTGCTGAATTGGATATGTTAAAACTCTGAAGTTTTCAATCTATATTCTTTTCTTTTAATTTCTTGGTTTGGCTTCTAGATCTGGTAATGCTTGCCATATATGATCAGTTTAGAAAATGTTCCCCTTCACCAAACTCCCCTCCCCCAATTTTCTGTAAGGATTTGTGTAAAGTTGGCATTAATAATTTATTATTTGTTTTTTAGACTAAACCGATCAAATTATGTGGGCACTGAATTTCTTTGAAAAAAGGATTTTTATCCACATATTCAATTTCTTCAGTAGATATGGTACTATTCATATTTCCTTTGTCTTCTTGAATAAGACTTCTTGGTTTGTATCTTTTAAGGAATTTGTATTTTCCAAGAATGTTGTCAAATATATACTGGTGTGAAGTTGATCATAATATTTCTGTATTATCCTTTTAATAACTCTAATATCTGTAATAATATTGCCTATGTCATAAATCATACTATTGATTTATGTCTCTCTTTTCTTTCCCTGGTTAGTATAGCTAGAGTGTGTTTTTTTTTTTTGTTTGTTTGTTTGTTTGTTTTTTGCTTTTTTAAAATCATCTTATAAAAGAACCAACTTTGGTGTCATTGAGTTTTACTTTTTAAATTTCAGTCACTTCCATGTAGCTCCTTATTCTTTCCTGTTTTTGCTTCTTTTGTTGTTAATTTTCTTTTCCTTTTCTAGTTTCTTAAGGTGGAAGTTGAGAGAATTGAATTGAGAAATTTCTCCTTTTCTAATACAGATTTTTAGGACAAAATTTTTCCCCTCTATGTATTACTTTAGTGGCATCCTACAAATTGGTTACATTGGTTGTTTTTTATTTTTTTTAATTTTCAGCCCCTGCAAAATACATTCTTGTTTTCCTTTTGATTTCTCCTTTAACCCATCAGGTATTTAGATATCTTTTATTTAGTTTACAAATATTTGGGGATTTACCAGAGATACTTCTGTTATTGATTTATAATTTAATTACTTTATGGTCAGTGAACATATTTATATAACTTGGAATATTTTAAATTCATTGTGATTTATGTCCCTAAATATGGTGTATCTTGGTTAATAGTCTGTGCATAATTGAAACCAATTTGTATTCCTTTTTTTTTTTTTTTTCTTTAGTGGATTTTTCTATAAATGTCAGTTAGGTAAAATTGGTCAAGAATGATGACCATGTATTCTATTTCCTCTGTAATTTTCTTGTACTATCAAGTATTGGGAGGGAGATAATGAAATCTCTAACTATAATTACAGGTTTCGCCCTTTCTCCTTGAATTCTGTTGGTTTTTACTTCTTTTATTTGCAACTCTGCATAAACATTTAGGACTTTTATATTATTTTAGTGAATTAACCCATTTATAATTATGAAATTATATTTTTCCGATATATTCTCTTTCTATGAAGTTTCTTTTGTCTAACATTCATATTACTAATCCAACTTACATTATATTTGTATTAGTATGATATATTTGGCTTTATCCTTTTACTTTTAGCCTATTTGTTTCTTTATATTTACAAAAAGGTTTTTTATAGGGAGTATATCATTGCCTTTTAAATAAATCTAATCTGATAACTTCTTGCTTTTAATGAGGGCACTCAGATCACTCACATTTAATCTATTTTTGTCCCAGTTCTTCTTGGTTCCTTTTTTTTTCTTTTTTTTTTTTTGGTCTACCTTCTTTTGGATTGAAGTTTTTTTTGCATGTGCATGTGTTTTTTCTATTTTATTTACTTTGCCAGTTTATTAGCTGACTCTTTGTTTTCGTCACATTACTAGTGGACTTAGTGTTTGTAGTATAAATCTCTACCTTATCATGTTATGTTATACCACTTTATGGAAAAATAAAAGCATCTTACTTTGAATATATATAAATGAATATGTATATATATAAATAAGAAGGAAAATCATATATAATTACACTCATATTTGCCATTTCTGATGTTCTTTATATGTTGTTTTGTAAGGGTTAAGACTTGGGCAGCAGCCCAACTGCTGAATCAGCTATTAGTTCATAAAGTCCTTGGCCCAACACATACTCTCTGGGCACAGCAGAAATGATTCCAAGGAGTTGCGTTTTGTGTTCCTTCTGTAACATTTGAGTGATAACAGTAGTATATGAATAACCCTTCAAATAAAGAATGGCCATGCTTGCTTGACTGTGTGTCTGGAGAGACTGTGGCTGTGCCATTATGAGCAAACTTCCCTCTCTGCCTGGAGTCTTTTTTCCGCCTACCTCCTTTGCAAGCTCCCAAGGTGGATGCAGTGCACAAATGGCATAGTTGGCAGGATTTGACATGTTTTCCTACTGCTCCCCCAAATGAGGAGGTAGGAAGAACAGACCCTAGGTGGTCCCTGACATGTATGTGTCCAGATGTGACACTCAACAATGACCCCGCAGAGCTGCTAGGTGTCCTGCAGCAGGTTGAGTCGGCTATAGGGGAAATGAAACCCCACACTGCTGCCACATGCATGGGGTGGGTATTCCTGTCTCTGTTATGAGACACTACCCAAGAGACGTTGAAACAGACTGGACACTTGTGTGAATAAGAGAGGGAAATTGACCAGTTGCTTGAGCAACTGCAGCAGTCGCATGTGTGGCTGGAGTGCTAAGACCTCGGTTGACAGTAGTTCGGATAAGGAAAAAGAAGTAGAACCCATCCAACAAGCTCATCCATTCATGACGCAAAAGATGAAGCATGATCAGGACATGGGGCAAGGAGGGGTCCCCATGGGGCAGCTCCATGTAGTCTAGCACACTGTGTACCATCCCTATATGCATACAGAACTGGTTGAATTGGGGTGGCAGTTTCGGCAGAACCCAGGAGAGCCCATAGCTGCATGGTTGCTCCAGCTGTGAGATGCTAAGGTGAATGGCATTTTGTGTTCTGGATCAAAGATTGAGAAATTGGTGTCCCTAAGAAGACATCCACTGTTGAGACAGCAATTGTTAAATGCCCAGTGCCATGCTCAAGGAAATCCCAACTATTTCCTGATGGAATGGTGCAGACTGTGTGGTGGGATCCCGGCATGAAGAAATATCGGCAACTATTAAAAATTTGGTCAAGGTACAAATCCACCGTGAGGCCTGGAGCCCGTTTAATGCTCCGGTGTGGCCCGTACTCAAGCCTGATGGGACATGGCATATGACTGTCAAATATCAAAAGCTCAACAAGGTGGTTTCTCCTTTACATGCAGCTGTGCCTTCTATTCTTGACCTGATGGATACTTTGACCTTGACACTGGGAACTTATCATTTTGTTTTGGACTTGGCTAATGCCTTTTTCTCCACTGCCATTGCTGATAAAGTGCAGGATCCGTTTGCCTTCATGTGGGAAGGTCGACAATAGACTTTTACTGTATTGCTTATGGGCTACATTCACAACCTTCCCATTTGTCATGGTTTCGTGGCTAAAACCTAGAAAAATGGCAACATGTCAATACCACTCAGATGCATCATTACATTGATGATGTAACGCTAACCTCTGATTCTCTTGCAGATTTGGAATCAGCTATGAAAATAAGCAGAGAAGCTTTATAGTCTCATAGGAAAACAATTGGCAGCCTTGTGTGCTGCCGCACAGAATACTGAGACCATAACCTGGGAAGCCCCAGTAAAGATATTCACCACCTACCCTATAAAGGGGTGGGTGCAGAATTGGATCACCTGGCCATGAACTGGCGTGGCCCAGATGGTGACACTGGCCAAGTGGGGCCCTATTTGGAACAGAGAAGCATGTTTGCTTCCAGTCCATTAAGTAAAACGTTGCAACAAGTTTTAAGTCCCTTAATGTATGCTGAGATACTGAACCCAGAGACCCCCTTGCAAGTCAACCACGAGGGAAGTTTCCCCATATAGGGCCGGGGTAGGTGCTGTGCCAGAGCAGGCATGGTATACTGATGGAGCCAGCCGTGGACAGGCAGCTCAGTGGACTGCCATAGCAGTGTGCCCTCTAACTGATACCATTTGGTATGAATTAGGGTTTAGTCAGAGCAGTTAATGGGCTGAATCATGAGTGGTGTGGCTTATAGTGGACCATGAAGCCGGCCCCTTAGTAATATATACTGATAATTAGGCAGTATTTAAAGATCTTACCCTGTGGCTGCAAGAATGGAAGCACATGGATTGGTCAGTAGCCCATCGGCCCCTGTGGGGATGTTCCATTTGGCAAGTCCTATGGGGATGGGGATTTTCTAAAGAAGTAACAGTGTACCATGTAGCTGCTCATTGCCCCTTTTGCATCCAGGTAAGTATGAAGTGAATCAGTTGACTAAGCTTACCCTGCAGGTAAACGGTGCTCAGGATGCAGTAGTGTGGATGCACCAAAAACTCCTACATACTGGAGTCCCCAGGATGATAAAGGTTGCATGCCTTTAGGGGCTGGCTGTGAATGCGGAGGCCGCTTGAGCAGTGTGCCATGCATGCCCCGGTGTTTGATGTTACATCGAAAACCACTGCCCAGAATTATAGGTTAAATTGAGTGAGGCTGTTTCCCAATCACGAGATGGCAGATAGATTTTATCAGGCCATTGCCTTTGAGTCAGCAGTGCCAATATGCTCTTTGGGCCACTGACACGGCCACAGGTCTACTGACATATGCAAAAGCATTGAGCCCTGAGGCATGGGTGACCCCCATCTAGGACACACAGTCCCCCTTGAAAGCTCGGGGGTGGGGAACAGTTCCAGAGTCTGCATAATGTGCAGAGGGAGCCAATTAAGGCTGATCTACTCAGTGGATGGCTGTGTCCATCCAGCCTAGGGCTAGCACCATGTGGTGTAAAATGAGCTTTAGTCAAAGTGACCAGTGAGCTGAACTGCGAGCTGTATGGCTCATTTTAAGAGGAAAAAAAAAAAAGCCTTTTAACTCTTTGTACTGAGAGTTGAACCATTCTTGCACAAGTGGTGCAAGAGGTTGTGGACCATGGTCCAACCATTAAATGAGTGCCCCCAACAGGGTGGAGTGATGTCCTTAGAGGCTCTATTGCATAGAGCGGTGGCTCTAGTCCACTTGCAAGTTGTGACAAGGGACCCCTTGCTGAGGCCCCAGATAGGGCTGCAAGAACATATCGTGTTACCTGCTGTAACAGTGCTTCATGGTAGAGAAACAAAAACCACGGTGTGGCCTTAAACCTTGAAGGCACCCCATGTGGGATGGCTCCCTCTTATTGCTTCTTGGAGAGCAAGATTACAGAAAAAATTAACCAATGTTTGAACTTTGCAGGTAGAAGTGATGACACCGTCAACAGCAGCAACAATTTTGAAAAGGACTTTTATATTAACTTTCTGGACCGTAATGAGTACCCTCACAGCTGCTAAAGTCATTGCCCTCAAGGGTGGAGTGTAAGGGTTAAGACTCAGGCAGCGGCCTGTGAGGTTTAAAACTTGGGCAGCGGCCCAACTATTGAATCAGCAATGAGTTCATAAAGTTTTTGGCCCAGCACATACTCTCTGGGCACAGCAGAAATGATTCTGAGGAGTTTCTTTTTGTGTTCCTTCTGTGTAATATTTGAGTGATGACAGTAGTGTATGAATAACCCTGCAAATACAGAACGGCCTTGCTTGCTTGCCTGTGTGTCTGGAGAGAATGCGGCTGTGCCAGTATGAGCAAACTTCCTTCTCTGCCTGGAGACTTTTTTCCACCTACCTCCCTCACGAGCTCCCGAAGTAGACACAGTGCACATGTGTACATTTATGTTTTCTATAATTAACTCCAAAATGTGTCCGGGTGGCCTAATTTCACCAACAGATGTGTGTGTGCATGTGTGCATATGTATTTTGGTTTTTCCTTTTAAGATTT
Source organism: Tolypeutes matacus (assembly GCA_026826555.1). Taxonomy (NCBI): domain Eukaryota; kingdom Metazoa; phylum Chordata; class Mammalia; order Cingulata; family Chlamyphoridae; genus Tolypeutes; species Tolypeutes matacus. The sequence goes on from JAKSZT010054416.1 coordinate 26,719,303, forward strand.
TTTTGGTGAGTTCTTCTACCTTTGTTTGTGGTGTTGAAAACACAACTTGCTCCCACTACTGCTCCAAAAAGAAAACAGCCCCACAAAGCTTAGATTATGTCTTATGTTAGTGCCAGGGACCACTGCCTTTCTGGATTTGAGTTTGGAAGGGGTGAGTATACATAGATTTTTACTTGTTATGCTAAATATTAACTTCAAAATATCTCTCCCATTCTGACAAATCTCTTTCTATTTTTGCATCTACTTACACAAAGAAGAGAAAGTAAATTTTTGTACATTATCTGGAAATATATCTAGCAACTCCCTTTAGATTATGTGGACATTTAATTTTTATTGCTTTCAGCTTGAAGCCACAGTAACGATGATGAGAAAATTAAAATTTTCCCATTTAACATCTTTATTAACCTGTTTTTAACCTCTCCTCATATTTTGTTTATATTCTATATGGCTGTAGAATTGTAATTTATTTTCACTCTTATTTTTATTGTTTATCTTTCTTTTTCTCTAAACTTAAATTTTCTGTGGAAATGTACTATATGTGCTTTTGGTTCTTTTGCTGTTAATTTTGCAGATCACTGTGTGCAATCTAGAAACTCTTTCTTATGGTTCTGAACATTGTTTGTGAATATCTCACATCCACCTCCTCTATTATTCTTACTTTAGAAATAAACTAGTTTACCTGTTTTGTTTTTTTTTTTACTTTTCTATAAATGATATTATAAGATATATATTCTTTTGTGTCTGACTTCTTTTTTCTACAGTATCTTCATGAGAGTCATACATTGTGCTGTCCACACCTGGAGCTCATTAATCATCATTTCTGCATAGTAGCCCTCCATATTTGAATATACCACTATTTATGTATCCTTCTATTGTTGATGCATATTTGGGTTGGTTACAGTTTTGGATTTGAACACATAAAGCTACCACAAATATTCTGCTACATGTCTTTTGGTACATAGGCACATTTAGTTCTTTATTGCATATACTTAGAAGTAGAATTGCTGTGTCAGAGGTTATGCATATGATCAGCTTTAACAGATATTTATAAACTCTTTCCAAAGGAGCTGTTTCAATATATATTTCTACCAAAAGTGTATGAGTGTTCTTATGGCTTAACATTCTTGCCAATACTTTACATTCTTAGACATTTTAATTTAACAATTTGATGTATATGTAACATTATAGTTTTGATTTCTGTTTTTCTGATGATAAATTTTCACATGTTTTAAAACACCTGGATAGTTTGTTTTGTAAAGTGTTTCTGCAAGTCTCTTTGTCATTTTTCCCCCATTGGATTGTCATTCTCTTTCTTGTTGATTTATATATCTTTCTTATGGTTATAAGCCTTTTGCTAGACAAAGTTTTGACAATATTTTCTCATAATTTTTGAATTACCTTTGCCTTCTCTTAATTGTTTCTTTTAATAAAATAAGTCACTAGCTTTAATGTGATTTATGTCAGAGTTTTATATAGCCTGTTTAGGAAACCTTTTCCAACAATATGGTCCTGAAGACATCACCCTGTGTAAATGCCTAGAAGCTATATTTTTTTAGAATTGTATCTCTATATCTACACCCTAACTAGATTTAATCCTACATGTGCTTTCATATAGGGACATTGCATTTCATCACCAAGGGTACTGAAATGGCAGAGCACCATTAATTGAAAAGATAGTTCTTTTCTCCACTGGTCTTCAGTGTTAAGTTTGTCATCAAGACAGTAGTATTATATGCATAGGTAATCATTTCAGTTTAAATTGTGTTCTAATTTTGATTTTCATTTTTTCCTTGGCAAAAGCCATATGTGATATGTATTATTTTAATTTTCATTTATCAGGGAATTTTGTATATTTTTATTATTGAGTTATAGTTTTAATGCACTGTCATTGGAGAACAAACTCAGAGTGTTAGAATCCTTTGAAGTTTATTGAGATTTGCTTTATGTTCATTCCTAAGCTCACTTGAAAACTTCCCATGCATAACTGAAAAAAATAACATGCATTCTGCAATGGTTGAATTCAGTTATCTAGAGATGCCAATTAAAGCAGTTTTTGAATTGCATTATTCAAATATTTATATACATATATTATATTATATATATTGGGTCTTCTATATTATTACATTTTTTATTCCTTTATCTGATAGCCTTTGGGACTCAGACCAATGCATGTGGAACTCCAAATTCTGTCTCCCTAGCCAAGAAAGTCTGTCAGTAGTTATGTTCAACTATGTAGAATCAGGCATCTCTTCCAGAATTGCTGTAATTCCTTAAGAAAACAGTGCCCTTAAATGGAAGGCTTACTTCTCTTGTCCTTCTTCTCAAGCTTATTAGTTCTTTGATACTTTCAGAGAGACTTTAAAAATTATTTTCCAGCCTATCTGATTTTTAACAAAGGAGAGACAGAATTGCCCATCTGCCAATCATATACTTGGTGATGATTTTAATGTATATTTCTTTATGAGACATTTACCTTAGGGTTTAAATTAATAACAAATTTAAATTTTTATGAAGTGTAGGTATATAATATTAGCAGTGTTGTTTTCAGAACCAATGTCTCAATGATGCATTTGAGTAACTTGCTAAGTGTTTTTGTAGCAAGAAAGATGGGTCTTGAAGCTCAAGTCAATATACTCTTCACATGGCAGGGCAAATATCTTCTCCCTCAACACTTTTTCTTTGTATAATTGCTGACTTGTTTAATGCTTACAACATTTCAGATTAAAAAAACTAATGATCAATTTTTATTCCTGATTAAACTCTTATTCCAAAATATAGATAGATGACAGATAGAAAGAAAGGTAATATTTCACAGTAATTATTAGCTGTTGTAGAATTTGTCTAAAAGGTATAAAAGAGGGTCAAACTCTGTGTAAGTTGTATTTCAAATTATGGGATTTTAATACCGGTAAAAAGTTCAATATTGAAATAGAAAAACCATTGTACCTAAATGTTTAATGAGTTTTTTTAAAGATTTATATGGGGAAAGTGGATGTGGTTCAAGTGACTGGGTTCCCATCTACCATATGGGGGGCCCTGGGTTAGATTCCTAGGGCCTCCTGGTGAAGGCAAGCTGGCCTGCACCGTGGAGAGCTGGTGGCCCCTGCCGTGCACAGCTAGCAGCCTGTGCTGCAGAGAGTTGGTGCAGCAAGATGACACAATAAAGGGAGACACAGCAGACCAGGAAGATGAGATGGCTCTACAATTGAGTGCCTCTCTCCCATACCAGAGGTCGTGGGGTCAATTCCCGGTGCCTGTTAAAGAGAAAGACGAAAAGGAAAGATAAGCAGATGCTTTGGGGGCAGGGAGAGGGAAAAACAGTTGTAATACAGGGGCTTTTTCGGGACTTGGGAATTATCCTGAGTGACACTGCAACGACAGATATAGGCCATTTTTTATATCATCATATAACATGCAGAACTGTGTGGGAGAGAGTGTGGTCTACAATGTGAACTATGGCCCATGCTTAATGGCAAAGCCCTAGGTGATGTGCCACACTAATGAAGGATATTTATGTGGGACGTTATAGGAGGTGTGCGAGGTGGGGCATATGGGAATTCCTTTAATTTTTCTGTAACATTTATGTAATCTAAATATCTTTTAAAAAATAAAAAAAATATTAAAAACAAAAAAGACAAGCGATCTGAAAAAACACACAGCAAATGGACACAGAGAGCAGAGAATGAACACAAATAAGGGAGGAGATTTATATGGAATACCCTAATTTTGATTACTCTCAGTAAATATATATTTATGAAAAGAAAATTCTGAAAAAGTTAAGATTTGTCAAATTCTAGCTTGATGATGTGATGAATTAGGAGTAAACATGAGAATAGATGAATGGCAGGAATAATGAGAATTACTATATTTTTCTATGTGTAAGGTAATTTCCCAAGACTTTACATATAAATTTTAATCCTAAAGAAAGCACATTTTTAATTTTTCCCTGAATTTACAGATGAAGAAAAGGTACAGAGAAGGTAAGTAATTTGTCCAAGGTCTCATAGGTAATGATCTAAACTCCCCTAAATATAATAAATTAATTTAATTTACCTGTACAAATAAGAAAAAAATATTAAAGAATACCAGAATCAGTCAGCCAATCCACCTTAAGTAGTATTTTACTAGAATATGGAAAATCATTCCTAAACTAATTAATATTTAAGACTATAGCTAATGAATCTTCTGGAAATATTTATTTTTCAGCAAAATTAATGTCAAGACCATCCAACATGGTATTTGAAACAGTTCAGCCAACCAAGTGAAATGAATGTTTCTTACATGTGTATTTACATATTTTTAAATGTTAATAATTTTGCTTACAAAATTATATGGTATATGTGTAATTATTATTGACACTCCTGTTTTGCAACAAATAACTAATCATTTTATAATGGTAATTAAATATATAACCTAATAATTCTCAAAAGTGTTTGGACTGGTAGTAATGATAAAAGTCAGGAGTTGCTATTTGAGTTTTAAAGGGTTTTTTAAATTTCTCCTATGAAACATATCCATTATATGAGGTTTTTGTCTCTTTTATTTAATATTATTTTAATATTTTCTAAAATGTAAGATAACCATATTATAGTAATTGGAAATATATTCAAATATTGTTTTCTTAAATTTTACTTTTTTTCTGTTGTAATGACATCAACTGATATTCAAGTAATATATCTTCATTAAAAGTGGAGGAACAAGGTAATATCACAAAGTGATAAAAAAACAGGAATAATTCTGTTGGAAGAACAAAACAGATATGAAAAAAATGGAAAGCCTTTTGTGGTAGTCTGCAGCTATGTACCCTAGAAAACATGTTCTCTAACTTAATCCATTTCTATGGCTATGAATTCTTGTAAATAAGACTTTTTGATGACATTACTTCAGTTAATGGTGGCCAAGTTGAATCCAGGATAAGTCTTAGTCCTATTACTGAATCTTCTTATAGAGATGATTACAAAAAGAGAGAGAGAAAGCCAGAGGAAGCAGCCAGAAGCTGAACATCAGTGAAACCCAGAAGAGAAGGGAGGAGTCATGTGCATTGCCATGTGATAAAAAAGCCAAAGCCAAAGGACCATTGGCAATCAATCCCAGAATGTCAAATCTTTGCTTTGATGACACCTTGACTTTAGACTTTTCCTGGCCTCAAAACTGTGAGCCAATAAATTTCTGTTGTTTATGCCCACCCATAGCATTGTATTTGCTTTACCAATGAGGAAACCAAAACACCCTTCAGGAGTCTAAGATACAACTTCCCAGGAAATTGTGTCTGAAAAATGTGTTAGGATGAATGCCATTTCAAATATTTACTTTGATTATAAATTATACCATCATAAAAACAAACAAACAAAAAATAAAGTTTTCTTTTGATTTTAAAATAGATAAGAATACTTTTTCAATGGATCATAATTTTTATGATTCATAATTTAAGACCAATTGTTCCCATTATCACATTTCTATGATAATGTCCAGTCCAATACATTTGTGGATTAGTCTTTTTAAAATTTGGAAGAAATCTCATTTTAAACTACATATTGTTTTCACAAATAAACAGTGCATAATTGTCTATGGTTTTAATAATAATTGAAAAATATATTTGTTCTACTTAGCTTAAGATGAAAATTAACAATATAATTTTATATCCTTGACTTGAATGAGAACTTTATTTAATTACAGTTATGTATATTTTGTTCTCATATCCAGCTCAGGGATGTATGCAAGCTATAAATCAGAAAATGATCCTAAAAGAAGCAGAAATAGAAAATAATTTACATATACAAATATTAATTTTGCATTTCCTTCTGCTCTGAATTGAACCTAAATTTGTATGATCTGGAATTTGTCTACTTTCTCTTTAGAAAGAGATTCAAAGTTTCCAATATAATTCAAGATTATAGAATAACAGAACTGAGAGTTTTGCATTAACTGGTAGATTTCACATTATAAGCTGAACACTGTAGTTTAGTCATTTAACAGTTTTGGAAAACAGTAGTCCAATATTGAAGCATATGTATTAAGATGTGTAAAATAAAAATGAGTTATTTGCAAAATTCTGTTGTCTGGAGTTTCTACATGCCAGGTGCATGCCACTGTGAAAGCATTTAATACTCACTTTATTATGCAGTAGGTATTGTTTCTTTCATCAAGGACTATAACCTATTGTTAGCTAAAAAAAACAAACAAACAATTTTTATGCCTTTGTATTTCCAAAGAGTCTTCCATAGAGTGTTGCCTGGTTTATGTGTGAAAATCATGAGGAAAATTTAATTATATTTTAGTAATAACTATACTTTATCAAGAATTCAAAATACAGATTGATGGAAAAGGAGATTATAACAAAGTGATTTCAATAATTTCCAGTTGTAGCATTATATGACTCTTAATCAAACTGAATATCAGTAAACTTTTAAATAGAACTGCTTTCAGCAACAAATTTTGTTAATTCTGCATTTTAGGACTAAGACGTTTTCATGGTCATAGACGTATTGATGGGTCAAGTATTATAGCTAAGACTGGTTAATAAATTGTTTCCATATTAATTTTCTTCTATCTTTTTCTGGATTCATAGGACTACCCATGGGTTCTTTATCAATATGTACTGCCCTCATTCCATTCCCCTCCCCCAAATAAAACTTAATGAAGAGAAAAGGGGTCAGATTACAGAGTCATCCACTGAGGATTAACGGGTATTTCAATTATTCCTGAAAACCTGAAAAGCTATTCCTCCACAAAATCTTTTAGACACTTACCAAAAATTGATAAAATCGACTTTTTTTTCACATTTCTGGAAATTAACTTTAGGTTTGTAAACCTTTGGGTTGCTTATTCAGGAAAATGGAGAATCCTATTGGGATTCTGGGAGTCCTATTGATTCAAGGAATTTAAGTAATTCTCAGTCCAGTAATTAGCAATCACGAAGCTTACCAAAACAGACTATAATGACCTCAATGGACAAAAGGTAGAGATTTTACAGAATTACTTCAGGAAACCCACTAAACAAACAGACAACAATAACAGTACTATCAACAGAAGCAACAACAAGAAAAACAAAACAAAAAGGTGATATCACTATAGACCAATGGAATCAACTTGGTGATTCAGAAACAGACCCTCACATCTATGGTCAAGTGCTTTTGATAAGGCTGTCAAACCCACCCAACTGTTTCAGAACTATCTATTCAACAAATAGTGCTGGGAAAACTGCATATCCATATCCTAAAGAAAGAAAGAGGACCCCTACTTAATACCTTATACAAAAAATTTAATCAATATGAATCAAAGACCTAAATATTAAAGCAAGAACCATAAAACTCCTAGAAGAAAAAAAATGTATAAATGGAACCTCCTTAAACTTAAACACTTTTGTGTTTCAAAGAACTTTGTCAAGAAGGTGAAGAGGCAACCCACTAAATGGGAGAAAATATTTGGAAACCACATATCCAATAAGGGTCTAATTTCCATGCTATATAAAGAGAACATAAAAGTCAACTAAAAGAGCAAGTAATCCAATTTTTAAAAAAGTACAAAAGACTTAAATAGACATTTCTCCAAAGAGGAAATAAAAATGGTGAAGAACACATAAAAAATGTTCAATATCACTAGCTGTTAGGGAAATCCATATCAAAATATGAAATGACATCTCATGCCTCATAGAATGATCATTATTTAAAAAAAAACAAACAAACAGAAAACAACAAGTGCTAGAGAGGATGTGGAGAAATAGGAACACTGCTTCACTGTTGGGAATGTAGAATGGTGCAACCACTATGGAAGACAGTTTGGTGGTTCCTCAGGAAGCTAAATATAGAAATAGTATATGATCTGTCAATCCCTCTACTAGGAATATATCCAGAAGAACTGAAAATTTTAATGCCAACAAGTATTTGCATACCAATGATTTAGCGGCATTATTCATAATTGTCAAAAGATGGAAACAACCCAGGTATCCATCAACCAATAAATGGATAAACAAAATGTATATACATACTGTGGAATATTATTCATGTAAAAAAGAGATGAATTCCTGATGTAGGCAACAACATGGATGAACATGAGTACATTGTGCTCAGTGACATAAGTCTGGCACAAAAGACAAATATTGTATGATCTCACTTATATGAACTAACTATAAAAAGCAAATTCATGGAGTTAGAAGCTAGAATAGACGTTACCAACGGATGAATTGGAATAAAAAATGGAGAGCTGATGCTTAATTTATACAGAATTTCTATTTAGGTTGATTGTAAAGCATTGGAAATGGATGATGGCGGTGGTAGCACATTATTGTGAATGTGGTTAAAAATGCTGAATTATGTATGTGAATGAAGTTTGTAAAAAGAAAAAAGAAAAAAAAGTTGATGTCACTACCAATCTTATAGAAATAAAAGGAATTATAAGGCAATACTATGAACAATTCTATATCTGCACTTTATTTTTTTTGTTTTTATTATATAATTATATAGACTTTATTTTTTCTTCTCATTTTTTTATTTTTTAAATGATACTTAGATTACATAAATGTTACAGAAGAATATATGGGGGATTCCCATATGCCCTGCTCCCCACTCCTCCCACATTTTCCCACATTAGCAATATCTTTCATTAGTGTGGTACATTCATTGTAATTGATAAACACATTTTGGAGCATTGCACTAAGCATGGATTATAGTTTACATTGTAGTTTACACTCTCTCCCACTCAATTCTGTAGGTTATGGCAGGATATATAATGGCCTGTACCTGTCATTGTAATGTCATTCAGGACGATTTCCAAGCCCCCAAAATGTCCCCGCATTACACCAATTTTTCCCTCTCTCTACCCTCAGAACCACCAGTGGCCACTGCCTCCACAACAACATTTCTTCCATTGCTAGAATCACAATAAGTCTATAGTAGAATTGTGTAGTTGTGCAGTGAAGGGATATGATAGGGGTGTAGTGATAATATTGGATTGGGCGGTGCAGGTATGTCTGCACTTTAGAAAACCTAGATGAAATGGACACATTCTGAGAAAGACACCAACTACTGAAAATTATATAAAACATAATTAGCTCTATAACAATTTAAAAATGAATAGCAATCCAAAAACTGCATCCAAAGAAAAGTGAAGACCCAGATGGCATCACTGGAGAATATTACTAAATATTTAAAATAGAACTAACAAGAATCATTTATTCACAATCTCTTCCAAAATATAGAAGTGTAGAGAACAATTGCCAAGTCATTCTATGAGTCCAGTAATATTCTGCTACCGAAACCAAGCAAAGCCATAAAAAGAAACCTGCATACCAATATCATATATATGCAAATATCCTAAAAAATTACTAACAAATATAATTCAGCAACATATAAAGAGGAATATGCACCATATCCAAGAGGGATTTATTCTAGGAAGGTAAATTGGTACAACATATGAAAATCAATCAGTGTAACACACCACAGTACGTACTAACAGAATAAAGGACAAAATCCACATGATCACCTCAATAGACGCAGATAAAACATTTGACAAAATCCAACTTATTTTTGTAATAAAAACGCTCAACATAATAGGAATAGAAATAATTTCCCCCAAACTGATAAAAGACATCTATGAAAAGCCTATAGCTGGCATTGTACTTAATGCTGAAAGACTGAAGGCTTTCCCCCTAACATCAGGAAAAAAGCAGTTGTCCATTTTTACAACTTTTATTAAACATTTTACTGCATGTTCTAAACAGGGAAATTAGGTCAGGAAATGAAATAAAAGACATTCATATTGGAAAAGAAGGAGTATAAATATCTTTTTTTTTTTTTTTGATGTTTTAAAAACACTTTTAATTGTGGTATGATACAATACAAAATGTCCATTTTAACCACTTCCAAGTGTACAATTTAGTAAAATTAATTACATTCACAATATTGTACTGCCATCACCACCACCATCCATTACCAAGCTGTTCTCACCATTTTAAAGTATGAGTTACTCTATGTTGTGCTTTTTATTTTTTTTGGTGGTACCAGGGGATCGAGCCTGGGACCTCATACGTGCATATTGGGCGCTCAACCAGAGTTACACCCACTCTGCTGTTGTGCTTTTTGGACGCAGGATGATTTGGCAACCCATGAGGACTGATTTGGCTTGGTCTCCACAGAAAAGAAGTTAGATGGTGGGCAGTCTCTCTAAACAAGAATGTTCACTGGAGTGGTCATCCAGTTAAAAATCTTTTCCCATCTCCCACTTAAGTTACAGATGAGAACAGAGTTGTAGAGAGAAGAAATGGCTTCTTCTCAAGGCCTGGCCATGACAAAAGTTTCATTTTCCTGTGCCTGCACCAAGTAGTTGATGATGACTGGAGAGAGCACTCTGTAAAGGGCTCTTCAGGGTCTGTCTGGTTGGGGAGGGATGGGTGCCACGGTTGCTTTGCTGTGCTACAGAATACACATTCCCAAATAAGCCATTTAAACAGAAGCACAGGTGCTTCCCTCTGGGATGCCCAAGCATGTCTCCTCTCTAGCCTTCCACCCTAGTTTGTGGATAATTACATAAAAACCATTTCCTGTATTGGGCATTTTCATTTAGCAAGATGAGAACAAAAAAAGGTTTAGTAAGAGGCTGTAAGTGTATGGATTCTAGACTAGTTCCTCAACCTAACTGTGCATTACAGAAATCACCCAGAGGCCTTTAAGTAGATTCCTCTGTCCCACCAAAAACCAACTGAATCAGAACCTCCTGGGCTTGGGACAATAAAATCTTTAAACATCTCTCAGTGATTCTTATGCAGCCAGTCTGGTACAACTGTACTTGGGAAATCAGTTCACTCAACAGAAGTCTGTCATATGTAAGTAGAAAGGGTCTTGTCACCTCTGCATCAGCCAAAGTCCACAGAACCCAAGGGTGGAGGATTTCCAGGCCTAGAGATAGCTGGAATATTTCTACATCTGCATCTATCACATCACTCAGAACACAGTATCGCAATTGTTTATGACTGTCTGCTTCACATAAAATTATTTTGTATATTGAAAATCTTAAGTCACACACACACACACACACACATCATTAGAACTAGTAAGAAATTCATCAATATTTCATGATATTAAATTAACTAAAAAGCAACTCATTTTTTTTTTTTCTTTTTTTTTTTTTTATTATGGGTAAAAATCAAAATTCTCACAATACATACAAACATTTGTAAAATGATATATAAATATATATGCATATATGTGTATTTGCTTACAAAAATGTTATTTTTTATATATATATATACATATATTTTAAGAGGTGCTTAGATTACCTAAAATATTATACGGAACCCACTCGGAGGTGGGCAACTCATTTTTATACGATAGCAATGAACACTCCAGAAATTAAACTAATTAAAAATTCCATTTAAAATAGCATATAAAAATATTTAGGAATAAATTTAACAAAAGTAGCACTAATCTTTTATACTGACAACTACAAACCACTGCTGAAAGAAATTTAAAAAGACCAAAATAAATTGAGTGCATGACATATTTACTTACTGAATAGTCAATATTGTTAAGGTGGCAATGCACCCCAACTGATCTAAAGACTCAACACTATCCCTACCTGTCTGTTTTGGAAGTTGATGTTTTTTAAAAACTTCATATGGAAGTGCCAAGAAAACAGAATAGCCAAAACAGACTTGAAAAAAAAGAACAAAATATGAAAACACACTTCCCAATTTCGAAAATGTGATCAAGACAGTGTGTGTCTGGCCTAAAGCTATATATGTATCTGAAACTGAGTTTACTGTTTTGAATTTAGAGCTAATTGTTCTAGTTTTTCAGGATGGTTGTGAGAATTATAAATGGTGTATGCAAGGCTTCAAAAATATGACTTGACATATTATAGATGCTTAAAAAGTAACAGCTCTTCAGATTATCATCATTATTAAATTTATTTTTTAAATAGCACCCGGGAAGTGGATATGGCTCAAGTGGTTGAGTGGGCTCCCGTTTACCATATGGGAGGCCCTGGGTTTGATTCCCGGGGCCTCCTAGTGAAAGGCAAGCTGGCCCACAGGGCACGGTGAGCTGATGCAGCAAGATAACACAACAAAGAGACAAGCAGACACAGAAAAACACACAGCAAATGGACACAGCGAGCACAAGCAGCAAGGGGGTGATAAATAAAAAAAATAAAGATAAAAAATAAATAGCACCCTATATTTGTGGTTAAGGGAGCATATATTCTAGAACAAGGTCCAAATGTATAACTTTGACCAAGAAACACATCCCCTGTGTATGTCAATATTCTCATATGTACAAACATCTAAAATTAAAGTTCCGTTGTGGGGGGAAATTGGAGTAAAATAGATGGATGAATTGCTGATTTTCTTCTGATGAGATTCTGGCAATTTTTAATTTTCTTTTGAATTGATTATGAATTGTTTCAATAACAAAATCATCAAGAAATAATAAACAAACATTCACCTAACAACCAACCAGTTGAAGACATAACACCTGAACATTTCCTTCCTTAAACCACATTCTAAATTTTATGTTAATTTTTCCATACTTTAATTCATATGTATTTATCCCTGACAAATTTAAGATATTTTTGCATGTATTTAAACATTTTTTTTATTTGTGAAATTTATTTATATTGGTACATTTAGTCCTAGATCATTCATTTTAACTGCTATATAATAGTGCATCATACAAATTCACTACTATTAAATATTCCATTCTCGGGTAACTACGCAATATATGTTTTTGTATTATTCAAGATATAACTGTTCTTACTCTCATCATTTGAAACAAGAATCTATATATAATGGATTATTGGACATTAGGTTAGGCACATTTCCAAATTTCTTGCTTTTCAAAATGGTTGCACAAATCTAACTTCTATCAACAAAGTATATGTTATTGTTTCACATTCTTTTCAACACAAGGTAATGTCAAATTTTAAGTTTATGTCAAATATAATGGATAAGAAATATCTTATTAAATATTCTAATATGTATTTTCAAATAAAAGGTATGGTCATATATAAAAATATATTTATTGACCATTTTCTTTTCTTGTTCTCTTATATTTCTATTCATATCTATTCCATTTTGCTCTTTAATTCTTTTTTTAGGTATATGAAGGATTTCTTTATTTTTTATATGGCAGTTATTTGTTGGATATATGAGCCTGTAATCTCTTCCATTGTTGATGGCTTGCATTTTTAGGTTTACTTAATTAAATCTACTAATGAAGAAAAGTTCCTTTTTGAATGCAATTGACTTCATCTTTCCACTTATTTCTGTTTACAAATCTCTTCCTGGTCTTGAAGTATAATCAATTTATAAGCAGCTTAGAGAACACATGAGGCACAGAAGCACAACTTCTCCTCATCACTCAATAGTCAATAAGTAATGCATGCTGGGCTTGGAAGTAATCACTAAGTTCAAAACATTGCCTTTTCTTCCTAGGCGTTAATTTAATTTTCTTTCTTTCTGAACCAAATTACTTATTTGCTAGCATAGTCTTTATATATAATTTCTTCATGCTTCCCATTCTGTTGCCAATGAAATTATTGCTCTTAACAGTTAACAGCTGTTTCTTACTATTTCTAGTAATTTAATGTTTTTGCCTAGTAATACCTTTTTAATTTCAAATATAATATATGCTTGCTTTTAATAAATGGAAGATATATCATTGTATTAATAGATGGTCTCCCCTTATAATTTAATATCATTCCTCAGAGTTAAGTCTGAAAATGGTAGACATTCACCTTAATATGCAATATATATGTATGTTTTTAATCAACATTAAACATTTCAGAATGTTTTATAACCAAAATATAAATATGCCATTTTACTTATTGCTATATCTATAATATTGACCAATATTCTGAAACTCCACTGAAAAGTAGTTTTTCCTGTTGTTACTACTGTTTTTAACTATTAGATACCTTCTCTTGCACTCTTCTTTTGCATTAGTTTGTAGTTGACTTGATAGATTTTAATCTTATTGACCTGGCATTCTGATACACTGTTCAGGCCTTGACATAGAAAAATCTATTCCACTACTCTCTAAACAAAAGTTTTTAATTTATATACTGGCTTTTTCTTTCCAGGTTGAGTGAAAATTAACTATGTGCCCTCTAAGAGGGGATTCTTCTTGAAGCATAGGAAAAAAAAAAAAAGAACAATCTTCGTTTAATTTCCCTTATTTTTCTTTTTTGTTAAGGTTTTATAACTTACATTGATCAAGGTAAGCCAATAAAATTTCTAATGGAATGTTAGAGTAATTCCAGATGAAACGAAGTTTCACTCTTACCATGCACCTGATCCATCCTTCTTTGATCAAATGCTGATCATCCTTCTTTGATCAGATGACTGAAGGATTTAAATTTTTGATGAAGTAAAGCTATCATTTTACGAAAGATACTGCAAATGATATTAAATATCTCATAAATGGTTATACTATTCAGCATTATGTAGGAATACTTGGATTATGTGGCATATATGTGTACATTTATAGATGTACACTCTGTTAAAGATTAATGATTATAGAGACCAATTTAAAAGAATATCATATAAGAGGATTTTGTAGTCCTTGATGTGAGTTATGATGATGAATCTGGACATTTTTTCCAACAAAAGAGAACAAAGAAATATGGTTGGTTTCCTGCCCTTCTATTCATTTATTTGTCACTCACTCATCACTTATTGAATAGCAGAGGCTAAAGGCTAAAATAAATATGCCAACATTCATGAGCGATATTAGCATTAATTTGGAATGAGTCACATTGGATCAACCTGAGAAATGTCATCATTGACAGAGTGCTAATTGTTCACTCAAAGGGTGAAACAAAGTATGTTCCCACACTTACTTTGTAGCATCACCTATGCCATTTTTATCCAAGATGATATTTTAACATGTGAGAAGAAATTTTAATGACTCTTTATAAGATTACACTTATAAGAAGTTCAAATATTAAAATCCTCTCTCTCTATATATATATTTTTTTTAAAGATTTTATTTATTTATTCATTTATCCCCCCCTTGCTGCTTGTGCTCGCTGGGTCAGCCAACCACACCGTGCGGGCGGGCTTGCCCTCACCAGGAGGCCCTGAGAACCGAACCCGGGGCCTCCCATATGGTAAACGGGAGCCCCACTGATTGAGCCACAGCCGCTTCCCAATATATATATTTTTTTGTTTTACACTTATATAATGATCTTTTCTCCTACAATTTCTCTTCCAAACTGATATGACTTTTTTTATTTACATTTATGTTGCAATACATTTTTCTTTTAATTTTTAAAAAGCTTTAGATTACATAAATTGTTACACACAAAATATAGTATTCCCATATTCTCCAAGCCTCCCTCTCCCACAATTTCCTACATAAACAACATCCATCATTAGTGTGGTGCATTTGTTACAACTGATGGACACATATTGAAGCATTGTTACTAACCATGGACTATATTTTACATCATAGTTTACACTCTGTAACGCACAATTTTGTAGGTTATGACAAAATATACAATGTCTTGTATCCATCAATGCAATGCCATGCAGGACAGTTCCAATGTCCTGAAAATGCCTCCTTAATACACTTATTCCCTCTCCCTCTCCTCAGAACCTCTGGTGGCCACTGTCTTTATATCAATAATAAAAGTTCTTCCATTACTAGAATAATAATTAATTTCTGATAGAATAAGAACAAGTCTTCTGTAGTCCACTGTTCATTCCCTGATCTTGAGGATTTTAGGATGGTGAAGCCCACTCTGTTTCTAATAGAGAGGGCTTAGTTCCCATTAAGCAGATGGATGGAAATATCTTGCTGGCAATTGCATACACTCTCTTTTCCTTGAGATGGCGATGTTCACCATCATATCCTTGCTAGTTTTCCTGGGTGAGTCCAATGAACTGGAGAGAAAGTGTTGCAACTCTGCTGAGATTCAGGGCTCAACTGGCACATGAATTTACCAAATATTTAAGTCTCTGGAACATACATTTAACAAGCATAATGCTAAGTACAGGCTCAAATAAAAGGGACAGAAGGGCCATGTTCAAGGAACCTATAAGTCAGTCTAACTTTGTACACTGAAGAGCATAAATTCCAAAGTAAGGCCCACTGACAGGGTGCCAAATTCTTGAGAATGTCTGCACTGCTTATAGTGTCTGGATGTCTTTAAAGCCCTCAAGAGCCCTGCTGTTTGAGGCACTGTTTACTGTGGCAGTCAAAGAGATCCTGTTGAGATATGCATAAGGGTAACCTCTGGAATGACCTCCTGACTCATTTTGAAGTCTCTTAGCCACAAAAAAAACACATTTTATTTACTATCCCCCCTTTTGGTCAAGGTCTTTTTCCAGGTGCATTGCTATTTGGCACTTGGCAATCATCCCTTGGTGCCAGGGAGACTCATCCCCCTGGAGTCAATGTCCCACTCTGGGGGGAAGGTAGTGCCTTTATATGCTGAGTTTGGCTTAGGGAGAAGTCACATTTGATCAAGAAGGAGGATGTCAAGAGGCAACTTTTAGGCAACCTATAATACTAAGCTAGGTTACAATTTCACAAGTAAAGGTTCATAAGTACAATTACCAATATCAAGGACCTGTCATAATGATCTGTCTTCCTGTACTAGGCACTGCCCTTGTACTCACGGGATCCTTGTCGTCCTATTAGAAAATGTAGCAGAACTCCCCAAGATGGGAATTCAGTATTCTTTTGGTTATTGTGTGGGCATGCCTACTGAGACAATGCCCCATGAACACTTGAACATATTCACATGTCTTAGAGGCATGCCCCAGGTGTATCCCTCCCCATACAGCCTCCTATCACTGACACCCCATACCAGTGATCCTCCCCTACCACACAGTTGTGACCCTTCTGTGATCCAAAACCTCTCCAAAAATGAAGCCAACAAAATAACCAAATAAAATTAATAAGAATATGAAATAAAAATAATAGTTTTAAAAATACCAAACTACAAAAAAAAAATTTAAATAAGTGTTTTTAGACATCGTGCCTTTCACCATTGTAAGAGCTGTTGTCTCGTATGTACAGTGACATTTTCTTCTGCATATCCCCCCAGTGTCTTATTTTCTTCATTTTATCTTCAAAGAAACATTAGGTTACAGAAAAGTCACATAGAAAGTATAGGATGTTCCCATGTACACAACGCTGACCCCTTTTTCCATTCTCCCTATTAATAACATTTTACATGCAGATAGTACATTTGTTACAATTGATTTACAAATTTTAAAGTATTGTTACTAACCATGGTCAATAGTTTACATTATGGTTTACACTTTGGTCCGCACACTTTTATTGGTTCTGATGAAATTTAAAGTGGCCTGTATCCATCACTGCAAGACCATGCAGAACAACTCCAATGCCCAAATATGCCCATGTTCCATCCATTCAATTCTTCCCTCCCCCTCCCATCGGAACCCACAGCAACCAGACTTTAATTGCAAAACTATTGTACGAGACAAAAAGGACACTATATATTATTAAAAGTGGTAATCTATGAAGAAGAAATAAAAATCATAAACATTTATGCACCTAACCAGGATGTCTCAAAATACATGATACAAACATTGGAAAAACTAAGTGGAGAAATAGATGCCTCTACACTTATAGTGGGGTACTTTATGTTGGAATATATATATTTATTTTTACTTATTTTTAAAGAAGCTTTAGATTACATAAATGATAGATTTAAAATATAGGTAATTCCCATATACCCTACCCCCTTTCCCTTGCACAATTTCTCCCATTAACAGCATCTTTCATTAATGTGGTACATTTGTTACAATTGATGAACACATACTTAAGCATTGCTGCTAAGCATGGTCTATAGTTTACATTATGGTTTACACTTTGTACCACACAATTTTATAGGTTTTGACAAAATGTATAATGGCTTGTATCTGTTATTGCAATATCATGCAGAACAATAATCTTTATAAGCCAGATTTCAGCTGGAAATTCTGGTTAAATATTGTAGTCTTTATAAGATTTTTAATTTGCCCTCAAAAATTATAAAATAATGAAAATATTAAAAAGTATGAAAAATCACCTACAAAATAATGATAAAGGGAAAAGAAATTCCATTCCAATGAAAGAAGGATATAAACACAATTCTTAATAAATTATTATTTTAGAGAGTTCTTACTATATAACTTTGTGATCAAATCATGAGAGCTGGCTAAAAGATTACCATATACTTTTATAGAGACAACACAGAATTAAGAGATATTTAAAAAGAGTCATTATCTCAAATAGCTCAAATAAATTTCCTTTATTTGCACTAACATACTCAGGGTTTAGTTGGTAGAAATTTCCTTGATTCTTGTTCCAACCAACTGAATGGAATGAAGAAGATGGCCCTACAAACAAACAAACAAAAACAACAACTGCACAGATTGGCCATCTTTCAAGAGACAGGCTCTTGGCATGGCAAGGTAAAAGAGAGAGAATATGCTGAAGTCAATTTTGCAATTGAAGATCATAGGTAGTAGGTGGCAAATAAAAACTATTGAATAGATTTAAGATACTCCTGGCTTATCTCTGATCCACAGGTGAACAAAAAATATGGTTACAGGATAGAATGCCAATATTTAAATCATAAAAAAATATAAATAAAATATAAAAATTGAAAGGATAAAGAAAATTTGGAAGTGTATTAAATATAATTCCACCAAATGGGGACATATGTTTGATAGTGCAGAATTATTAGAATGTCACCTAGTTGGGTTCTGTGAAAAATGTTTTTTTTTTTTACAAAAGAAAAAGGAATCTTGGAATTGTATCCAAAATATATGAAGAATTTCAAAATGCAACCAGAAAAACAACCCAATAAAAATGGGCAAAAGTTTTTAAAATAAAATAAAATAAAATAAAATAAAATAAAATAAAATAAAATAAAATAAAATAAAATAAAATAAGCTTATTTTAATAATAACAGAAAATCTTATACATAGCTAGTGGGTATTCCAAATGGTGCAGTCACTCTGGAAAGCAGCACAGTTGTTTCTTATCTAGTTTAACATATACATATTACATTATCCAGCAATTCCATCTTTAAGAATTTACCCTAAGAAATGAAAACTTACATTCTCACAAAACTTGTACGTGAATATTTATAATAAGATTATTCATAATCACTAAACTTCAACAATTCAAATATCCTTCAATACATGGCTAGATAAACACATTGTTATATAGTCACTCAATGGAATATTATACACCATAAAAAGAAACATCTTATTGATACACTCAAGAATATGACTAAATCTCCTATGCATTTTGCTAAACTAAATGTCCCAATGCTTTGGGACTTTCAGGCCTCTTTAACATAGAATTTAGTTTATATAATGATTTAGAAGGTATTTTCATGGTTGTATATATGTAGCTATTATTAGTAGTTTTAAAATAATATTAAAAATCATGATGTTTTTGTTAAGTTTACATTTTTTTTTGCCAAATTTTCTCCCCAAACAACCCCTAGCACTATCATTCCAATTAATTAAGACTATTCTTAATTATATCACAGATATTTCCCCATCCTGAATCTGTTCAAATATCATCTCCTTTTGGATTATTCTGGAGACTGCAACCAAAATATTTTTTTATAAAGCACAGTTTATGAATATCATTATTGTTCTTGGAAAAATTTATTGACTATTAATCACTGATTAATAATACCTAAATTCTCAAACAGGCCCTAAAATCTACCCTTCAAATTTCTTGGTATCTTCTCTCAGTATCATAGCTTTTCTATTAGCCAAGCTTACCTGTTCATTGCCTCACAAAAATGCCTCTCTAAACCTGAGTACTTCTTCATCTTATACTTTGATGCCTACCATAAATATGCTGCTTCATTGTCTTTATTTATCCAAATCTTCCTCATCTCTCAAGGCCCAATCTAGAGATGCATTTCCCCACATTCCAACTCATTCTCTTCTCCTTTACTCCTCAATAAATGTTTATTGAGCAACACTTTCATTTAAGGTAATATTTTAGGAGCTCATGAGAAAGAAGCAGAAACTGCAAATGAACCTTTACTCTTAATGGAGTTTACCTTGCATTTGGGGCAGAGAAGGACATATTAGATGCAATGAAGATTTTATATCAAGGCAATGAGATAGAGAGAACGGTTGAATGTGGGAGAGGGCTGTTTTAGTTGGAGAGTCAGGAGACACTTTCAAAATTTGAGTTAAAATCTATTGCTTCTTGCAAAGAAACAGGATAAAGGCATTACAAACAGACAGGACAACAAATGCAAATATAAGAAAAAAATGAAAAAAGCCTACATGTTTTAAATATTATGGAAAATGGATGAAAAGAAAATGAGATGACATAAGATATGTAAGGAAGGGCCAAAATAAAATTAGGACCTGGAAAAAGGCATAAAATAACCCTATTTTATGATTTTAAGTGTTCAAAATACTCCATGGTGTGAGATCAGATTATAGAGGGGCACCAGTAGAAACATGTAGACTTAGAGCATCTGTAAGGTTAGACTAGTTTGGAAACATCTGGTGAAATAAATGGATCTGGTACATAACTTAGATTTTCTATGGAATCATTATTAAAAACAAGGGTAAAGACAAGTGAGAATTCCATTATATTTCTTGTTTTTTTTGCTAAGTCACCTAATGGTGAATGATATTCCATCTAGTGAGATAAGGAACACTACACAAGCAAATGATTTTGGCAGTTGAATCCATTACTTTAAAGTATTAACATAGATATTTATATAAAGCAATTAAAATGTCAACTCAGACATTGATATTATGAGCCTTAAATTGAAGATAGAGGTATGATCTGGAGATATTATAAGTTGTAATTATGTATGCATGTCTTTAAACCTTGGGGCCAAATGAAATCAGTTAGGGATTGAGTTGAAGAACAGAGGAGAATAGGACCTGGGAGCAATCCAACAATTTAAAGGTGGGTAGATGAGGAGGAAAAGAGACTAAGCAGTAGCTTCCAGTGCTACCATAAAAGCTAATATGGAGAAGTATTTCTAAGAGGATTAATTAGTCTGAGTGGTCAATTAAACTGATAATTGTTATGTGGCAATGGATTTTTGAAACAGTGAATTTTTGAAGACATTGACAGGTACAATTTTATTGGAATGGTGTAGATATAAACCAGACTTCTATATGCTGAAGACTTAATGAGGATGAGGGTGTAGAGATAACAAATAAAGACAACTCCTTTATCACAAAGGGGAAAAAAGAAATAGAGGGAAAGACTTTTTAAAGATGAGAAAACTAATTTGTTTGCATGTAGATAAGGAAAATGTAGGGTAGATTAATGAAAACAAATCAAATGCCTATTATTACAAATTATTTGAGTATAATCCACATGCAAAAGTGAACACATATCATGACTCTATAAACTGCTCAGTAGATGTTTAACTGAATACAACCATGTAACCAACTCAGATCAAAAAGGAATGCTACAAACATGCCAGAAGTTACCTTCATTTTCTTAATTTCTAACCATTTTGCTCACAGGGTAATGAGTATTATGACAAAATGGTATGGGTTAATTTTGTTCTTCTTTTACTTTTATTTAAATAGAATCATAAAGTGTATAAGCTTTTCTTACTCAACTTGATATCTGTGAGGTTCATCTAGATTCATACAGTTTGAAGGAGTTTGTTCTTATGCTATATAGTATTCTACCATGTGAGTATATGACAAACATTTATTTATCCATTTATCTGTTGATGGGATTTTATTAGTATCTTGTTTGAATCTATTAATAGTGCTGTAATAAAATCAGAAATACCTTTTATAAAATTTTAAAATATGAAAATCTCATTTATAATAGCATCAGAACCAGCAAATACTTAGGGCCAAATATAACAAAATGTATGCAAGAAATCTCTTGAAAATTATAAAAAAATTGTTGAGAAAATTTGTAGAATCCCTAAATAAATGGAGGTATACCCCTTTTAATGGATTAAATATTCAATAATAAGATATCAATTTTCCCCAGATTGATTTGTTTGTGCAATATAATTCTAATCAAATTTCCAGCACCCACTTTTTTATTTATTGAAATTTACTGTATCAGAAATTAAAACTTAAAAATATTTACTAACTCATTTAAAAATAACAATAATCAATCCATTGCATGTTAACATAATATTTTGAAAGTTACAATATTTTCCAGAACAAAAAAGTCAGAAGAGTGATAATGTTTTACATTTTTTAAGTATTTTTTTTTTCTTTATTAGAGAAGTTGGGTGTTTACAGAACAATCATGCATAAAATACAGGAGTCCCATATGCCACCCAACACCATCAACTTGCATTGCTGTGGAGCATTTGTTGCAATAGATGATAACATATTTTATAATAATACTATTAATTAAAGTCCATGGATTAATTTAGGGTTCACTGTTTAATGTAATGACATGGATTTTTAAAAAATTATTCTGTTACCAGCACCCCTTTTAGATAGCATTCACAATATTATTTAAAATTTTATGTGTAAAGGAAATGAGCCAAGAATAACCAAAATAATCACGAATGAGAAGACGAATGTTGGAAAATTAACCTACCGGTTTTCAAGACTTACTCTGAATCTACAGTAATCTAGAAAATGCTGTATTGCTAAAAAGATATACAAATAAAACATAGCATTGAATGGAGAGTCTGGGAATATATACACACATATACAATATAATTTCCAATCAAATACACTTCAAAAATAAGTAAGGAAAATGATTTCTTCAAAGTAAATTTTAGAGACAGAAAGTAGACCATAGTTTACCAAGGACCAAATGCTGGGGCAGAAAAGTGTGTTATTACTAAATGGGTGCAGAGTTTCTGTTTGAGGTGATAGGCATATTGTGGTAAAGTATATTGATGATGGTAGTAAAATATGGGGAATAGTAAAATATGGGGAATGTAATTAATGCAACTGAATTGTACACTTGAAAATGGTTAAAAGGGGAAATTTTGAATTGTACATATGTTACAACCATGAAAAGTTAAAAAGTATTTCTTCAAAAATGGTGCTGGAACAACTAGATATATATTATAGAAAAAAATGACTGTACCTAACACCATACACAAAAGTAAATTTCAGATGGATCACAGAGAGAAATGTAAAAGCTAAAACAAAACAACCACCAAACACAGATAATAAAACTAGTAGAAATGTAGGTGAATATCATTGTGATCTTGGAGTATGTAAAACTTTCTTATAATTAATAATAAAATAAACTAAAATTTAATATTTTTGCTCTGCAGAAAACATCAAGAAAATAAATAAGCAATCCACAAACTTGAAGAAAATACTTGTAACACATATAGCTCACAAAGAACATTTACCAAGATTTTATGAAGAATTCCTTCAACTCATTAATAAGATGACAAATAAACACTTATACATCTTCACAACAGAAAATCGTTCAAAAGATCAAAAGATGGGGCATGGTCACGATGGGTGGACAATCACACAATAAATGAGGGAATCTGAATTCCTAGCCTGGAGAGCTCTGCCACAGTCTCCAAGAGAGCAGCAATAGCCCTCTGAGAGCAGGGACAGTGTCTGTCAAAAGAGGATGACCCACTGATGTGTTCTTTTTATTGATGACTACTCTTGTGAGTCTTTGCTCTTGTAACTGAGATTTAGCCTGCAGTTGTGGGGTGCCTGAGGGTTGCCACCTGAAAGCCTCCTTGTTGCTCAAATGTGGCCTCTCTCTAAGCCAAACTCAGCATATGATTGCATTACCTTCCCCGCAACGTGGGACATGACTCCCGGGGATGAGCCTCCCTGGCAATGAGGGATTAATACCAAGTGCCAACTGGCAACACAACTGGAAAAAGACCTTGAATTAAAGGGGGAAAAGGTAAAGACAAATGAGTTCAAGTGGCTAAGAGACTTCAAAGAGAGTCGGGAGGTCATCCCAGAGGTAACTCTTATGCACACCTCAGTAGGAGCTCATAGAACATCTAAGTGCCTATCACCCCACACAGAGGGGCTCCTGAGAACTTTGGAGACACCCAGGTCCTATATAAGAGGGGGTAGCCCAAGAGACTGATGCCTTATCAGTGGGCTCTATTTTGGAATCTGTGCTCCTGAGAGTGACAGAATTGGACTCAAATAAGTCCTCCCTGCAAATGGTTCATCAGTCCCTTCTATTCAAGCCTATATGTGATGCTGAAGTTTTTAGGTATACTTCCAGAGACTGGAGCCTCTGGCCTACCTATGTGCCAGGTGTGCGTGGAATCTCAGTGGAGCTGCAACTCCTACCCTACAGCTCAATGGACTCATCCAAGTCACCTGGTGAGGAGACAACGATGGGCAATGGCCATCCCAGGGAATGGAGAGGACCTGCATCTGCAGGCAGGATCATCCCACCCACCATATCTATTGGATATAAGCTCTCTCTCACTTGGAGGTGGAATGGACATCACCATCCCAGTCCTCTCAGGATTGGGGGAAAAACTGTGGACTGGAGTACACTTGATGGTATTCTGTTGTACACATATAGTGATTCTAGCAATGGAAGAAATTATAACAATGAGGTGGAGCCAGTGGCCACTTGACACTTTGGGGGCAGGGAGGGGACGAGCAGTTGAAATACAGCGGCTTCTTTGGGATTTGGAGGTTGTCCTGAGTACCGTTGTGGCAACAGATGTAGGCCATTTTAAATCAGCACACACTACTCAGAACTGTGTGGGAGAGAGTGTGGCCTACGATGTGAACTGTGGTCTATGGTTGGTGGCAAGGCCCCAGGATGTGTAAGTCCATTGAGGGTGATGGGCCACACTTGTGGGAGTTGTTTGTGTGGGATGTGGTGGGAGGTGTGGGAGGTGGGCAACATGGGAATCCCAGTGGGTTCCATGTAATATTTTGGGTAATCTAAGCACCTCTTAAAATATATTTATATATATATAAATAACATTTTCTGTAAGCAAATGCACATATATGCATATATATTTATATGTAATTTTACAAATATTGGTATGTATTGTGAAAATTTTTATTTTTACCCACAATAAAAAATAAATTGATTAAAAAAATGATTTAAAAAAATGCCAAATAATCATATGAAAAAGTGCTCAACATCATTAGCCATGAAATAAATGTAAATAAAACCATGGTGAAATAATAAAACACAATCATGAGCATGGTTAAATTTAAAAGGATTGACACTATCAAGTGCTGAAAATCAAGAAAAGCAAAGAGAACATTCATATTTGTTGATGGAAATGTAAAATGACACAAACATTGAGAAACTTTTGGGAATTTTTTTTTTTTTTTTTGAGATGTTAAACATGCATTGACCCTATGGCTCAGCCATTCTACTACTAGGAATTTATTCAACAGAAATGAAAATAGAGTTTCACCAATAGAATATTTAGAGCAGCTTTATTTCAGGAATCTAAAAAGTGTTACAACCCATATATTCATTAACAAGAAAAAGAATAACAAAGGATGGCACAATGCAATATTGCCATTAGCAATAAAATGGGAAAAAACCTAATGCATGCAACTATGTGAATAAATCTAAAAAATACTGTGCTGATTGAAAAAGCCAGATGCAAAAAAAGCACATGTATTATGATTACATTTATATAAAATACTATAATTTTCAAAACTAGCCTATGATCATAGAAATCCAAACTATGCCCACCTGTTGGGGAACTGAGAGAGATGGGGAAGGTTAACTAGGATGGGGTATGAAAAAACTTTCTAGGGTGATAGAATTGTCCTCTTTTTGCTATGCACTCTTCAAAACTGAGTGAAGGATCCACTTAGATCTTAGCACTTCTCTGTATGCTAATTATGTCAATAAAAATCTCTCACCATGATCATACAACCGTTTATTTCACCATTTATTTTATCAGTACTGTTTACTGAAGTAATGTGCATTGTAGAAAATGCCCCTTTTGAACTGGATAAGCTAGCCAAGATTTACAACCAGATTATTGAAATTTCCACCTGATTTCAACGTGCTGTTTATAGTAAAATGTGACAGTAGAGAGATAATATAAAGTAAGGACAGTTAAATCCAAAGGAGGCATAACATGCTGTTTTTGAAGATTCTGAGGCTATCCTGAGGGCAAAAGATGCTAAAATTAAGAAATGGTTTCCAATTAAAGATCAAATCCAGGGTGCTCACAGAAAAGTGTGGTTTAAAGATAAAGCAGACCTGTGACAGTAAAATTCTCAGAAAGATCAAAGATAGAGCATTAGTCATGAACTAAAAATTTCAATTATAGATTTTTGTCACTCATTTCTTGATCTTAATTTAATAATTTTAATTTCTATATTACATATAGATATCACTAGAGTATTTACTTTATATAAAGTTTGATGAAACCAATCATTAGTAAATTTTCATTACTATGCCTTTATCCACATTGGAGATAAAGTAATACTCATCTAGATTGTGAAGGAAAGGGAATGAGTACTTTTTCCAACACTGGTGGAGTTAACTTTTCTGAATTCAGAAAGCCTCAAAAGCAATTAATTCCATGGTTGCATATCTATTTCCCCTCCTTTAGAAAACATTTGTGAGTGTCCTATTTAAAGATGGCACACAGAACAAGTCTGGCAATATTCAGTATATGTATTGTTTGTAGGTGTTTCCTTTTGGGACATGAGCAAGTACAGCAACTGTAAATTGGGTTGTGAAATATAAATACTACCATAGAGAAGAAGAAACACTCTTCTGTAGTTCAGGAAGACCAAGCTACAAGGAAATTTCAATTTCTAGCTTTTGTGAAGACTTGATCTTCCTTCAATGTGGGTACTAACAGAGCATTTGTTATCACTCACTTATCTCCAAAAAGGGCATGTCTTCTCCACGGCCCATGAATATGCATGTCCTGCCAAGGTTAGAGAAATTTGGGGATGTGACCTCTGGTGCTACTGCCATCTTTGTCCAGTACTTTCCTATATTTTTCCATTTGCATAAATTATTGTGTCTTCAGTTTGATTGGACTGTATAGGTGATTAGAAGACAATGAGATATATCTATCTATCTTTTCCTTCCAGTAATTCCTCTCCTTTACCTGAGATTGCATAAGATTTTACTAATTAATAAACTTTAGGTAATGTATTTTGCAAACTGAATTGAAATCAATTCAAGGTTAATTGATTAACCTTGAATCAATTAATCAAGGTACTCCAAACTAAGACATTATAAACATAATATGTTTACAAATATAAGTGAAATAACTAGGTCTAGTTTAAGCATGCTATTAACTTTGCTTTACATGATTGATTTGAACTTCAATAGATATATTTGAAGTTGCCAAATTTCTAATAAATAATGTATCAAAAAATGCATCTGTAATTATTTTATTACCTATATGTAGGAGTTTATATTTAATTAAAATGTTTAATTACGGGATTATTATTTTAGTCTTCACAAATTACTTCTGCAATAATATTGATATGGGTTCTGATAAAAATGCCTAATAAAGTTTTAACATTAAACATTTTTTAAAAAAACTTAAATATAAATAAATGCAGGGGAAATGAAATTTCCCTTTTGGAATATTAACAAAAATATTAGAGGCAACAGGGGGTATTTTATCATTGTCATCATCTAGAAAAGAATTAATTGCTGTCATGTTCTCGCTATACTACCTTGTGGGGTACAAATTACATTTGTCTAACCTCAGGACCTTAATCAAAAACAACAAGATTTGAGCTGGTATTAATCTGCCACTGCCAGTAAAAGTCCACAGCAAAAGTCTGCAAGGTCAGTAATGTGAACTTCTGCAAAGAAGGGAACATACTTATCAGGAGACTACACATGGTGAAGCAAAAATACAAGGACACTGCAAATCAAGACTGCTCAAAGAACAGATACACTGCACTAAAGGCCTTTGCCTTTCGTCTCTGTTTGTAAGAGGAAATCATAACAACCTTATATTAAGCACACCTACATAAACCCTCTTTTTATAAGGAAAAGTTCCAGGAAACTTACTTGAAATTTCATTAAACTTAAAACTACAGACATACTTCAAAAACTTTGCAGGTTCACTTTCAGACCACTGCAATAAAGCAAATATCACAATAAAGCAAATCACACGAATTTCTGTGATTTCTCAGTGCATATAAAAGTTATGTTTACACTGCACTGTCATCTGTTAAGTGTACAATAGCATTTTCTCTATAAAAGCAAAGTAAGTACCTTAATTTTAAAAATACTTTATTGCTTAAAAAGTGCTAACCTTCATCTGTGCCTTAAGTGAGTCATTTTTTTTTTTGTTGGTGGAGGGTCTTGCCTTGATGTTGATGGCCTATGATCAGGGTGATGGTTGCTGAAGGTTGGTGTGGCTGTGGCAGTTTTGTAAAATAAGGTGGCAATGACATTTGCTATATGGATTGACTCTTCCTTTCATGAAAGATTTCCCTGTAGTGTGAAGTACTGTTTGAGAGCATATTACCCAGAGTAAAACTTTTTTCAAAA
This sequence comes from Tolypeutes matacus, assembly GCA_026826555.1. Taxonomy (NCBI): domain Eukaryota; kingdom Metazoa; phylum Chordata; class Mammalia; order Cingulata; family Chlamyphoridae; genus Tolypeutes; species Tolypeutes matacus. The sequence continues at coordinate 26,747,721 of JAKSZT010054416.1, forward strand.
CCCTGAGGTGTGGGAGGTGGGCAACATGGGAATCCCAGGGGATTCCGTGTAATATTTTCGGTAATCTAAGCACCTCTTAAAATATATTTATATATTTATAAATAACATTTTTGTAAGCAAATGCACGTATATGCATATATATTTATATATCATTTTACAAATAGTGGTATGTATTGTGAAAATTTTTATTTTTACCCACAGTAAAAATTAAATTAATTAAAAAAAAAAACTCTGCCATTGCCTTAGCAACTAAATTTATGTGATATTTTAAATATTGTGCTATTTCAACAATGTTCACTGCATCTTCAACAGAGTAGATTCCATCTCAACAAAGCACTTCCTTTGCTCATCCATAAGCCGCATCTCCTCATCCATTAAATATTTATCATGACATTGCAGCAATTCATTCCATTTTCAGGCTCTACTTCTCATTCTTGTTCTCTTCCTATTTCTACCACATCTGCAGTTACTTCCTCCTGTGAAGTCTTGAATATCTCAAAGTCATCCATAAGGGATGGAATCAACTTTTTCCATGCTCCGGTTAATGTTGTTATTTTGATGAACTCCAATGAATCACTTATGTTCTAATGGCATTTAGAATGGTGAATACTTTCCAGAAGATTTTTCAATTGACTTTGCCCATATCCATTGGAGGAATGTCTATAGCCTTATGAAATGTATTTCTTAAGTAATAAAACTTGACATTCCAAATTACTCCTTGGTCCATGAGATGCTGAATGAATGTTGTGTTATCAGACATGAAAACAACATTAATCTCATTTTACATCTCCATCAGAGCTCTTGGGTGACCAGATGCATTGTCAATGAACAATTATGTTTTTGTGTTTTTTTTTTTTTTAATTTTTTATTTATTTTTATTGTGGGTAAAAATCAAAATTCTCACAATTCATACAAACATTTGCAAAATGATATATAAATATATATGCATATATGTGTATTTGCTTACAAAAATGTTATTTATATATATATACATATATTTTAAGAGGTGCTTAGATTACCCAAAATATTACACAGTTGAAAGGAATCTTTTTTTCCTGAGTAGCAGAGCTCAAGAATGGGTTTAAAATGTTCAGGAAACCATGTTGTAAACAGATGTATTTTCATTCAGGCTTTACTGATCCATTTGTAAATCATGGACAGAATCAATTTAGCATAATTCTTAAAGGCCCTAGGTTTTTGAGAATGGTAGCTAAGCTCTGGATTCACCTTAAATTCACAAGCTGCATTAGCCTGTAACAAAAGTCAGCCGGTCCTTTGATGCTTTGAGCCAGGTATTGACTTCTCTCTAGAGATGAAATTCCTAGATGGCATGTTTTCCCAACAGAAGGATATTTCATCTACATTGAAAATCGGTTATTTTGTGTAGCCACCATCAATTATCTTAGCTAGATCTTGCTGCAACTTCTACGTCAATATTTGATTGTACTTTTATGTTATGGAGATGGCTTTTGTTTTTCCTTAAACCACATGAGCCAACCTCTGCTACCTACAGACATTTCTTCTGCAGCTTCTTCACCAACTTCAGCCTTCAGAGAATTGAAGAAAGTTGGGCCTTGCTCTGAATTAGGTTTTGGTTTAAGGTACGGTCATGCCTTCTTTGGTCTTCTATCCAGAACACTAAAACTTATCTGTATCAGTAATAAGGCTGTTTTGCTTTCTTATCATTCATGTGTTCACTGGAGTAGAGCTTTTTTTTTATTTTATTTTATTTTTTTATTATGGGTAAAAATCAAAATTCTCATAATACATACAAACATTTGCAAAATGATATATAAATATATATGCATATATGTGTATTTGCTTACAAAAAATATATATATATATACATATATTTTAAGAGGTGCTTAGATTACCCAAAATATTACACGGAACCCACTGGGATTCCCATGTTCCCCACCTCCCACACCTCCCACCACATCCCACACAAACATCTCCCACAGTGTGGCCCACCACCCTCAATGAACTTACACATCCTGGAGCCTTGCCACCAACCATAGACCACAGTTCACACTGTAGACCACACTCTCTCCCACTGAGTTCTGAGTGGTGTGTGCTGATTTAAAATGGCCTACATCTGTTGCCACAACGGTACTCAGGACAACCTCTAACTCCCAAAGAAGCCCCTATATTTCAACTGCTCATCCCCTCCCTACCCCAAAAGTGTCAAGTGGCCACTGGCTCCACCTCATTGTTATAATTTCTTCTATTGCTAGAATCACCATATGTGAACAAGAGAATACCATCAAGTCCACTCTAGTCCATAGTTCTTCCCCCAATCCTGAGGGGACTGGGATGGTGATGTCCACTCCAACTCCAAGTGAGAGAGGGCTTATATCCCATGGATATGGTGGGTGGGATGATCCTGCCTGCAGATGCAGGCCCTCTCCATTCCCTGGGATGGCCATTGCCCATCGTTGTCTCCTCACCAGGTGACTTGGATGAGTCCATTGAGCTGTAGGGTAGGAGTTGCAGCTCCACCTAGATTTCATGCACACCTGGTATATAGGTAGGCGGGAGGCTCCAGTCTCTGGAAGTATACCTATAAACTCCAGCATCACATATAGGTTTGAATAGAAGGGACTGGTGAACCATGTGCAGGGAGGACTTATTTGAGTCTAATTCTGTCACTCTCAGGAGCACAGATTCCAAAATAGAACCCACTGATAAGGCATCAGTCTCTGGGGCTATCCCCCCTTATATAGGACCAGGGTGTCTCCGGAGCTCTCAGGAACCCCACTGAGTGGGGTGATAGGCACTTAGATGTTCTATGAGCTCCTACTGAGGTGAGCGTAAGAGTTACCTCTGGGATGACCTCCCGACTCTCTTTGAAGTCTCTTAGCCACTTGAACTTATCTGTCTTTACCATTTCCCCCTTTAATTCAAGGTCTTTTTCCAGTTGTGGTGCCAGTTGGCACTTGGTATTAATCCCTCGTTGCCAGGGAGGCTCATCCCTGGGTGTCGGCTTTTTATTTCCTTCAAGAATGTTTCCTTTGCATCAAAATTTGACTGTTAAGTACAAGAGGCCTAGATTTCCACCTCTCTTGACATGCCTTCCTCAAAAGCTTAATAGTTTCTAGCGTTTAATTTAAATTGATGGATCTGCGACTCTTCCTTTCACTTAAGTACTTAGAGGTCATTGTAGGCTCATTAATTGGCTTAATTTTAATATTTTGTGTCTCAAGGAATAGAGAGGCCCAAGGAGAGGGAGAGAGATGGATAGCAGTCAGAACACACCCAATATTTATTAAATTTACCATGTTATAGGTGACTGGTTTGTGTTTTCCCAAAACAACTAAAATAGCAATATCAAAGATCACTGTTCACAGATCACCATAGCAGATATAAAAATAATGAAATATTGTGAGAATTACCAAAATGTGATACAGAGGCATGAAGTGAGCATATGCTGTTGGACAATGGAGCTAATAGCTTGCTTGATGCAGGGTTGCCACAAACCTCCAATGTGCAAAATCACAGTATCTAGGAAGCATAATAAAGCAAAGCACAATAAAACAAGGTATACCTGTATAATTACAAATATTACTATGATCACTCGAGTTTTCAAAAAACTTTCATTTAATGAGAAGTGAATGGTGATACTAAGCAATTTCTGGGTGGAATTTTAAGTTTAATTATTAGCTCTTGTGCATCACATCTCCTTCAACCTTTATGAATTCTTTTTCCTGTAAATAGCTTTCTTTAAACAACCCTATTTTTTTCTGTTTCATTAAACCTTCACTATACCCCTGAATTTAAAGTCTATAAATCTCCAGCTTTCTTCACTTGTTAATTGGACACACACACACACATATACAGACGTGTGTGTGTATAGACAGTTTTTCTATTGCATGTCCAGACCTTAAGGGGTGATGAGAATGTTGAACAAGCAAACTGTTTTTCTTTCTGAATATATTATAATTCTTTTTCATTTTTATATATCATGGTAATTTTCTTTCCTCTGGTTAACTCATGTAGTCCTTTAGCAACATGCTTTCAAATAGCAAACTGTCTATACACAATTTTCTTGTAAATTATTTGAGATCAAGTTTTGCTCTGCTATTTCCCAATAAAACAGTGTTCAATACTATTATGTCATGAGGTAATTTAATATAGTCATAGATAATTTACTTAATAACTACTTAATAAAGTATTTCTATGCAAAACTAGCCCTTAATTAATGATTCATTTACACTTATATTGATTATTTCTAGAAGTATTTCAGAAGTGTTCTCAGAGTTTCATTTTTCCAAAGCATGCTTCCTATTATATAATATTAACTTCATTTTGTCCATTTTCAATGGTATCCATAGTGAAAGAGATCTGAATCTCTGCACAAGCTTAGTTTTAAGAAAGTATATAAATTTGAGGAATTGTAAAAAAAAATAGACTTTCCAGATAACCATACTATAATTAATTTGTTGTAAAATTTTAAAGTTTGTAAAGATTTGACATAGTAAATTGAAAATGTTAAACAGGTGAATTTAATATTTTGCTAAATCAATTAAGCATGAAATGTGAAGCCTGTGTTTACTTCTATATTTATATTTGAAGATAAATATACTGACATGTATTTCTCAAATAGCACCTATTTATTTTAAGTCCTGCTCCAAATCCCTGCATATAAAATAACATTTTTCTCTAAGATTCCCCATCATTGTGGGCTAACTACTGGCATACAATTTGTCAAATTTTATTATAGATAGCTATATACTACATTCAAAATTGTGAATGGTTACAATATAGAAACATAACCAAATGTCCCTCTTTAACATAATTAACTTATCACAGATGCTTAAAAATTTCAAATACTATGTTTCGTTTAATTTATACTTTCATTCAGATATCAAGACATATTCATAATATTAGGTTATCATTTAAAAGTGTCCATGGATAGTAACTTTGCAAATAAATCTGTAAGTTCAGTAGAACAAGGAAATTATTTGTAGAACTTCTCACAGAAGTACATAATCTACTCAACACATTTCATATTATTCAGTTCAGCCTTCCATCTATCCATCCATCTGCAATTTGTGGAATTGGAATGATCAATGATTTTACTAACCATCTTGATTTGCTTGAGAGTCCATTTTATCCAAGGAATTATAAAGAAGAAATAGCGGTTAACTAAAGCAGGCTGACATAACAACAATCCTTTGTGGTGCTGATAAAAACTCCTGCTCCAGCTTGGGAGGAAAAACCATAAAAAAAGAATTCAAGCTGACACCAGCAAAGTCTGCTGAACCAAATGACCACAATCTTACTTCACCAAATGACCACAATCTTACATCAACATCCTGCTTGCTAATTAACAAACTGGCCCTCAAGGACATCCTACCCAACAGCCCCTGTAGCCCCATAGTAATCATATATCATGTCCTGTTGATCCCTCCCCATTCCCTTTGTTTCAGACAACCATTTAACTGCTTCCCCAGCTTACCTCTCTGAACAGAAATCTCTTTTGGTGCTGCTACAGCATTAATGCAATTTTAGCTCATTAAACTTGCTCTGCACCCCCTTCTTTAAGTCTGTTTATTTTAAGCACAACACATTATGTTGTTGCAAGCAGGAGTTATAATTTCACTGATGACAAATTATATTAAATGTTATTCTAAATTATAAAGTTGTATATGTATAATTTATATATCTGCAAAATAAAACAATAAATACATGAAGATAAGAATGAACAGCATTATAGCCTTAAGTTTGCAATCAAAGTTATCACCTCAAAAATTAAATATTTATTAAAATATAACCAAATGTCCAATATGAAGAATGTATAAAGAAGTCTTACAACTCAACAACACAAAGATAAAACAACCCAATTTAAAAATGAACAAAGGACTTGGACAGTTTTCAAAGGAGATAATGTAAATGGTCAACAAGCACATGAAAAGATATTCTGTATCATTAGTTATAAGGAAATTCAAATCAAAACCATAATGATATAATCACTTCACACCCACAAATATGGCAATAATTTTTAAAAAAGGAAAATAGCAAATTTCGGTGAGGACTTAGAGAAAACGGAAACCTCATAGATCACTGGCGAGAATGTAATATGGTTTTGCTCCTGTGGAAAACAATTTGGAAGGTCCCCCAAAAAATTAAACATAAAATTACAGTATGATCCAACAATTCTATTCCTAGTTAAATATGCAAAAGATTTGAAAGCAGGGATTCAAACAGATACCTGTTTATTACAATACTATACACCATAGCCAAAATGTAGAAACAACCTAAATGTCCATCAACAAATGAAAAGGATAAACACATTGTAGTATATAGATGCAATGTAATACTATCCAGTCATAAAAAGAAATTAAGTACTGATACATACTACAGTGTGGCTAATCCTCAAAAATATTATACAAAATGAAGTAATCTAGGTCATATACAACATTATTCCATTTATATGAAATATGCAAAATAGGTAAATCCATAGAGACAGGTAGCAGTTTAGCAGTTGTACAATGTTTTGTATATACTACATGTCACTGAGTTGTTCATTTTTAAATAGTTAACTTTATGTTATGTGAATTTCACCTCAGTAAAATATGACCAAGTGACATATACATAACAAAAATGTATATAAAATAGTCACATGACAAAACGAAGCCATGCTCAGGGTAAGTGAATACTTTTTAAATTTAGATTATATACATATTTCAATTTAGAAGGTTATATTTTCTTTTCACAGTTATCTTCATTTCACATATATAAAGCCAAAAAACACATGTGTCCATAAATGCAAAGGTAAAGATGAGTTCACAAGGATAGTTTTAATATAAGGAAAGCTGACTACACACATAGTTTCTCAAAGGTCCAGAAACTCAACCTGGCCCCTTTAAGACATAACTGTTGATAGTTTTTGAAATAAATTGGCCCCCAAATTAATTCTTGGTAGAATGTTTCCATTTGACAAATACTCCTGGAGCTAGAAGATAATAACCTTACAGAACAGCAGTATTAAAATTCCTGATGATTTGTTTCTTAACCTGAGTTCAGCATAGCCTGGTAGTTCAATACTGGTATCACATTAACTAAGCAGGCCTCCTCCGTGGAGTCCACTTATTCAAAGGCTGTTGGGTGGACAGCGCTCATGTCAGACTTGCATAGCAAAGCAGAGCAAGCTCTTACTTTTTATTTCCTTTCTTCAAGAAAACAGTAGAGCACTATAGCACTCAATGTCGAGGCTTCAAGAGGTTTCAAGGGGCTGGCTCCACTATTAGGGATTCAGCTCTAACTCTCTAAGCCTAACCTCATCTCTTACCCTAGCACATATATTTTTGCACAGTGACTGAAATATCATTGCAAATCAACTGTAAAGTAATATGTACTCATATCATAATATCATGAGAAACTCAAGAGGATTTTTCTATTCCAATAATATCCAGGAATCATTATTATAAAGGGATCCAGTCATTTAATGGTCTTATTTGTGGAGTGGCAGTAAGGATGCTTTATCCTTTCTCAAAAATTACACCAACACTAAGATGCTGAATTTTCCTTTTTAGAATACCTTTCTTTCCATTTAATAATTACCCTCTTTTAAAATTGAAACTTTGTTATATAGAGTAACAGTTAGGTTTAAACTAATTTAGGTAAATGAGTTTAATAAATCACTGACTTTAAGATATCTGCAACCTGGCAGAATATGAATGTATTAAATATCTGGGGAAAAGAAACAAACAAATAGAAAAAGCAAACAAAAGGAAAAAAAAGGTGCAGAAATGAAAAGTTATCCAATTTTTTCTTTAGGTTGAGCTAATTATATAATTTGTGTTTGAAATGCAACATATAATATACTTGACTGCATAGAACTAGAAATGAATCATCCTCATGATTTCAAACATGTTAAAACATTCCGACACTTTTTAAAAATTTCTCCAACCTGAAATTATCTCAACACAATATGCTACAGTCATTATTACCATGGTAGTCTTTATTCTTACAGCTTATTAGTTACTTTTTGACAGACTTCATGGTGTTTCATTTCTCTATTGCTCCATTTAATCTTCCCTCCTAGGGACGTCTTCTGCATTTCTATTTATTCCTCATCTTTTGTGATCTTCAAAAACTTTAGTTTTTATTACTTTAAGTATTATACCTTACAATGGTAAATGTATTCCCAAGTATTTTATAGCTTTTTGCTAATATTATAATTTTGTTGTTTTATTGCATCTCTCTATATATCTCTGTTATCTATTATCTATCTATCTATCTATCTATCTATCTATCTATCTATCTATCTATCATCTATCTATCTATCTATCTATCTTTTTGTATCTGTTGATCTATCTACCATCTATTATATCTGTCTATATAGAGAAAGACCAGCATCTATATAATCCTTGTATCTAGTTAATTTTCCAATTTTTTTCTCTTTCTTTTTTTTTTGTCATTTTTTAGGTTTCTTTCTCTCTTAAATTGCTGGTTGAACTATATTCTTTGATTATGTCTTTTCCTACATCTGTTCCTTTCTTGCCTTCTGGAAATACATTTTTAAAAAATTCTTGATATCTTAAGGCTAAATTTTTAAGAATTCTTATTTTTCATTATTTAATGTTTTTTCTTAAAAAGGCATATATGACCAAGCATTGAGTTTAGTCAGAATCTGGATTATTCTCAATTTTGTCATTTACAATATGTGTTATATTATACAAATTATTAAAATGCAGTGAATATATTTCTTCTGAAAACTTAAATATTAACACACATTCACACACACATACAGATGCTGTGAGAGTTAAAACAAGGAAAGTTACTGATATGTTTGAAGTATTGCTTAACAAAACTATGGACATCAACACTAAATAAGCTTTATATTTATTTAGTATGAGAGGCCTAATGATGAAAACTTTGAGGAATTACATCAATATTATGTATATAGTATACTGGAATTGAAATTCATGATAGCAATCAATGAGGAAAAATCATTACCATCATTTTTATTAGACAGTTATAATTTATCCTTTGCAACTTTTGTAATGAAAAGTTTTATCTTTCTCTTCTAAATTATGAAAGGCCTGTATACAAATTAACTTTTTGAATAAACAGCAGATTGCAGTCATATGACTGTAAGATATGTTTTTAAAATATTTAAAAATAACAATATATGCAGTTTGAGCTTATTTTTCAAAGTAGATATAGGAGTCAGGGTAAGGATGAGGATAGTGCTGGGGATATTTCCTAGTAAAGTGGGGGAGGTTGGAGGTTTGAGGGTGGAGTGGGGGGAGCTGTTTGGCATTTAACAGCAGAAACTTCATTGTTATCTAATTATTATTGTGTGCAATGATGTTGGATACAAGCACTGCAAACTTCCTCTCTCCACAGGAACCCTATGTTATATTTGAAATTCAACAAAACTTATAAAATATTTACCAAAAATGTGGTATCATGTGGAAACAAAATGAATTATGACAAGAAGTCTTAAAGTAGTATTGATATGATATGTATTTCTTAGAAAGCTTGAAATATTGGGTAAATTGAAGGAGCAAAAATAGATCACAAATGAGTTAGATCAAAATTATGCCAAGAATGAGAAAAAGGAAAGTGACATTGAATCTGGTTTGAGAAATCCTGCCTAGATGACAAATCAGTTAAAGACAGAAATTAGTTAATTGTGAAACATATTGTTTCATGCTGTAAGGATATGAGAAAAATCAAACATTCCTGACCAAAAGGATTCATAACTTGTTCTTCTCCTCACCTTTTATAACACCTTCTAAACAAATGCTTCTGGAAGATTAGTGGATAAGCATAACAGTGGAACATTGTAGAAGATCTAAAGCAGTTTGAAAACTATGCTTAACAAAACTGATCTTACACCAAGATTCATATTTAAAGAAGGAAGGCATGATTCTATTTATATTTAAACAAACCACAGAAATACAACAGAGCAGAAATGAATAGTCTTATATACTGCTGCCTTTATTTTCCCTTGAATTCTGTCACACTCTTTATTTTTCTTTATTTTTAAAAGCTTTAGATTATATAAATTTTACATCGAAAATATAGGGATTCCCAAATACCCCACCCCCTCTCCCACCCATAATTCCCCCCATTAGCAACACCTTTCATTAATATGGTACACTTGTTAAAATTGATGGACACATACTGAAGCATTGATACTAAGCATGTCTATAGTTTACATTATGGTTTACTTTGCACCGCACAATTTTATAGGTTTTTGACAAAAAGTTAATGGCCTGTATACATCAGTGCAAGATTATGAAGAACAATTTCAATGTCCCAAAAATACCCCATGTTACCCTTATTCTTCCCTCTCCCTCCCTTCAGAACCTTCTGTGACCACTGTCTTTTTATCAATGTTACAAGTGCTTCCATTACTAGAATAATAATGTCTACTTTAGTGCATAGTTGCATTCTCCCTTATGTTTGTTCGTTCCTCAATCTTGAGGGTTTTGGGATGGTGATGCCCACTGTGCTTCCCATTGAGAGGGGGCTTTGATCCTATGGGGCAGATGGATGGAACTGTCTTGCTTGCAGTTGTAGATACTCTCTGGTTTTTGGGGATGAGCACTGTCTATCATCATCCTTTCATTAGGTGTCCTGGGTAAATGATGAACTGGAGAGTAGGTGTTGGCTGCAAAATTGCTGAGATTCAGGGCTCAACTAGCATACGAACAGCCCAAAGACTTAAGTCTCTGGGACATATTTAATGGATACAGTGCCAATTATAGGTTCAAATAAAAGGGGCAGAAGAACCATGTTTAGGAAAATTATAAGTGAATCTAACTCTGACACATTGGGAGACAGGTTATCATATATTCCAAGCTAAGTCCCACAAATAGCGTGTCTTTCTGGACATTGTCTTACCTGACTATAGTTTCTAGATATCCTTGCTTGAGGCACTGTTTACTGCCACCTTTTTTTTTTATTTTTTAGCAAATCAATTTTATTGTTACATATTAATAAAGCATAAATCCATCCAAAGAGTACAATCAATGGTGTAATCACATATTTTTGCATTCATCACAACATTCTCAGAGCACTTTCATTATTCCAATAATAAACAGAAAACAAACAAGCAAACAAAAGTCATCACCTCTCAATCTCTCTATGCCTCACCTGCCATACATAACTGCTATTCTTTTTCTTTCTCTCTAGTATATTTCTATTTATATTTTGTAAAAACTGCCTGATGAATTAACCCCCTTAATCATATATTTAATGAAGTTTTACTATTTTATACAGTCCCATGTTCCAGTTTTTAGCTTTCCTTCTAGTAATATACATGACTTTAGGTTTCCCCTTTCAACCACTGTCATACACATACAATAGCACTGCTAGTTACAAACACCATGATATGCTTTAACCATTTCTAATCATTTCCAAAGACTTACAAACAATCTTTTTACCAATTCTGCACAGATTCACCCTCAGCTTTCCATTCTCTACTTTCCTTCTATTTTCTGGTGACCTATATTCTAATTACTAACTCCTTTTGTGTCTGGCTTGCTTCACTCAACATAATGTTCCCCATGTTCATCCATGTTGTCATATGCTCATGACTTAATTTCTTCTTACCGCTGCATAATATCCCATCATGTATATACACCATAATTTGTTTATCCATTCATCAGTTGATGGACACCTGGGTTGTTTACAATTTTTGGCAATCATGAATAATGCCACCATGAACAACAGTGTCAATATCTGTTCATGTCACAGCTCAGTTCTTCTGGGTGTATACCCAGTAATGGTATTGCTGGATCACATGACAACTCTTACCAAGATTTCCTTAGGAACTACCAGAGTCCTCCACAGTGGCTGTACCATTCTACATTCCCATTCCCACCAACAGTGAATAAGCGTTCCTCTCTTTCCACACCCTCTACAACATTTACAGTTTTCTGACTTTTTAATAGTGGCCAGTCTAAAAGGTGTAAAATGATATCTCATTGTAGTTTTGATTTTCATTTCCCTGATCACTAGTGATGTTGAATATTTTTTCATGTGCTGCTTTACCTTTTGTATTTCTTCTTTGGACAATTGTCTTTTCAAGTATTTTGCCCATTTTTAATTGGGTAATTTGTCTTTTTATTGTTGAGTTCTATGATCTCTTTGTATATCATGCATATTAAACCCTTATCAGATATGTTGACAAATATTTACTCCCATTTAGTTGGTGGCTTTGTCACCCTGTTGACAAAGTCTTCTGAGCTGCAAAAGTGTTTAATTGTGAGGAAGTCCCATTTATCTATTTTTCCTTTTGTTGTTCATGCTTTTGGTGTAAAGTTTAAGAACTACCGCCTACCACAAGATCTTGAAGATGGTTTTCCACATTTTCTTCTAGGAGCTTTATGGTTGTCGCTTTTATATTTAGTTCTTCAGTGCATTTTGAGTTAATTTTTGTATAAGGTGTGAGATAGGGTTCTTCTTTCTTTCTTTTGAATATGGACATCCAGTTCTCCCAGCACCATTTGTTGAATACACTGTTCTGGACCAGCTGGGAGGGCTTGGCTGCCTTGTCCAAAATTACTTGACTGTAGATATGAGAGTCTATTTCTGAGTTCTCTATTCAATTACATTGGTCAATGTGTCTGTCTTTATGCCATTACCATGCTGTTTTTACCACTGTAGCTAAGTAATATGCTTTAAGTCTGTAAGTGAGAAACTTCCTATTTCTTTCTTCTTTTTAAAGATCTTTTTGGCTATTTGTGGCCTCTTACCCTTCCAAACAAATTTGATAATTTGTTGTTCCATGTCTGCAAAGAAGACTGTTGTTGGGATTTTTATTGCGATTGCATTGAATCTGTAAATCAGTTTGGGTAGAATTGACATCTTAATAATATTTAGTCTTCCAATCCATGAACAAAGAATGTCCTTCCATTTATTTGTCTTCTTCAGTTTCTTTTAGCAATGTTTTATAGTTTTCTGAATACAGATGCTTTATGTCCTTAATCAAGTTTATTCTAAAATATTTGATTGTTTTAGTTGCTATTATAAATGGAATTTTTTTTCTAAAATCCTCCACAGATTGCAGATCAGTAGGATAGAGAAACACTATTGATTTTTGCATATTAATCTTGTATGCTGCCACTTTGCTGAATTCATCTATCAGTTCTAGTAGCTTTGCTGTGGAATTTTCAGGAGATTCATAAGATCATGCCATCAGTGAACTGCAAAAGTTTTACATCTTCCTTTCCTATTTGGGTGCCTTTAATTTCTTTATCTTGCCTAATTGCACCTGCTAAAACCTCTAGCACAATACTGAATAACAATTGTGACAGTGGGCATCCTTGTTTTGATCCTTATCTAAACAGGAAGGCTTTCAGTCTTTCATCATTGAGTACTATGCAAGTTAGAGATTTTCCATATATGCACTTTTCCATATTGAGAAACCTTCCTTCTATTCCTATCTTTCATAGTGTTTTTATCAAGAAAGAGTGCTGTATTTTGTCAAATATCATTTCTGAATCAATCAAAGGATAATTTTTCCTTCTTCTTCAATTTATCAATGTGGTTTATTACACTAATTGATTTTCTTGTGGTGAACCCCCCTTGCATACCTGGGACAAAACTGACTTTACTGTGGTGTATAATACTTTAAATGTGCTTTGGGATTCTGTTTGCAAATATTTTATTGAGGAAATTTGCATCTATATTCGTTAGAAATATTGGTCTATAATTTTCTTTTTTTGTAGTATCTTTATCTGGTTTTGGTGTTAGGGTAATGCTGGCTTCATAGAATAAGTTTATTAGCATTCTTTCCTGTTCAGGTTTTGGCAGAGCTTGAGCAAGACTGGTATTAGATCGTCTTTGAAGGAATGGTAAACTTAGCCTGTGAAGCCATTTTGTCCCAGGCTTTTATTTTGGGGGAGGTTTTTCATGACTGTTTCAATCTCTTTACTTGTGATAGTTTTGTTGAGATCTTCTATTTCTTCTAGGGTCAGCATAGATGGTGTGTGCTTCTAGGAATCTGTCCATCTCTTCTACATTGTCTAGTTTTTTGGCATAGAGCTGTTCATAGTATCCTCTTATGGTCTCTTTTATTTTTATTTCTGTGGGGTCAGTGGTAATGTTTCCTTCTCATTTTTTATTTTATTCATTTGCATCTTCTCTCTTTCTTTCTTTGTCAGTCTAGCTAAAGATTTGTCAAGTTTATTGATCTTTTCAAAGAACCAATTTTGGTTTTGTTGATTCTATTGCTTTGTTTTTCTCAATTTCATTTATTTCTGCTCTGATCTTTACTGTTTCTTTCCTTCAGTTTGGTTTAGGATTAGTTTTCTGTTCTTTTTCTAGCTCCTCCAGGTGTGCAGTTAGATCTCTAATTTTAGCTCTTTCTTCTTTTTTAATATAAGCATTAAAAAAACTGCCTTTGCAGTATCCTCTAGGTTTTGATATGTTGTGTTCTCATTTTCATTCATCTCAAGAGATTTTTAAATTCTCTTGCAATTTCTTCTTTGACCCACTGATTATTTAAGAGTATGTTTTTTAATCTCCATATATTTGTGAATTTTTCCTTTTTCTGTCCATTATTGATTTCTAGTTTCATTCAGTTATGATCAAAGAAAGTGTTTTGTTTAATTTCAGTGTTTTTTAATTTATTGAGACTTGTTTTGTGACTCATCTTATGATCTATCTTGGAGAAGGATCCATGAGCACTTGAAAAGAATGTATATCCTGCTGTTTTGGTGTACAATGCTCTATAGGTGTTTGTTAAGTCTAGTTCATTTATCATATCATTCAAGTTCTCTGTCCAGATGTTCTATACAATACTAAGATTGGTGTAGTGAAGTCTCCACCTATTACTGTAGAGACATCTCGATCTCCCTTCAGTTTTGCCAGTGTGTGCTTCATGTATCTTGGGGCACTCAGGTAAGGTGTATAAATATTTATTATAGTAATTTCTTCTTGTTGAATTGTCCCTTTTATTAATATATAATGACGTTCTTCATCTCTTATAACAGTTTTGCATTTAAACTCTATTTTGCTCAGTATTAGTATCATTACTCCAGATCTTTTTTAGTTACTAATTTGCATTAAATACCATTGTCCTATCTTTCACTTTTAATCTGGTTGTGTCCTTATGTCTGATGTGGGTCTCTTGTAGATAACAGATATGGGTCATTTTGTTTTATTTTTTCCGTTCTCTCACTCTATGTCTTCTGACTGGGGAGTGCAATCCATTAACATTCAATGTTATTACTGTAAAGGCATTACCTACTTCATCCATTTTGTCCTTGTGCTCTCTGTTGTCATATTCTATTGTCTCTCATCTTAGTTTTTAGTTTACTCTTCCTAATAATCTTCATTTCTAAACTCTTCTCCAAATCGCTCACCCTTTTTGTTTCCTTTCAGGCTGCATCTCTCCCTTTAGTATTTCTTGTGATTCTGGTCTTTTGGAAACACATTTTATCAGTTTTTGTTTGTCGGTGGAGACATTGAATTCACCCTCATTTTTGAAGGACATTTTTGATGAATACAGAATTCTTGGCTGGCAGCTTTTCTCTTTCAGAACCTTAAATACATCATACCATTTTCTTCTCATGTCTGTGGCTTCTGATGAGAGGTCATCACTTAATCTTATCGAGTTTCCCTTATATGTGATGCTTTGCATTTGTCTTGCTGCTTTCAGTATCCTCTCTTTATCTCTGACATTTTTCAATCTGAAGAGTAAGTATCTCAGGGTAAGTCTATTTAGATTTATTCTGTTTGGGGGGCATTGTCCATCTTAGACATTGATATTTATGTCTTTCATAAGGGTTGAGAACTTTTCAGTCATTATCTTCTCCAATGTTCTTTCTGCCCCTTTTCCATTCTCTTCTCCTTCTGGGACACCAATAATGTGAATGTTTGTGTATTTCACATTGTCATTCAATTCCCTGAGACTCTGTTCCATTTTTTCCATTCTCTTCTCTTTCTGTTCTCCTGTCTTTTCCAGTTCAGTTGTTCTGTCTTCCAAATCACTAATTCTGTCCTCAAGCAATTAAAATCTTCTCTTAATGCCTCTACGAATTTTGAATCTCATCCACTCTGTCCTTCATTCTCATAAGGTCTGTTACCTTTCTTTGCAGGCTTTCAAATTGTTCTTGATGGTCACCCAGTGTCTTCTAAATATCCTTTATTTCTTTAGTCATATTTTCTTTAAATTCTTTGAATTTATTTAGAAGAGTTATTTGATTATCACCGATTGTCTTAACATCCTGTATCTCTTCAGGATATTTAACTAGTTCTTTTGGCTGGGCCATCTCTTCTAGTTTCCTAGTATGGCTTTTAATTTTTTGCTGATGTCTAGGCATCTGAATATGTTGTTGAATTTACTCTGTTGGCCAATTTCTCTCTTGTTTTTTTCACATCTCTTCTTTGATAGTTGGTTCAACTTATGCTAAGTTTTTTAAATTGCCTGGTTTAAGTTATAAAAATTGGACCAGGGACTCACTAGTGGGGTATAGATTTTCTCCCAAGTGTAGGATACAGAGAGACCTGAGAACAGTTGTTGTCCCTGCAATTTCCAGTCTGGCCAGCAGATCACATTCATCAGCACACTGTTCCTTGGAAGTGTTTCAGTCTGGGCTTCCTTGCATTCCTGTGTTTAATCTCCAGAGCTGAAATTCAAAGCAAGCTCTGCTGGCCAAATTCACTGTGGAAAATTTCCCCCATCCCACTCCCTTTTCCTTGAAACAGCTGACAGGGAAGAAGATGTCTGTTTCTCTCTCAGTTGGCTACAGTGAGTCAGGGGTTTTACCCCAGCTTAATAACTTGGGGGTGGGGTGGGGGAGACTTTCCCACCCACTGCAGGGGCTTAGTAACTCATTTTTGTTGTTTCAGCTTCTTCGGCTCTCTGTCCCTCACTCTCCTGGGAGTTCTATAGCACTGTACTGGTCTGCTGACCCCCAAAGCAGGTTCCTTGGACAGCTTTTGGTTCTTTCTCTGTTGTTTTTGTGAGAGCATTGAGCTCTGCCTGTTAGTCAGAAGGCATCTTTGCTCAATTCCCACTGCTGCATTTTTTTTTTTTTTTTTTTTTTTTTTTGGTCTTAACAAATTTAGTCCTCATAGTCCTAGTGAAAGATGCATCCTCTGGACATTCTTGGGGTGGGTAAGCAGTTCTTACATGACAAATCCACTCTAACATTACAATCTCTCTAAGCCTCTGGATCCCCCCATCTGCAACATACCATTATACCTGGCATTTCAAGCTCAGGTAATATAGGCCATCTTTTAGTCCATGTTTCAGTTAATCACCCAAACAAGCTGTTAGTGTCCCTTCTTTTTTTTTTTACATTTCTCAATTAAATGTAATGGATACATATAAATTTTTTTTTTTTGAATCAAACAATATGTTACACAATATATTTGTTTCATATAACACATTCATACAGTATTTGTCCTTTTCTGTCTGGCTTGCTTCACTCAACATAATGTCCTCCAGTTTGATCCATCTTGCCATATGCTTTACGACTTCATTTCTTCTTACAGCTGCATAATATTCCACCGTGTGAATAGACCACAGTTTGTTTATCCATTTGTCTGTTTATGGACACCTGGGTTGTTTCCAACTTTTGGCAATGGTGAATAATGTTGCTATGAACATCAGTGTGCAGATGTCTGTTCATGTCACTGCTCTCAGTTCTTCTGGGTATATACTCAGTAGTGGTATTGCAGGGTCATGTGGCAAGTCTATACTCAACTTCTTTAGGAACTGCCAAACAGCCCTCCATAGTGGTTGTACCATTCTGCATTCCCACCAACAGTGAAGAAGTGTTCCTATCTCTCCACATCCTCTCCAATACTTGTAGTTCCCTGTCTTTTTAATAGTGGCCATTTTGATAGGTGTGAAATGATATCTCCTTATAGTTTTGATTTGCATTTCCCTAATCATGAGTGATGTTGAGCATTTGTTCATGTGTTTTTTTGCCATTTGTATTTCTTCTATGGAGAAATGTCTATTCAAGTCTTTGGCTCATTTTTTAATTGGGTCACTTGTCTTTTTATTGTTGAGTTGTAACATCTCTTTATATATCCTGGATATTAAACCCTTATCAGATATGTGATTTCCAAATATTTTTTCCCATTGAGTTGGCTGCCTTTTCACCCTTTTGACAAAGTCCTGTGAAGTGCAAAAGTGTTTAATTTGAGGAGGTCCCATTTATCTATTTTTTCTTTTATTGCACATGCTTTGAGTGTAAGGTCCAAGAAACCACCACCTACTACAAGGTCTTGAAGATGTTTCCCTACATTTTCTACTAGTAGATTTATGGTCCTGGCTTTTATATTTAGATCTTTGATCAATTTTGGGTTGATTCTTGTATAGGGGGTGAGATAGGGGTCCTCTTTCATTCTTTTGGTTATAGATATCCATTTCTCCCAACACCATTTGTTGATGAGACTGTTTTTTCCCATTAGCATGGGCTTGGTAGGTTTGTCAAAAACCAGTTGACTGTATAGGTGAGGGTATATTTCTGGATTCTCAATTCTATTCCACTGATTGATGTGTCTATCTTTATGCCAGTACCATGCTGTTTTGACCACTGTAGCTTTGTAATATGTTTCAAGGTTAGGCAGTGAAATTCCTCCAAAATTGCTCTTCTTTTTTAGAATGCTTTTGGCTATTCGGGTGCACTTACCCTTCCAGATGAATTTGGTAATTGCCTTCTCTAATTCTGTAAAGTAAGCTGTTGGGATTTTGATTGGTATTGCATTGAATCTATAAATCAGTTTGGGCAAGATTGACATCTTCACAATATTTATTCTTCCAACCCATTAACACAGAATGTCTTTCCATTTGTTTAGGTCTTTTAAATTTTCTTTTAGCATTGTTTTGTAGATTTCTGCATATAGATCTTGTACTTCTTTGGTTAAATTAACTCCTAGGTATTTGAGTCTTTTTGTTGCTATGGAAAATGGAATTTTCCTCCTGATTTCCTCCTCAGGTTGTTCAGTACTAGTGTACAAAAACATTACTGATTTTTGCGTGTTGATCTTGTATCCTGCCACTTTGCTGAACTCATTTAATAGTTCAAGTAGCTTTGTTGTGGATACTTCAGGATTTTCTAAATACAGGATACTGTAATCCGCAAACAGTGAGAGTTTTATTTCCTCTTTTCCTATTTGGACACCTTTAATTTTTTTCTCTTGTCTAATTGCCCTAGCTAGAACTTCTAGTACAATGTTGAATAACAATGGTGACAGTGGGCATCCTTGTCTTGTTCCCGTTATTACAAGGAAAGCTTTCAACCTTTCCCCATTGAGTATGATTTTGGCTGTGGATTTTTCATATATGCATTTTATCATATTGAGGAATTTTCCTTTTATTCCTATCTTTTGAAGTATTTATATAAAAAAAAAGATGTTGGATTTTGTCAAATGCCTTTTCTGCATCTATTGAGATAAGTGTGTGTTTTTTTCCCTTCAGTTTGTTAATGTGGTGTATTACATTGATTGATTTTCTTATGTTGAACCAGCCTTGCATACCAGGAATTAATCCTACTTGGTTGTGATGTGTAAGTCTTTTGATATACTGTTGGATTCAATTTTCAAGTATTTTGTTGAGAATTTTTGCATCTATGTTCATTAGAGAGATAGGTCTGTAATTTTCTTTTCTTGTGGAATCTTTATCTGGCTTTGGTATTAGGGTGATGTTGGCTTCATAAAATGTGTTAGGTAATTTTCCCTCCTCTTCAATTTTTTGGAAGACTTTAAACAGGATTGGTGTTCATTTTTTTTGAAATGCTTTGTATAATTCACCTGTGAAGCCATCTGGTCCTGGACTTTTCTTTGCTGGGAGATTTTTGATGACGGATTCAATCTCCTTAATTGTGATTGACTTGTTAAGTTCTTGTATTTCTTGTAGTGTCAGTGTAGGTTGGTTGTGCGGTTCTAGAAATTTGTCCATTTCATCTAGGTTGTCTAGTTTGTTGGCATATAGTTTCTCATAATATCCTCTTATGATTCTTTTTATTTCTGTGAGGTCATTTGTAATTTCCCCCCTTTCATTTCTGATTGTATTTATTTGCATCTTCTCTCTTTTTTTGATTGTTAGTTTAGAGAGGTGTTTGTCAATTTTATTGGTCTTCTCAAAGAACCAGCTTTTGGTTTTGTTGATTTTCTCTATTGTTTTTCTGTTCTCATTTTCATTTATTTCTGATCTAATCTTTATTATTTCTTTCCTTCTGCTTGCTTTGGGATTGGTTTGCTGCTCTTTTTCTAGTTTCTCTAGTTGTTCAGTTAAATCTTTGAGTTTAGCTCTTTCTTGTTTTTTAATATAGGCATTCAGGGCTATAAATTTCCCTCTCAAGACTGCCTTCACTGTATCCTGTAAGTTTTGATATGTTGTGTACTCATTTTCATTTGTCTCAAAATATTTACTGATTTCACTTGCAATTTCTTCTTTGACCCACTGAATATTTAGGAGTGTGTTGTTTGGTCTCCACACATTTGCAAATTTACTTTTTTCCTGTCTGTTATTGATTTCTAGTTTCATTCCATTATGATCTGAGAAGGTGCTTTGTATAATTTCCCTTTTTTTTATATTTATTGAGAACTGTATTGTGACCAAACATGTGGTCTATCCTGGAGAAAGATCCATGGGCACTTGAAAAGAATGTATAACCCACTGAGTTTGGATGCAGTGTTCTGTATATGTCTGTTAAGTCTAACTTGTTTATCAGATGGTTCAAGTTCTCTGTTTCCTTGTTGATCTTCTGTCTAGTTGTTCTATCTAATGATGTGAGAGGGGTGTTGAAGTCTCCAACGATTATTGTAGAAATGTCTATTTCTCCCTTCAGTTTTGCTAGAGTTTGTCTCATATATTTTGGGGCACCCTGGTTAGGTGCATAGATATTTATGACTGTTATGTCTTCCTCTAGGATGGTCCCTTTTATTAATATATAATGGCCTTCTGTATCGCTTATCACTTTTTTGCATTTAAAGTCTGTTTTCTCTGATATTAGTATAGCTACCCCTGCTCTTTTCTGGTTACTATTAGCATGGAGTATCTTTTTCCAACCTTTTACTTTCAGTCGGTTTGTATCCCTGGGTCTGAGGTGAGTTTCTTGAAAGCAGCATATGGATGGCTCATCTTTTTTCATCCATTCTGTCAGCCTGTATCTTTTGATTGGGGAATTTAATCCATGCACATTCAATGATATTACTGAAAATGCACTATTTATTTCCTCCATTTTATTCTTTGATTTTCATATGTCATATTGTTTTTGTCTCTTTTTACTCTTTTGGTTATCCTTTCTGCTTTTTTTTTCACCTCCAAGCCTCTCTCTCCTTTCTTTTTCTTTCAGGTTCTAAGGCTTCTTTTAATATTTCCTGCAAAGGTAGATTTTTTTTTGCAAACTCTCTTAGTTTCTGTTTGTTTGTGAAAACTTTATATTCACCTTCATATATGAAGGACAGTTTTGCTGGATAAAGAATTCTCGGCCGGTAGTTTTTCTCTTTCTGTTTCCTAGTTGTATCATACCACTGTCTTCTCGCCTCCATGATTTCTGAAGAGAAATTTGCACTAAGTCTGACTGGACGTCCTTTGTACGTGATCATTTGCTTCTCTCTTGCTGCTCTGAGAATTTTCTCTTTATCTTTTACATTTGACATTCTGAATAGTATGTGTCTTGGTGTAGGTGTATTTGTATATATTCTCATTGGGGTACGGTGAGCTTCTTGGACATGTAAGTTCATTTCTTTCGTGAGAGTTGGGAAATTTGCAGCTATTATTTTCTCAAATACTCTTCCTGCCCCTTTTCCCTTCTCTTCCCCTTCTGGAACTCCCATGACACATATGTTGTTGTGTTTTGGGTTGTCATTCAACTCTCTGAGCCCCTGCTCATTTTTTTCCATTCTTTTCTCTCTCTGTTCTTTTCTCTCTTCAGTTTTAGCTGGTCTGTCTTCTGTATCACTTATTTTATTTTTTCTTCTCTCATTTCAAATCTGCTGTTGTATGCCTCAAATGTGTTTTTGGCTTCACCTATTGTGTCTTTCATTCCCATGAACTCTGTTACTTTTCTATTCAGGATTTCAAATTCTTCTTTGCGTTCACTCAATGTCTTCTTGATATCATTTATCTCTTTAACTATATTGTCTTTTATCTCATTAATTTGATTTTGGAAATTTGTGCTCATCTCACTGATTAGTTCTTTCAAATTCTGCATCTCTTCTGGGACTTTGATGTATTCCTTTTCTTGGGCCATGTCTTCTATTTTCTTAGTATGGCTCGTAATTTTTTGCTGGTGTTTAGGCATCTGGTTAGGTTGTATTTTACTTAGATGCTCTATCCCTTTCTCTTTTATAGGGTTTTAGTGGCAGGAGGCTGTGAGTTACCACAGCTCTTTGATTTTTGGCTCAACCTTGGTTGTTAGGATTGTCCTGCTCGTTGCTCAAAACTGGGCACTGGACCCAGTAATTGGTTGTAGAGTTGCTTCCTAGGACCTTGGGCAGGGAAGCTATAGATGCCAGGAAAATCCTCTCCTATTTATTTTTAATTTTATTATGTGCACTTCCTTGGTCTGCCAGGAGATGGTGCTCAATGGCAGTTCTCAATTCAATGCCTAGTCATAGTGTATTTGTCATGACACAGACCAGATAAAAGCGCTTCCTGGTTTGCTAAAAGCCTTGTAATTGAAACTTTCTGAGACAGTTCTCCAGCCTTCTCTGGTAGCCCCTTCCCTTTTCCCAGCTAGGAAATATTTCCACTCCCCTCTGAATCCTCAACAATCAGTCCCTGTTTGTAGAAGAAGAGACTGGGAGGTTTGTATATCTTTAGCCCCTTGCAGGCTCAAGGCAAACAATGGCGCAGTCCCACCCGGCCTGGAAGGGCTCTTGGGACAGGGCAGACCAAACCTGTGAGTCAAAAGTAGGGTCAGCCCCAGGCTCTCTCTGCCCTCTCCTGTGGAGTCCTCAACAATTAGTCCAGGCTAGAAGAGAGGGAGGTTGCGAGGATCGGATTCCTCTAGTCCTTCCTAGGCTCCCATGGCAAACCACCATGTGGAAGGGTCCTTGGGGCTCCGCAGCCCAAATTTGTGGGTCAGAATCTGAGTCAGCCTAAGGCTGTGTCCCTCTCTCTCTCCCCTTTCCGGGAGTGGTAGATCCCTGGAGCCCTCTTTGTCTGTAGTTGCAGGCCCAGAAGCCCGAGAATTCTAAAGAGTGTGGGGTAGGGTGCCGGCAGCAGCAGCCACTGCTGGTTCCAACTCACAGTTCTGTCGTTGTGATTTCCCTCTTTTGTGCCTCTCTCCTCTGGGTGGTGTGCAGCCTTTACCTGCTGTCTTAAACCTTAGAAGGTCTTTTTCAGAGCTGTTTCAACCTGTCCTCTGGCTATTTTTCTGGAGAAGAGAATCCCGTGTCTTACTAGTCTGCCATCTTCCCAGAAGTCCCACTGCTGCTTTCTGATAAAATTTTTCATGACAGTGATTTTGTAACATACATCAAAAGTCTTAAAATGAATACATTAGCTAAGAATCTAAATTCTAGGAATTTATTCTTAAAACTTAATTATAATCAATCATGAATATTTATCTACCAAATACAAAAATGTTTTTAATAGAAAACCTGAAAACCATCTACATACATAGCAAGTCAATAGTGATTTAATATATTAGGAAGTAATAAATATCAATTATAAATTATACTTTAAAAGAAAAATTTCTGATGTGGATTTTTAATAAAATAGTAGCAACTTTAAAAAGTTATAATCACTATAAGTAATGTTAGTTGCATCTTTCAATTATGAGTCAAAAATTTAAATGTCGGAGATGTTTGTGTGGGATGTGGTGGGAGGTGTGGGAGGTGGGCAACATGGGAATCCCAGTGGGTTCCGTGTAATATTTTAGGTAATCTAAGCACCTCTTAAAATATATGTATATATATATATATAAATAACATTTTTGTAAGCAAATACACATATGCATATATATTTATATATCATTTTACAAATGTTTGTATATATTGTGAGAATTTTAATTTTTACCCATAATAATAAAAAAAAAATTAAATGGAAGAGAGGGTGTTGGGACTTCAGAAAGGAAACCATTACCTTAGTTAAGATAATAGCTCAGAACCACATTTGCAATAGAAGTGTGGTAAAGCACAGAAAGAGACTGATAATGAGATGAGGAAAACAATCAAAACAAAATAATTGTAGTGGCATTATCTGAATTGTTCAAACCTAGAAAAGAAGAATAATGAAATTTTTATTACTATATAAATTTTGATTCAATTTTGTTATCGAGATCCAATGTTATAATCCTTTAGTAGGTGATTTCCTTTTACTACTGAATTTTTAAAAATTGAATTGGCCCATTTTCTCAAAAGGCTTAAATAATGAATTTAAACCTATCTCTAGTTTCATGTTTTAATAGAATGAACTATTCTTACACTTCTATGCCACTATGCACTGGACTGATTTAGATTTTATTTTTTTCTTGTGGTATAATTTTTAATTTCAAAGTGAATTATGCACCAATAATGGCACTACATGGATAAGACAGAAGTATTTGGGAGTAATTATCTCTAATACCACATAAATGTGGTTTTCAGTGTTTTTTTTTTTTCCCTTGTGTAAAAAAAAGGGAAATAAAGAATGTGATAAACCTTTTGAGAAATAATTGATCTTTAAAAAATGAAATTAATTTAAACAATCCTTTTTGTTTTTATGATTGATGCCTCTTTATCATAGCAACTATAGAAATACACATTATTATAGTGAGAAGACTAACTTGATATATACTCTGGCAATTCTGCTATTTGTTATTTCAATAAATTGCCTTCTATTAATGTACAGTAGCTTATACATTTTTATACTGCAAATTATCAGCTGTCCATAATAACTGTATTTGTTGGATAGAGTACCAGGTTTTATACTGAAGCCATAATACTATCTTTTTGATGACCAGTTTCAAGCTTCATTCTATGAATTTACTTTCATCTATAGGCAGTCCTTACTTATATGAATTTTTATTATCAAGTTCCCACAGTAAAGAGGTCATACAAAGAAGCAACAATTATCAAAACAGCAAATGCTTCTTAATTAAATCAGTTTTAAAAATAGTTCTCACTCAAACATCTTTATCTGCTTAACATCAATGTAAAATATTCGTCAATGAGTCTCTGTATTAGTGAGCCAAAGGGGTACCAGAAATGCTTTGGCTTTTATAAAGTGTATTTATAAAAGTGTATTTATTTGGCTTTTATAAAGTGCATTTATTTGGTTAAAGCTTACAGTTACAAGGCCCTAAAGAGATCAACTCAAGGCTGCTTTCTCACCAAAGTCATTTGCTCCATGTTGAAGCAAGATGGCAGACAATTTTTGCTTGGTCTCTTTGACCTTCTCAGCTGCTCAGCAGCTCTGTTCTCTTTTGCTACAAACTATCAGGCAAATGGCTCAAATCTCTTCTTGCGGCTTTAGCTGTTTGAGACTTCTCCTTTCTGTCACATGGCAGGACCAAAATGACTAAGGTCTCTCCTATTCCATGTGTTTTCTTGAAGGAGTATCTTTATATAGGCTCACCAAGGGGGTGGTGACACAACCAGAGTCATGCCCTACTGACATGGTTAAATCGAAAGCCCTAAACTGATTTAATCAAGTAAAGTTAAAACCTTTGAATTTAATACAATCAAAGGGTATCATACCCAGAGGAAAAGACCAGTATACGCACATATCTTTCTCCTTTTTTAGGGCTTCATAAATAATATCAAACTGCCACAGTCTCTTTTCTATGGCCGTGTGTGAAATTATCCATCACTACAAAAGAAATACAAAGTAGATCACATGGCAAAGTGACTTTACAAATTTTATAAAGGATGTAGGGCCTTACAAGTGCAGATAACGGCTCAGAGTCAGGGAAAACCATTGATAAATGAGAATCTGCAAGAGTTAGCCCAATTAACAATTGAAAAAAAAAAGAATATTCATGAAAATATAATTAGGAAAGTAACCTCTGCAATTAACAATTGAAAAAGAGAATATTTATGAAAATATAATTAGGAAGGTAACCTCTGCACAAAAATTTTATTGATAAAAGATTTAGAGGGTCCCTAGGCAAAATGGATAAATCCACTGATTTTTTTCCCTAAAGCTACTATTTTTATGATCCTGCTGCAAAAGCTCATCACAAAGTGAAAGATAGTGTATCGTGTTATCAAAAACAATTTTCTTTTAGAATAATGCAGAAAAGCAAAAATCAATGCTCAATTATCTGTTTATCCAAATAATTGACGAACTAGCAAGTAATTGCAAGTAATTACAATGAACATTTTATCAGAATTAGAAATTTAGATAAAGATGAGATAGTTAATTTTATTAATTCTTATTAATTACTCAAAATAAAGTCCTGGCTAAATCATGTCTTTCACTATTTACCACGTCTTTGTTTTAGGTGGATTGTCCTTAATATCTGAAAATATTATCAGATAAAGTCAACTATCTTATTCTCAGAATTCTGCACTTTATAAGAGCCAACAGATTTCTGGTAGTTTGCATCAGCACCACCTTTGGCTGACTAATACAAAGGCTATTATAGAGGATGTGTTTTATGGAGATTTTCTCTGAAATTTTTTTTTTTTAAATATTCAGAAACATCTGAATGTAATATAGCACAGAAAATAATTTTGTGATAATTTAACAGTCATTTATTCTTTGAAAATTTCTAACAAAAAAGTTTCCAACTTTGAGTAATATTTTATATAAAATTTGCTGATATTCAATGAATGAATATCACTTCCCTTAACTATTTACAGTCAGAATTGTAAAAAGAATATGTAATTTCCAAAAATAAAATTATTTTGAAAAAAATTAACCAGTATACTCTTTTAAACTTCCATGTTTTATTCACTTTGCTAAACAATGGGAATATTGTAGTGAAGAAAGGAGATTCTCTGCTTATGTAACTTTCTGTATAATGATGATGTTTGAATTGTAAAATAGTAACAATTTACTTATGTACTCAGTATTTACTAAATAAGTTCAAATCAAAATTATATGACCCATACTTACCTGGCAGGGGAGATACCATGATCACGAAGGTTGTTTTCCAGGGTGAGGCTTATCCATTGCACTCCGGATGTGCAAACCCCTGCGATTTCCCCAAATGCAGGAAACTCGACTACATAATTTGTGGTAGTGAAGGACTGCGTTCACGCTCTCCCCTAGAAAAAAAAATTATATGACCCGTATATGGTTTAAAATTTTTGAAACTTACTAAAAATTTAATGGATTATAACATAGAAAATATCTAAAGGCTTACAAGTTAAATAGACAAAGGTAAATAAGATGAAAAAGGATGGAAGAACTCACCACAATTTTTACTCTAAACACAAAACCATTAATGAGATTCAATGCATTATGTAAAATCATGATTTATCAGTGTATATGTAAAATAATGCCTGACATACAGATTCAAATTTGTTGCAATTGTATGCAATTCATACATGGAATGTCATTTAAATTCCTAAATAGTTTAAATTAGATTTAGGATTTCTTAACACAGGAATGGACCCACAAAATGTGCTCTATGAAGAAAGAGAATGTTGTTTTCTTAGCAACAAAAATTTTGTTTAGAAAACAATTTAACATAAAATAGCTTTCTTTCATTTGCTGTCATCCTCATTGAAATTACAATCTCAAAAAGTTAAATTAAGGACATTAATTAGAGGTCTATGAAAATAAAATTTGGTTATTCATACAAAGTAATTATAGAAAAAATGCACCATATTGGTGTGATAGAACTGCTGGCTAGCTCTACATACAGGGTGCCTCATTCCTTTAGAAAACTCAGGTGGACATATATAGTAGTCTATGACTAACATAAATAATGTAGTGTTAAATTTTAATAGTAAAGTAATCTCTTAAAATTGGAAAGGACTCAAAGAAGTTCATTCAGAATTTTGCTTTGTTAGGTTATTCCCCTAATCCATGGGATAAATATATCAAGAAATTTTCAAGTGTGTGAACTTTTGACCAGATTTGAACACTGGTATTTAGATCAAATATACTAAAATTTAGGGCTAAATAATTTCAGATAATATCCTCATGAACCTTAGCTAATTATATTTAAATAATCTATGAAAAATTATTGCCTTACAAATGATACAAAAGTAAATTTCCATCAATGCTAATCAACAGTGACTCTTACATTCTATATACTTGAATATTTCTTAGGTGTATATTTTATACACACACATTTATTCATTGTTTACATTGTTTAACAGTTCTAGAATTGGATTAGAATGTACTTTTCTGGAGAATAAGAACTAAAATTATTTTTTGTATCTTCCAAAATTCAGAATGTAGTGAGGTATAAGGTATAAAATAGACAATTAGAGATCAAATATTACTTTATTATTGGTAAAGATAATTAGAGGATGTGGCTTTATGTGAGTAGCAAGTGGGCTTATCATTGTTGCCCTAAATTATACAAATGTATCTATCTAATCATTTCCATAGATGGACACAATATAGGAGTTTTCTCCCAGAGATAAAGCCTGCCCCTTCAGCTTACCAAATTCCAGATTGTAGACAGATATACTTTTTTTGAGCAGTCTCATGTTAAAATGAAAAGATAAAGGGACTTAATATGGTATGGTCAGTTTCTTCTCCCAAGTTTACCTGGCAGATATGTCATTGCTTAGAGAAAGTAAGCTTGCTCTTTCATCACAATTATTTTTGTCTCAGGAAGGGAGTGGAAAATCTTCCCTTGTATGCAATTAAATTGTGTAAAATCCCTTCATCTAACAATTAAAGTAAATAATTTACATTTTAGCGTGTGGTCTGCAAATCTATGTAAACAGGGATTTCCTTTAGAACAAATGAATAAATTTCATTTATAGATGTTTTTTTCAGATGCGTGCAGAAGTCATTGTGATTAATGGAATATAAATATGTTACTAAACTTGTAGTAGCTATTCAACATTGTGCATTTACTCAATCAATAGATTCTAAAAGTGCAATTCTTCAGTCTGTTCATATGCTGGTTGAACCCTGAATCTCAGCAGATTGCAACACCTGCTGTCCATTTGATAGGACTTACCCAGTTCAATTAACAAAAGGATGATTGACAACACCCATCAAAAAAAAAAAAAAAAAAAGAAACAGAGAGAATCTACAACTGCAAAGAAGACAATTTCATCCATCTGCCCCATGGGATCTAAGATATCTCTCAAGCAGAGACAAAGTGGGCATCACCATTCTAGAATCCTCAAGATTGAGGAAGGAAAAAAGGACTAAAATAGATGATTATTATTCTGTAGGTTCCCTGATGGGACACATCCACCTTAATTACTAATGCATTCCCCAGCATCTATAATAATGCTATCCCATGGGTGGTGTTCAAAAATAATGTTGATAAATGAATGCAATAATAAAAAGACTGTAATATCAATGGTTAAATTTGTTTTGTTTAAAAAAAATTAATTCAAAAATTTCTTTCTAACAAAGGAAGAGAAAACTTCTCAAAAAATGAAATACAAAGTTCAGTAGGAGAATGTTATTCAAGGGAGAATTTAATTTGTAACTGTGACAGAAGAAAAAAAGAGGAAAACTACACTTGATTTAATTGAAGGAAATTAAGTATGACATAAAAGTGGAGGAGTTGTCACTATGAGAAAGGAAAAATGAATAATAGCAGTTTGTTAGAAAAATATATATGCAGTCTTTACCATAGAAATGAATTCAATGGGTAACAAAGAAAAAGTGAAATTTGAGTGTGTGTAAAATACCTTCTCAAGATCATTCTTCTGGTTTTATGAGATCAGATACAGCTGAAAAAATCAGTATGGATATAAATTACTTTAAATAAATACACAAAACAGATTTTAATAAATTATAATGAATTATAATGCTAAAATTACATAAATTATACCCTATATTAAAATTCATAAAATGAGGTAGAATATTTTTCAAATGAATGAAAAAAAACTGAATTGATATAAATATCCTGATCAACTTAGAACTACTCAGACCAATAATAAAAATAATAATTTTCATATATAACCCCTAATAAAAGGAAGACAGTACTGATGTGTAGAATTGCAATCGGGGTCATTTTTGCAAGTCTTGTTCTCCTAAAAAGAAAATAAAAATATAACTGATTTTGCTAATAGTTTTATCCCTCTGAAGATAGTAAAAGTATCATTTCTAGATAGAAGTATGATTCTGCAGGTTCTCTTATTCAACTATAATTGCCCTGAGAGGAAGTGAAGAATTTGGGCCCAATTCCCAGCCTCAGAAGTGAATCCTGTCATGACTCAGTCAATCATAATTGTTTCTTTCCCCTTCTCAGTGACTTTATTAAATATGGATGCATAGATATTTCTGGGTAATTAGACATGAGATGATGTCAACACATTAGCTTCTCTAAAAGTTGATTCTTGACCTTTAAAAAGAAAATAACTGTAAAGCAAACTTAGTAATGGCTATAATTAATTTGTCTGCTCTTTTACTAATTAAATCAAATACATTCAGAAAGATTTAATACATGAGAATGTGACACCTAGAGGTGTTACAGCAGTCTTTTGAACATAAGGGCAGCTCAAATGTAGAGTTCAATGATGTGAAAATAAAAAACAAAACAAAACATGAATATATAAAGAACCTTTGATGATATCATATATTTGAATAAACAATCTGGAAACACTCTCCCTTTGATTTGTTTGTTATATGATGAAAATAGACAATCCCTCCTTTTAATCTAATTGAGTCGATGAAAAAGTTTACTATTGTGAAAAAATATTTGGAGATACAACTATAGAATGATATAGAAGTATAGCTGGAAAATAAATTAATTTCAACAAAAATTTCATGAAATTTAACTATTCCAAATATTATGACAAAAACCTGACATGTATGTATATGAATAATAAATATAAATATAAAATGCAAGTATGTGTGTATATTTATATACACTAAATACATAGAGAAATAATGTATCTTAGTTTTGCACTTTTATGAAAGCAGAATTGTATCCACTTGAGTAAAAGAAAAACTTAGGATATATATATTAATATAAGATTTTCTTTGGTTAATATCCAGAGAACATATTAAAAACTGGAAATTGCATAACCATTTTTTTTCTTTTGTTTTTGATTTTTTTTCCTTTGCATAACTATTTTAACACTTGAATTATGAAATGCTTACAAATAGGATTTTAAAATAATGGATATTTGTATGCATTTTTATGTGCTTTCATCTTAAAAGTAAAGAAATCAAATATGATTTCAAATTTATGTATAATGAATCACCTGGTTTCTTAACCTTTACTAATGATCCACGTACTAGATAATATCCCTATAATCACAGAAATGAGTCCACATATTTCCATCTAATTGTATTTAGGAAACAATTTAATTATGGTGAGTTGATTGTTTAAGAGAAGTTATGGGGGCAGTGGGGAAGAATGTGAAACAAATATTTAAAACCTACTGAGAAAAAAACTGATGATTTGCATAGCAATATAGACTAAATCAAAAGAACAGCAATTTAAAATAATCAGGATTGTAGATCAAGCATTCTCTTGAATTTAATGACTATTTTGAAGGAATTAATGGTTAAGACAAGGGCCTGGAATCCTCTTATTTCAGAAATCCTTATGGCATAATTTGAGCCAATTTTTTTTTCCTGGAGACACAAAAATGTACCCAAATCGGTAAATAGTGTGTTTGTTCTGTGTGTTAGTGTATGTCAGCTGTTGTGTGTGAAAAATGCACAAATTACTCTAAACCTCAGAGAAAATATTACTACTCACTTTTGGTTCATAGAATAAACATAGGCTATTATGATGGAGAGATCAGTTAAATAACAGCATTAGTCATCATGTACATGTAGGTATGTATATGTGTATTTATATATATTGTGTATCTATCTATATTCAAATTTATATTCTGTACACATGCACACACATAGACATAGATACATACATACATATGGTTATGTAGAAAAAATAATGTTATAGACATGCTGAAAGATATGGTAGGATATAAAATGTTAATTAAAAAAAAGATTAGAATATTGCATGTCCCCCACAACTCAAAGGGAATTTAGCCAACACTGTGACTCTTGAAAAATGAAAATGTTTGTGTAGGCCAATTTAAATATTCCTAAATCATTTTTTAATGCTTTTTAATTTTTTGTAAATACTTTAGATTGCATAAATGTTACATAAAAATATAGGGCATTCCCATTTGCCCCACTCCCTATCCCTTCCACTCCACATTAACAGCATCCCTCATTAATGCAGTACATTTGTTACAATTGATGAACACATACTGAAGCATTGCCACTAAGCATGGATTAAAGTTTGCATTATAGTTTACACTCTGTGCCACACAATTTTGTAAGTTATGACAAAATATATAATGGCCTGCATCCATCATTGTAACAGCATTCAGGGCAATTTCAATGTCTCAAAAATGCCCCAATATTGCTCTTAATTTTTTCTCTTCCTCCCCTCCAAACCTCCAGTGGCCACTGTCTCCATATCATGATAAAAGTTCTTCCATTGCTAGAATAACAATAAGTCTACAGTAGAATAACAGTAAGCCTACTCTAGTCCATTGTCCATTCCCCAACCTTGAGGATTCTGGGATGGTGATAACCACTCCACCTCTAATGGAGAGGTGCTTAGATTCCATGGAGCAGATGGATGGGACAATTGAGAGCCACACAATAAGTAAAAGAATATCGAATTCCCATTCTGGTTAGCTCTTGCACATTCTTTAATGGGACAGAAAGAATCCCCTGAGTACAAGGGCAGTGCCTAGTGAAGGAGGATGGACCATTGTGGTGGGACTTTGATATCCATGACTGTACTTATGAGCCTTTTCTTTTGAAATTGAAAATTAGCCTAGTATTATAAGTTGCCTCAGAGTTACCTCCTGAGAGCCTCCTTGTTGCTCAAATGTGGCCTCTTTGTAAGCCAAACTCAGCATATAAATGCATCAACTTTCCCCCAGCATGGGACATGTCTCCTGGGGATAAGCCTCCCTAGCACCAAGGTATTATTACCAAGTACCAACTAACAATGCACCTGGAAAAAGACCTTGACCAAAAGGAGGAAATGGTAAATTCAAATGAATTTTTATGGTTAAGAGATTTCAAAGTGAGTCGGTAGTTCATTCCAAAGATTTACGCTCTTGCATGTCTCAGCAGTATCTCATTGACTCCCACAGTAAATATTGCCTCAAATAGCGGGGCTCCTTAGGGCTCTAGAGATATCTAGAGACTATAGGCAGGCCAGACAGCTCAGGAGTTTGATGCCTTGCCAGTGTGCCCTACTTTGGAATTTACGCTTCTCAGTGTGATGGAGTTGGACTCATTTGTGGTTTCCCTACACATCCCTCTTCTGCCCCTTCTATTTGAACCTATAGTTAGTACTAGACTTAATAAGTATATGTCCAAGAAACTTAGATCTTTGGGCTGCTCATGTGCCAATTGGGCCCAGAATCTCAACAGAGTTGTAACACCTACTTTCCGGTTCATTGGACTCACCCAGGACAACTAAAAAGGAGATGATGATGGACAATGCCTAAATCATTTTTCTAACATTTTATTTTGAAATAATTTCAAACGTACAAGACAGTTGCAAGAATCATACACATCCCATACAGAGAACTCCAATATACCCCCACTGCCCCAGATGCCCAGATCCACCAATTGTAATATTTTGTCACCTTTGCCATATTATTCTGTCTGTCTGTCTGTCTATCTATCTATTTATCTATCTATCTATCTTTCATCTATCTATCTAATCTATATATTTACATATAAAAAAATCTATCAATCTACCTATCATCAATCTATCCATTTTCTGAACATTTGAGAGCAGGTTGCACACATCATAGTATTTGATTACATAATACTTCCATGTACATTTCCTATGAACAAGAATATTCATTTATATAATCATCTTAAGTGCAATTATCAAATTCAAGAAATTTAACATTGATATAAAACTTACATTCTATATTCCAATTTTTTTTGTTCCAATAAAGCCTTTTTGAGTATTTTCTGCTCCATTCTTATATCCACATCCAGTATAAGGTATTGCATTTAATTGTCATTTTCTCTTTAGTTTTTATTTCCTTTTTTAAATGTGTAAAGATATATACAACATAATTCATCCCATACCAACATCTCCTAAATATACCATTCAATGGGTTTAATCACATTTACAATTTTGCAGTACCCTAAAAACAATAGATTTCTATAACATTCTCTTCAGCCAAACAGAAACCCTACATTCATTTTGTATCCATTGCCATTTACCCCATCCCTGGCATTCTGTACTCTATTATCTGTCTCCATGAATTTGTGTATTCTCTGATATTTTCTTTGTGGTTACCATAGGGCTTAAATTTAACATCCTAAATATATAACACTCTCATTTGCTTGGATATAAATTTAAAAACTTAAATAGCATACATAAACTATGTTCCTGTACTCCTCTGTCACCCCACATTTATGGAGTACTTATAAGAAATTGCATATTCATATATTATGAGCCCAAAACTGTTGCTTTATTATCACATTTTGTTGCATTTGCCTTTTATATCTTGTAGGAAGTAATTAGTGGAGTTACAAATTAAAAAAAAAAAAACAAAAAAACAAAAAGAGTGCTGGTATTTATATTTACCCATATCATTATCTTTAGTTGAAATCTTTATTTATTCATGTGGCTTTAGTCAATTAAACTGTATCCTTTCCTTTCAAACTATAGAACTCCATTTAGTATTTCTCATAGGCCTTGCATCCAAATTAGAAAAGAAGAAGTGAAACTTCCACTTTTTGCAGATTTCATGATCCTATATGGAGAAAATTCCAAAAAATCCACAAAAACTATAAAAGCTTACTAATGAATTCAACATAATGGTAAGGTACTAGGTCAACATGCAAAAATCAGTGGTGTTTCTATACACAAATAACAAGTAGTCTGTAGAGGAAATAGAAAAAAAATCCATTTACAATAACAAGTAAAAGAATCACATATATAGGAATAAGTTTAACTAAGGATGTAAAGGACTTGTACAAGGAAAGGTATAAAGAAATAAATAAAAGAACATGAAAACATGTAGAAGGGCTTTCCATATTCATGGATTGAAAGACTAAATATTGATAAGATGCCAATTTTACCCAAAGCAATTTCCAGATACACCACAATCCCAAGCAAGATTACAACAGCCTTCTTTTCAGAAAGTTAATCATCAAAGTTATATGGAAGGTAAGGGATACTAAATAATCACAACCATCTTGAAAAAAGAAAAACAAAGTTGGATGGCTCACACTTGCCAGTTGTAAAACTTATTACAATACTACAGTCATCAAAACAGCATGGTATTTTCACAAGGACAGACATATAGACCAAAGGAATTGAAAGGAGAGTTCAGAAATAATCCCTTACATCTATGGCTGATTGTTCTTTGCTAAGAGTGCTAAATCCATGCAAGGTGGAAAGAATAATTTTTTCAAGAAATGGTGCTGGAAAAACTGATATCCATATGCAAAAGAAAGAATGTGGACCCACTACCTTACAATATATACAAAAAATTAACTCATGATGGATCAAAGACCATACTATAAGAACCAGGACTGTAAAGCTCCTAGAAGGAAATGTAAGAAAATACTACAATAACAGAGGGATAATTTGAAAATTCACAAATATGCGGAAGGAAAACAATATATTCTTAAGCAGCCAAGGAGAAGAAATCATAAAGGAAATTAAGAAATATCTTGAGGTGAATTAAAGCAAAAACACAATACACCAAAACTTATGGGTTGCATTATTGTCAGTGTTTAGAGAAAAATTTATAACCTACAAGTGCTTAAATTTAAAAAAGAAAAAAGATCTAAAATTAGTAACCTAAGAGCCACTCATCTGGAGGAACTTGATAAACGAAAAACAAACTCAAGCTAATTGAGCAATAGGAAAGAGATAATAAAGACTAGAGTGGAGACAAATGAAATAAAGAATAGAAAAGCCATAAAGAGAGAATAAATGAAAACCAAAGTTGGTAATTTGAAAAGATCAATCAAACTTACAAATCACTAGGTAAACTCACCAAGAAAAAGGGAGAGGATGCAAATAATAAAACTCAGGAATAAAAAGAAGACATTACTGCTGACCTTACAAAAAATTTAAAAAGGAAGTTTTATAAGAATATATATAAACAATTGTATGCCAACAAATTAGACAACCTAGCTGAGATGCAAATTACCTAAACTGACTGAAGAAGAGATAGAATACCTCAACAGACCAATAAAGTAAATAAAGTAAAGGCAGTGAAACAGAAATAAAAAATTTTCCAACAAAGAAAAGCCAAGGACCAAATGGCTTCATGGGTGAATTTTACCAAACATTAATAAAATAATTTAAACCAACCCTTCTCAAAATATCCCAAAATTTTGAAGAGAAAGGTCCAGTTCCTTTCTCATTCAGTGAGGATTGCACCGTCTGCCAGAAAAAGATAACACAAGAAAAGAAAATTACAGGTTGATATCCTATATAAGTATATATGAAAAATTCTCAACACATTATTAAGAAACAAAATCCAGCAGCAGATTAAAATGTTTATATACCATGATAAGTGGAATTTATCCCACTAATGCAAGGGAATTTCAACATAAGAAAGCCAAACAATATAATGCATCCCATTAATGGAATAAAGGATAGAAACACATGGTTACCTCAATTATTGTAGAAAAGGCATTTGACAAAATCCAGCACCCTTTCTTGATAAAAAATACTCATAAAACTAAGAATTGAATAGAACTTCCTCAATATGATAAAGGACCTATTTGGAAACATGCAGCTAACATTATGCTCAGTGGTGAAAGACTGAAAGCTCCCTCCCCCCAAATTAGGAGCAATACAATATTTCTGCTTTCACCACTGCTGTTCAATGTCTTACTGGAGATGCTAGCCACAGCAATTATTCAAGAAAAAGAAACAAAGTCATACAAATTGGAATGAAATAGGTAAACTATCTCTATCTGCAGATAACATGGTCCTAGATATAGAAAATCCCTAAGGATTTACAAGAAAGCCACTAGAATAAATGAATTTAACAATGTGGCAGGATACAATATTAATATGCAAAAATGAATAGCGATTTTATAAACCAGCAATGAACAATTTGAAAACAAAATCAAGAACACAATTCTGTTTAAAATAGCAATGAAAAGAATACAACATCCTGGAGTAAATTTAACCATGCATGTCAAGAACTTGTAGATGAAAACTACAAATCATTACAGAAATAATTTAAAGAAAACATATATAAATATAAACTATTCAATGTTCATAGATTGGAACACTAGCATTAAGATGTCAATATTAACCAAAATGATTTACAGTTTAACCCAATCCCAATCAAAATTCCAAGAGCCTTCTTTGCATAAAAGTAAAAGATAAACATGAAATTGATATGGAAGGGCAAGGAACGCTGAAGAGCCAAAATCATCTTGAAAAAGAAGAGCAAAGTTCAAAGTCCAACACCTTTCAATTATAAAACTTATTTCAAAGCTAGAGCAATCCAAAGATTATGGTATTGGCACAAGGACAGACAGATAAATTAATGGAATTGATTTGAGAATTCAGAAATAAGCCCACACATCTATGGCCAATTGATTTTGACAAGGTTGCCAAGTCTAGCCAATGGGGAAAAATAATCTTTTCTATTCAATAAATGCTACAACAGTAAAAAGTGGATCCCTACTTCAAACCATATACAAAATTTAAAATTAATATCCAGAATATCTAAAGAGCTCTTTCAATTGAACAACAAAAAGGCAGACAACACAATGAAAAAATGAACAAATCACTTCAATGGACATTTCTCCTAAGAAGGTATATAAATGGCCAATAAGGGCATAAAAAGGTGCTCAGCATCATTATCCACTAGGGAAATGCAAATCAAACCCACAATGAGATATATAATCTAACATCCACTAAGATGGCTATTATTAAAAATGGGAAAAAAATGTTGGCAAGGATGTGTAGAAATAGGAATCCAGGTACACTGTTGTTGGAATGTAAAGTGGTACAGCCACTGTGGAAAACAGATGGGCAGTTCCTCAGATATTTGAACAGAAAATTACCATAAGACATAAGAAATCTCACTTCTAGGTATATACTCAATATAACTGAAAGCAGAGAATCAGACATATATTTGTATACCAATATTCATAGCCAGCAAAATTCACAATTGCCAAAAGGTATAAGCAACACAAATGTTCATCAGTAGATGAATGGATAAACAAATGTGGTATAAATATAGAATGGAATATTACTCATCCATAAAAAGGAATGAAGTTTTGTGGCAGGTTACAATATAGATAAACCTCATGACAATATGTTGAATGAAATAAGTCAGATACAAAGGGACATACATTGTATGATTCACTTATATGAAATAACTACTATATGCATATTCACAGAAGCAGAGAGTACAGGTTAATGGTAAAGGTGGGGGGAAGACAATGGGGAATAAATTCATAATGGGTGTGACGTTTCTGTTTGGGATGATGGAAAATTTTAGTTATGTTTGACACTGTAAACATAATTAATTCCACAGGATTTTATGCTTGGGAGTGGTCGAAATGGGAAATTTTCTGCCATGTCTATGTTTCTAAAATAAAAATTAAGAGACTAGAGACAATAACAATTAAATGCAGTATATAATCTTGGATGGGATCTAATAATGGAGGAGAAAATGCTCAAAAGGACATTATTTGGATAATTGAAAAAACAATGGGATGTGGACTGTATGTTCATATCAATGTCAAATTTCTTGAACTTTATAATTGTACTTAATAAGGTTATATACGTGAATGTCCTATCTGTCTTCTTAACGAAATATATTTGAAGGCTCAGTGCTTAAAGACAATGATCTATGGAAGACACTTTCAAATGTTTAGAAAATAGATGATGATGATGGTAGATAGATAAATAGATATAGATGAATGGATGGAAAGATGGATAGAAAACAGATAAGAAGAAAGTTAGCTGAGAAAGATAAAAGACAGAGAGAGAGATAATAATATAATGCATGTGACAAAATAAAAAGTTGGTACATCTGGGTCTCTGGTTGGGGGTATGTTGGAGTTATCTGTGTTGGCTTTGTATTATTTTTGCAAATTTCCTCTAAGTTGGAAATTATATAAAAGTCTAAAAGGATTTATTTTTAAAAAACCTCATCTATTGCTATGGAATTCTGAAGTAAAAATTTCTAAGATAATGTAAGCTAAATTTTTTGAAGAATTTTTACTGTGATAAAACATGCATCTGGAACGATGGAATATAACTTCAAATTTGAATTTGAGACACTCTATTATACTGCTTATTCAGCAATGTCTGTATACAGTATTTTCACTTAAGGACTGTATGAATAAAAGTTAAATGTCCAAAATCCAGGTATTGGCAAGGCCATACTTTCTCCAGAGACTCTAAGTGTTCTGAAACTGACAATCCTCTGTGACAAAGCTATCTCTCTCTTTAGCTTCTCCTATTTCTGGCTTATACTGACTGACTGCATCTGAATTTCCTCTGATTCTATTGATTCTAATCATATGGATTAAGGCCTACCCTCATTAAGTTGGACCAGAACTTAAGTAATAACATCTTCTTCAAAGATCCTAATTACAAATGGCCTCACACCCACAGGACCTAGGGTTAGAACTTGAACATGTCTTTTGTGGGGGACATGATTCAATCCCCAATAGTTTTTTAGGAAAAATTGCTTCTTTGTGAAATTTGGATTATGATTTTGGTCTAAACAGGTTTCAAAAAGTAATGGCAATATAAGAGAGCAGGAAGTTTTTGGTAAATACTTGCCATCTGACATAAAACATATAGCATCTTGAACCCAAAGAATCTGTCTTGGATACGTATTTTAATTGAAATAATACAACTTAAAAACATGGTAAAGCATGATTTCAACAGAGCAAGTTTCATCTGTGTGAGCCCAATGATTTTTTTAAAGAAATAAAATATTTTAAAATCCAATCTATATCTCATTAACTGAAAGTTCTCTGATACTTGAAGGAAAATTACTAATTCTCCTCTTAAAATTATTTTTCATTAAAAAATAAGGAATTTATATAAGTGAGAAAATTTTCCAATATATTTTAAAATTTGCTTTCTTTGATAGAAACAGTTTCTGATTAGTTATAGCGGTTATGTGATGGTTAGACTAAAATGCCAACTCAGCCAGGCAATGATGCCCTGCTATTTGGTCAAGCAAGTACTAGACTAATTGTAATACAAAGGCATTTGACGGACTTTAACATCAGTGAATTGACTGCATATATGGCTGATTACATGGACAATCAACTGAGGAGGTGTCAGCAATGAATGACTTCTTATTCAATCAGTTGAAGACATTAAAAGGAGAAATGATTTAAGGATTCAGGGAGAGAATTCTGCTCTCTTCTTCAGCCAGTGTCTCCTGGGAAACTCATTGAGGATTTTAATCCAAGTCCTTGGCTTGCAGCCTGCCCTATGGAATTTGGATCTGTGTATGCCATGGTCACATGAGACAATTTTATAAAATCTCATACTATTTACATGTATCTTCTGTTAGTTATGTTTCCCTAGAGAACCCTGACTAATACAGGTTATTTTCCTTTTACTCCTTGGAATACCTTTTACAAACTAAGTTCACAGATATGACTTCAATATAACCTTTGTACCTATAGACATTTTGCTGAACAAATGAGTTTGCATATGTATGATCAGAATTTCTTTCCTATATCAAATACAAATATAATCTTAGCAGATATGGCAGTTAATACCATTATGTGCACAGGCTTCTCATTATTTAAAGCACAGTTTCTTTGCCTTATGGAGTTTTTGACATTCTGTATTTGCTTAGAGGTATTATTCTCATTCATCTTCATATATGTAACTCACCTCAGCAGTAAGCATAGGGTGTGGACTATACTCACTGATGATGGTAAAATAGGTTTAATTACTTATGATGAATAACTTTTACTACAATTATATACTCATTTTAGCGATGTCTTTCTGACTATAGGCACATGCTTTCTTGCTAATTACATGCAAATTTAGATCTTTGTAAACACTAATTTGTACCTTGACAGTTAGATATAAAATAATAGGAAATAAAACAAGAAGGGCAGATGAATTTGTATTGGTATAACTAGAAAAGATCTGAAAGTTAAGATTAGGTTTAGCTGCAAGTGATGGAGACTCCACATATTCATTGCTTAAACGAGATCAAATATTCCTTCCTTTCTTATAAAAATCTGGTGCATATATTCTCAAGGCAGGGCTGACATGTCTGTTACAGAAAGGTATTAGGATTTCACATTCTGGTATACTTCTCCAACATCTCAAGGGTATGGCTTTCATCCTCAAATGACATCCAAGATATATTGTCAGCTGGAACATCCAAATTCATCCTTCAAGAATTGAAGAGGTACGGGGCGAGGCAAAAACATGTAATCTTATGTTTTATGAGATAATTTCCTAGAAGCTTCTACATAGGTATATATATATATTTAAAAATACAAATTATTTCATTTTATTTATTCCCATAGTCTTTATTCATAAACACACACACATTTTAACATAGTTCAGTTAGCATAAAGGAATTTTAAAAAAATATTTTTATTGAAGTATGTCATTCATACATGAACATACATAAACAATAAGTGAACAGTAGAAGTTGTAAACTTACAAAATAAACATGCATAATATCATACAGGAGTCCCATACATCACCTCTCTACCAACACCTTGCATTATTGTAAAACATTTGTTACAAACTAGGCAAAAGTGTCTTCAAAATATTACTACTAACAATGGTTCATACCTTACATTTGGTGTTTTTCCCCCCCAACCTACCCTATTATTTTTGTAAATATACTTGTATTACAGAGGTTGTGAAGTTACAAAGCAGTCATGCCATTGTAACTTCACTAACTCACCACACCATGGTAGAATATTTGTTACAGATTATGAGATAATATCATCAGAATGTTACCACCAACCATGATCTATACATTTGGCATACTTTTTCCATACTCCCGCATTATCAATACAGTACATCTTTGGCATTGATGCAAGAATATTACAGTATTTCTTTTAACCACAGTCCATAGGTCACACCAATTATATTTTTCCATGCTTCTCCACAGTCCCACCACCCTGCAATATGACGTACTTCTACTCTAGCTCACAGAAGGACACTGTTGCATCTGTACCATCAACTACAGTTCTCATCCACCTCTAGGTTCACTGTGTTATTCAGTCCCTAGATTATTCTCTAGCTTTCTTTTAATTGACATTAACATCCCTAGACTACTCTTTTTAGCCACAATCCCATTTATAAACCAGCTGCTACTCATTATAATGTGTCATCAACTCTATCCATTTCCAAACTTTTACAGTCAAGTTAATTAACTTCCACATACATTAAGCATCAGTAGTTCTCCTCAAACCTCCTCTTAGCTTCTAATAACCTATACTCTAGGTTTTAACTCCATGCTTTTATTCTTCATATTTAGTTCATATTAATGAGACCATGCAATATTTGTCCTTTTTTGTCTGGCTTACTCCACTTAGCTTAATGTCTTCAAGATTCATCCATGTTAACATATGTGTCCCAATTTCATTTCTTCTTACTGCAGCATAGTATCCCATCATATGTATATACCACATTTTGTTTATTCATTCATGGTTGATGGACACTTGGGTTGTTTCCATCTTTTGGCAATACTGCCCCTAGGAACATTGATGTGTAGATGTATGTTCGTGTCATAGTTTTTAGTTCTTCTGGATATAGTCCTAGTAGAAGAACTGCTGGATCATATGGCAGTTCTATATTTAGCTTATTGAGGAATGGCCAAACTTCCACAGAGGCTGTACCATTTTTAATCCCACCAACAGTGAAGAGTGTTCCTATATCTCTACATCTTCTTCAGCACTTAATGTTTTCTGTTTTTTTTTTTTTTTTTTTTAATAATGGCCATTCCATGAGGTGTGAGATGATATCTTGCCACTTTGATTAGCATTTTCCTAATAGCTAGTGATATGGAACATTTTTCATGTGAATTTTGGCCATTTGTACTTCCTCTTTGGAGAAGTGTCTGTTTAAATCTTTTGCCCATTTTTAAATTGGATTGCTTGCTCTTTTATTCTTGAGTTGCATGATCTTTTTATATAGAATGGAAATCAAACCTTTATTGGATATGTGGTTTCTTCAAATATTTCTTCCATTGAGTGGGCTGCCTTTTCACCTTCTTGACAAAGTCCTTTGAATCACAAAAGTGTTTACGTTTGAGGAGGTCCTATTTATCCATGTTTTCTTTATTGCTTGTGCTGTTGGTGTAAGGTTTAAGAATGTACCACCTACCACCAGGTCTTGAAGATGTTTTCCTATTTTTCTTCTAGGAGCTTTATGGTTCTTGCTTTTATATTTAGTCTTTGATCCATTTTGAGTTACTTTTTGTATAAGGTGTGATATAGCAACCCTCTTTCTTTGTTTTTGCTTTGGATATCCAGTTCTCTCAGCACCATTTGTTGAATAGATTGTTCTGACACAGCTGGGTGGGTTTGACAAGATTGTCAAAAATCACTTGACCATAGATGTTATGCTCTGTTTCTGAATTACCAATTTGGTTCCAGGTCTATGTATCTCTCTTTATGCCAATACCATGCTGTTTTTACCACTGTAGCTAGATAATGTAATTTAAAATCCGGAAGTGAGAGTCCTCGAACTTTGCTTTTTCTTTTTAAGATGTTTCTTACTATTCGGAGTCCCCTAACTTTCCAATTAAATTTGATAATTGTGCTTTCCATTTGTATAAACATGTTTGTGGAATTTTTATTGGGTTTACATTGTATCTGTATATCAATTTGGATAGAATTCACATCTTAAGGATATTTAGTCTTCCAATCCATGAGCATGGAATTTTCTTCCAATTATTTAGGTCATTTTTACTTTCTTTTAACAATGCATTGTTGTTTTCTGAATACAAGTGTTCTACATCCTTGGTTAATTTTATTTCTAAATATTTGATTCTTTTAGTTGCTATTGCATATGGAATTTTTTTCCTGACTTCCTCTTCAGATATTAGCAAGTATTTTATTGAGGATTTTTTCATCCATATTCCTTAGTAAAATGGATCTGTAATTTTCTTTTTTTCATAATATCTCTATTTTGGCTTTGGTAATAGTGTGATATTAGCTTTGTACAATGAGTTTGGTAGTGTTTCTTCCTGTTCAATTTTTTGAAATAACTGGAGTAAAATTGGTATTAAATCTTCTTTGAATGCTTGGTAGAA
This sequence comes from Tolypeutes matacus, assembly GCA_026826555.1. Classification (NCBI taxonomy): domain Eukaryota; kingdom Metazoa; phylum Chordata; class Mammalia; order Cingulata; family Chlamyphoridae; genus Tolypeutes; species Tolypeutes matacus. Next base: position 26,791,998 of record JAKSZT010054416.1, read on the forward strand.
CTCACCTGTGGAAACATTTGGTCATGGGCTTTTCATTTTGGGGACCTGTTTGATGACTGTTTCAATCTCTTTACTTGTGATTGGTTTGTTGATGTATTCTGTTTCTTCTAGGGTCAGGGTAGATTGCTTGTACTTTCCTAGGAATTTTTCCATTTCCTTTACATTGTCTAGTTTTTTGGTATACAGTTGTTCATAGTATCCTCTTATGATCTCTTTTATTTCTGTAGGGTCATTAGTAATGGCCTCATTTTTGTTATTTTTTCCCCATTTATTTGTATCATCTCTCTTTTTCTCTTTGTCAGTCTAGCTAAGGGTTTGTCAATTTTTTTAATCCTGAAGAACCAACTTTTGGTTTTGTTAATTTTCTCTATTGTTTGGTTGTTGTTGTTGTTCTCAATTTCATTTATTTCTGCTCTGATCTTTGTTATTTCATTCCTTCTACTTGCTTTGTGATTAGTTTGCTGCTCTTTTTCTAGCTCCTTAAGCTGTGTAGTTAGGTCGTTGATTTTACCTCTTTCTTCTTTTTTAGTGTAAGCATTAAGGGCTATAAATTTCTCTATCAGCACTGTCTATGCTGTATCCCATAGGTTCTGATATGTTGTGTTCTCCTTTTCATTCATCTTAAGATATTTATTGATTTCTCTTGAAATTTCTTCTTTGACCCACTGATTATTTAAAAATGTGTTGTTTAATCTCCATATATTTGTGAATTTTCCCATTTTCTACCCTTCTTGATTTCCAAAGTTATTCCATAATGATCAGAGAAAGTGCTTTGTATAATTTTGATCTTGTTGAATTTATTGAGATTTGCTTTGTGACCCATTATGTGGTCTATCCTGGAGAAAGATAGACTTGAAAAGAATGTATATCTTGCTACATTGGGGTGCAGTGTTCTGTATATGTCTATTAGGCTTAGTCTATTTATCATATTATTCAATCTCCCTCTTTTTTTATTGATTGTCTGCCAAGATTTTCTATCAAATACTGATAATGGTGTATTGAAGCCTCCAACTATTATTGTAAATTTATCTATTTCTCCCTTCAGTAGTGCCAGTGTTTCCCTCGTGTATCTTGGGGCATCCCGTTTAGGTGAATAAACATTTATGATTGTTATTTCTTCCTGATGAATTGCCACTTTTATTAATATACAATGCCCTTCCTTGTCTCTAATAACAGTTTTGCTTTTAAAATCTATTTCATCCAATATAAGTATAGCTATGCCAGTTTTGTTGTTGTTGTTGTGTTTTTGTTTTTCTTGGGGTGGGAGGAGTAACTGCATGCATGGAATATCTTTTTCCAACCTATTATTTTCAATCTGTTGGTATCCTTGGGTCTAAGGTAAGTATCTCACAGACAGTATATAGGTGGCACATATTTTCTTATCCATTCTCCAGTCTGTGTCTTTTGACTGAGGAGTTTAATTCATTAACATTCAATGTTATTACTGCAAAAGCAGTTCTTATTTTATCCATTTTGACCTTTGGAATTTATCTCTCATATTTCATTTTCACCACTCTTTTGAGACTTTTAGTTACTTTTGCCGATACAATCTTAATTTCTAGATGCTCTTCCAAGTCTTTCTCTGCTATCTTTTCTTTTCAGGCTGTAACACTCCCTTTACTATTACCTGCAAAGCCAATCTCTTTGTTATAAACTCTCCCAGTTTCTGTTTATCTGTGAATATTCTAAACTTGCCCTCACTTTTGAAATACAATCTTGCTAGATATAAGATTCTTGGTTGGCAGTTTTTCTCTTGTAGTATCTTAAATATATCATACCATTTCCTTCTTGTCTCCATGGTTTCTGATGTGAAATTGACACTTAATCTTATTGGGTATCCCTCATATGATGTGCATCACTTTTCTCTTGTTTCCCTCAGAATTCTCTCTTTGTTCTTGGCAATTGACATTCTGATTAATATGTGTCTTGGAGGTGGTCTATTCAGATTTATTCCAGTGGGAGTACATTGTGTTTCTTGGACATGGATATCTATGCCCTTCAATAGGGTTGGGAAATTTTCTGCCATTATTTCTTCAAATATTCCTTCTGCCCCTTTTCCCTTCTCTTCTCCTTCAGGATACCAATGACACATATATTTTGCATGTCTCTTGCTGTCATTTTGTTCCCTGAGACCCTGTTCAATATTTTCCATTCTTTTTTTCATCTATTCTTTTATAGGTTCATTTTCAGAGGCCATTTCTTCAAGCTCACTGATCCTTTCTTCTGCCTCTTCAAATCTGCTGTTATATGCCTCCAGTGTATTTTCAATTCCATTTATTGCACCTTCATTCTCATAAGATCTGCTATTTTTCTATGTGTGCTTTCAAATTCTTCTTTGTACTCACAGTGTCTTCTTAATATCCTTAATCTCTTTAGCCATCTCATTGAATTTATTAAGGAGTTTTGTTTGAACATCTATGATTAGTTGTCTCAACTCTTTTATGTCATCTGGAGGCTTATCTTGTTCCTTTATCTGGGCAATATCTTCCTGTGTCTTGGTATGGGTTGTAATTTTTTGTTGGTGTCTTGGTGTTTGGCTTACTAGATGTATTTATTTTGGGTGCAATTTATCTCCTTAGTTTAGGGCTTTCTAGTCCTTTTCCCCTTGCTGGTTGTGTAGGACAAGCTGAGGATGTAGTTGGTGCTGTAAGCTGTCAAGGGTGAAGCTACCCATGTTGCCCCAGGAATTGATGAAGCTTCTCTCAACTTTCTTCTTTGCCAGGGTTAGGGAGAGATTTGCAGCCTTGTGTAGTAATCCAAGTTGTGCAGGACAAGACTGTCTGTAATTGCCTGGAGAGACTGATGCAGCTTCACACCCCTTCCTCCCTTACATGGAACAGGTATTAAGCTACATGTGTGGGCAGCAATCTATGCTGTGTGGGTCTAAAATGACCACAGTTGCCCAGGTAGACTGATGTAGCACTGCCCCCCCTCCCTATTGGGGGTTGGGATGGACCCTTTGAAGTGCTCAGTAATCTAATCCATATGGGCAGAATATGCCTGCAGTCGCCCTGAAAGGCTGAGTGAATACTCTCCCTTTTGCCTTTTAGGATAGGGAACGAAATCACCAATGCCCAACAGTTCAGTTGGTATAGGCCAAAAGTGCCTCCTGTTACCCAGAGAGGCTGAGGAAACACCAGGCCCCTCCTATCTTATTGGGTGGTGGGACTGGATCCATGGGCACCCAACAGTTCAGTCCCTGTAGGCCAAGAGTATCTGCCATTGCCTGGAGAGGCTGAGAAAACACCAATCCCCTCCTGTCCTATTGGGGGTAAGGATATATCCACAGGCATCCAACAGTCCAGTCTGAGCAGGCTGAAAGTGCCTGCTTTTGGCTGGAAAGGCTGTGGAAACATCAGACCCCTCTTTTCCTATTGGGGTATGGGGGTGGATCCTCAGATACCAACCAATCCAGGCCATGCAGGCCAAAAGTGCCTACAACTGCCTGGAAAGGCTGAGGAAACCCAGCTCCCCTCCTATCTTATTTGGGTGTGGGGATGGAGCTACAGGTGTCTGACTATTCAGTCTGTATGGGCCAAAAGCAAAAGCACCTGCAGTTACCCAAAGAGGCTGGGAAAACACCAGCCCCCTCCTCTCCTATGGGAGAAGCAAGAGATGGAGATGAAATAGAAGGCATTCAACAAACCAGTTCATGTGGGCTCAAAACACCTGCAGCTGCCTGGAGAGAGCTGGGACTGGCACCTAGGCTAGGGCTGCAATTTGATCTTGGTTCCCCTCAAGCCAGGCATGGAGTTTAAATGGTGGCTACCATACTCTTTCCAACTTGGACAAGTTCAAACTTTAGCTGTTCTTAGGATTACACTTTAACCAGCTGAGTTTACCAATGAGTAGCTGAAGTCAGTGGCCAATAGTCTCTCCACTGTTTATGGGAAATGGAGCTTCCAACTTAAGCCACAGAATTGCTCCTGAGGTGGCTTGTGCCCTGTAGGACAAGCTGACTTTAGGAGCATCTTATTTTGCTGCCTATCTTACCCCTCTTCAGATATGTATATTCTTATTACATCTCATTAACCAAAACTTTAACATGTAACCATACCTAGTGAGTAGAGAGGCTAGAAAATGTAATTTTATATTTGCAGCCAATTACTCGTTTTAAAATAACAGAGTTTTATAAATTGGAAGTGGAAGCTGAAATTTGTTGCCACAATTTGACTTCACAAATTCTGGGCTATATCTTGTTTGAAGCATATGAAAACCCTCAATCAAGTAAATTATGCATTCCATTCTGAAAGGTTAGATGTATTCTTGCTTGATTAGCTATTTTTATGGAGGTTTAACTTTAAAAAATGAAATGAAGAAATTAAAATGTATTTAATCTCAAGAACACACCCTGTTAACTCTCTCTGTTAGAAGCAAATAAAACTTGTGGGAAATGAAATCAAAACCTTCCTTTTAAATAGGTTTCCTACTGCTAATTTAGGACACCTCACTGTTAGGTGTTGTTGATGAAATAAGACCATTATCCAAAGTTGGAATTAGAAAAGGAAGGGTGACTAATTATTGCTGTTAATGGAAATCATATGGCTTTGTAGAATTACCACCTGGCATTCCATCTATATAAAATTCTCAAAAGTATGAATAAGAGGCACAAACTGAAAGATCCATGGTCAAGGTCAGAGGATCAGCATTGATGGTTTAACTTTCCTAGAGAATAATAAGATTTCAGGACTTAGAAAGAAAGTTACTTAATTTCCTATCCACTCATACATACATCACCATCAACACCCTCAAAAATAGTTGTTAAGTTTGCTTCATAAATAATTTTACCCAAAACCACATATTAAAAAATATAGTTAAAAAATTAAACACTCTGATAAAAAGGCAGATATTGTCAGACAGGATAAAAAATAAAAGACCCTTAAGAAAAAAATGAGTTGAAAGAAAAAATATGGAAAAAGTATACCATGAAATATAAACATATGGGAGCTAGGATGGCTATAATATCAGATAAAGTAAATTTTAAGACAATATTTCTAGGGACAAAGAAGGAAATTTCATAATCATAAAAGGGTCAGTGCATCAAGAAGATAAAATAATTATATATGTATACACACTTAAGAAAGAAATCTGAACTAAAGAATGGATGTAAGTAAACAGCACCCAGTCTAACATCTAGTTCCTAAGAGACTTTTACATAATGCACCTCTGCTTTATGATAATTTTATCTTCTTGTTTGAATTTGTAACTTGATTTTGCATTTAACACAGAAATAATATAGTCCAAGAAACTTTAATTTCTAACAAGAATTGTTATTGAGTGCATTTCTGTCTGGAGCACCAACTAGTGATTTTTATTAGAGGGTATTAAATATTGAATCATATACCTCCAAGAGAGCTGTAGAAATCCTAACCCCTCTGCCCATAAATGTGACCATATTTGGAAATATGACCATTGCAGATGGAATTACATTTAAAATGCAGTCATACTAGAGTAGGATGGGCTCTTATTACAAATAACAGTGTCCTTATAAGAAGGGGAGAAGAGACATAGACATTGAAGAAGATGGCCATGAGACAGTGGAGGTGGAGATTGAAGTACTGCAGCTGCAAGACAAACCATTACCCAAAACTTCTTTAGTATAGTAGGGCTGCTCTAACAAAGGACTGCGAACTTGATTGCTTAGAAAAACATAAATTTATTGTCTCACTGTTCTGGAGGCTAGAAGTCTGAAATTAAGGTGTTGGCAGTATCATGATCCCTTTAACATCACTAGGGAAGAATCTGTTCCCTGCCTCTCTCTTGGCTTCTGGTGGTGTTTGGAAATCCTTGGTATTACTTGGCTTGTGACAGCATAACTCTAATCTCTGCCTCCATCTACACATGCCCATCTTTTTTGTCTCCATGTTCACATGGCATTAGCTTTCTGCATCTGTCTTATACCAGTTCCAATCACATTTTTCACTCAAAACCTTGAAGATGTCCTCTCACCTTTTGATAATTATATATGTATACACACAACTCATTATCTACAGTAGCTTCAGAGTAATATTTGGTGATGGTTCCATTCTGAGTACTGCTCAGTGCTTAGTAGCCTGAAGCAGGAGGGAAAGAGTTTTCCCTGCTGAAGCTACCCAGCAATCTGTGTTCAGCCTCCCATCTCTTCTGGGATGGGATACTGTACTCCTGGTGCAGCTACTCTGCTATATACCAGCTTGTGCTCCTCAGTAATATGACTGGTCAAGGCCTACTGCTGCTCCCTGAGGGCATAACTCTTTCCTTTTGCTTTCACTGCCACAGTCTTCACCTTGGCCAAGGATTGGCAGTAAACCCCAGAAGCTAGTGAGAGGCAAGAAAAGATTCTCTCCTATAGGTTTTAAGGAGCATGTCCCTACTGACACCTTAATTTTGGAAATCTAGTCTCCCAAACTATGTAACAATAAATTTCTATTGTTTTAAGCCACCTGGTTTTTGGTACTTTGTTGTGGTAGTCCTAGGAATCTAATACAGATGGCATACCTTATAGAATAAATTGTAAATCTAACATTCTCCCTAATTACAAACATTAAATTGATCTTTAATGTTTATAGAGTAATTGCTGTATGATTAGAACATATGATAGGCCTTACCCTTTGTTATATATCTTATGTATATATTATGATACAATTATCCTCATGTATCAGAGCTGTATCTGAGTTTCAGATAGGTTAAATAACACACTCAACATTGCATAGTCAGTAGGTAGTAGATCCAGTATTTAGAGCCAAGATTGTGATTACATATTATATTAGTTTTCTTTGCAGTAACACAAATTACCACAAACTTAGCAGAATAGCTATTTATTAGCTCAAAGTTCTGTAGACCAGAAACCAGATGGGCTTGATTGATTTCTATGCTTATGGAATCACAATGCTAAAATTAGTGAGTCCAGTGGGCTAAGCTCTTATTTGAAGGTTCTGGGAAAGAATCTACTTCCAGACATGCTCAAATTGTTGTCAGAATTCAGTTCCTGGGAAGCGCCTGTGGCTCAATCAGTAGGGTTCCCGTTTACCATACGGGAGGACCTGGGTTCGGTTTCCCGGGCAGCCTGGTGAAGGCAAGCCCGCCCGCACGGCGTGGTTAGCTGACCCAGCGAGCACAAGCAGCAAGGGGGAGATAAATGAATAAATAAATAAAATCTTAAAAAAAAAAAAGAATTCAGTTCCTTGTGGCTATAAGACTGAGATTGCTGTTTCCTTGCTGAGTGTTAGCTGTGGCCATTATCTGTTCCATAAGGCTCCTTATACTCCTTCTCAAATGGGCCCCTCTGTCAGCAAACCAGCAGTAGTGTGGTAAGTTATTTTTTTAATATATGACAGCAAAAGTTTGTTATACTTTTAATAATTTTCTCTGTTCCATTATTTTTTAAAAAGGAAATTTTTATTAGAGAAGTTGTGACCTTATAAAACAGTCACGCATAATGTGCAGAGTTCCAGTACATCACCCCTCCATCGACACCTTACATTGCTGTGGAATATTTGTTACAGATTACAAAAGACCATGATCAGACTATTACCTCTAACTATCGTCCACAGTGTACACTTGGTGTATTTTTCCATACACCCCCTATTATTAACAATATGTGTTAGTATTGTACATTTGCTGTAGTTCATGAGAGAACACTCTCATATTGTACCATTAACCACAGTCCATCTTCCACCACAAGATTCACTGTCTTATATGGTCCCATGCCTTGCACATTCTGTCCAAAGTGTACATTCATTGGCTCTCACTTTCATCACAGAGTTCTGCAGTCATCTCCCCAGCAAACCTTTGGACATTTTCCTTAGGACACACACACAAAAAAATCCTATATTCCTTATTATTGTCTCTTAGTGTTGACACAGTACCTTCTTTGACACTGATGCAAGAATATTACAACATTGCTGTTAACTATAGTCTGTCTGACTTCCCCTTTCAGACTAGCCAGAGAAAGTTCTTTACTTTTAAGGAATCATATAACTAGAATAGGCCCATGTGAATAAGGCCCTTATCTCAAAGTCAACTGTGCCATATAACATTATGGGATATATGGGATATTAACTGTTCATTCCTGTTAGGTTTTTAAATTTTTTTATGTTTGAAAGGTTTATCTTTTTCTCTCTTTGTTGGTATTTGATATTTAGGAAGAATCTTAAAAAGACTATATTGGAGACTGCTAGCAGGGTATTCCTTAAAACTAGAAATCCATTTTTTTTTACAGTGCCACTAGAATAAAGGTCATGAATCACCTATTTGAAAGTACTTGATAGTACTTAAAAAGTGCTCTGTACAGCAAATATAAACCAAGTCACACCAAGGAACATCATGATGAAATTTTAGAATATTAGAAAAAAAAAAGAAGATCCTAAAAATATTGAGAGAGAGAGGAAAAATGAGAAAGAAAGGAAGGAAAAGAGGAAGGGAGGGATGAAAGAAGAAGGAAAGGAAAGAAAGAGGAAAAATCAATTTCCTAAAACAAACATTAACTTGGAATGAATGTATTGGACTTTTCAACGAAATTGCTGATATTATTTCACAATTGACTGCCAGTATTTTGGGAGAAATTATATTTAAGTATATAATACCATACCTCACCAAATAACCAAATAAAAAAGATACTTTAAGACATGTTAGGATTGTGATAATTTATCTTCCTAATACATTTTCTTCAGACATGAATTGTGCAGGATTTTCAAGAATATTATTGAATAGACCAAAATGAGAAAGATCTCTGATTTAGAAGCACTGAATTTAAATCAAGAGGACAAAGTAACAACCGGAAGAGAGATGTTCATCAAAACTAAGACATATAGAACCCTGACACAGAAGGAGGATTAAAATTTCCAGAATACAAACCTCTAAGAAAAAAATGCACATACACTAAATATTATATCTGGCATTATTCAATTTTTGATACAAAGGTAGTAGAGGAAAATTTAGCAAAGAGAAAAAACAGACACCAGGAAAAATGCTATTAATTTATTACTATAACCTTATCAGAAATCTGGTAGAATAGAGATTTCTAGGTTTGCAAAAAATGAAGTTAAATCTTTATCTACAGTAGCAAGAAAGTGGATACATTCTGGAATTTATACATCAAAAGTAAGATAATAACAAGGAATAACAGCTCAAATTATTAAAAGTGTTTGACTTGGTGAGGTGTCATAGTTGGCATTGGGAAGGAATTGCTATTTGTAATGAATATCATATCATCGCTTTATATATAAACAAAAACAAACAAACCACTATTTATTTGCTCTGATAAAAACAGAGAAAAAAAAAAAGCATATTAAAAGCTCCCATAGTGTGTCTAGCTTCCTAGAGTTGTTGCAACAAATAACCACAACTAGATATAAAAGCAGAAATCTATTAGACTCACACTTCTGGAGGTTAGATGTCTGAAATCAATATATAGACAGTGCCAAGCTCTCAGAAAAATCTGTAGGGGAGAATTCTTCCTTGCCCTTACTGGCTTCTGGTGTTTGCCTGCAATCTTTCACATTACCTGGCTTGCAATTGTGTCACTGTAATCTCTGTGTCTGACCTCACACGGACTTCTTTCATGTCTCCATTTGTGTCTCTTCTTCCCCTTTCATAAGGACACCAGTCATTGCATTTAGGGTCCACCTTATTCACAGTATGGTCTCACCTTAATTTCATTAATATAGATATTTTAAATTGTAATGACCATATAGCAAAATATAGCAAAAGTAAAGGGTTTTAAATGATTTCCCAACAATTATGTGATTCTTTGTACTATCTATTTGTAAAAGATGCAAAACTGTGTATATTATGGCTGAAGGTAGCCTTATAAATTACTTGCATAAAGTGCATATGTTTTTGAATGAATGTTATGCTATGATTGTGAAAAAAGATATTTTCTTGTTAACTGGATTATTTAATAATGGATTGTTAAGTTAAATTTGACCAAAAATGTCATTTCATAGGCTACAGTGCTTCAGTTATTTTCCCAACAGTAGAGTATTATTTTTGATAGAGAAACTAAATTTGATGTCTCTGATCCCTTGTTCTCTTATGATATTGTGACACTATATGATATTGTAAGAATAATATACATAGAATTGATAAAATAAAACAAAATGCTGCTGACAGAATATGTTTTTCCATGACCATAATACACATTTATAAATTTATAATGCAGAATAAACGTAACTATAGAAGACAGACAATAATGGTTAAGTGAAATCTTCTATTTTTAGCATTTTGATATATACACTATGATTAAGGAAGGATTGTCACCTTGGATTAATATTCAAAAATTTTCCTTACCCATGAAGGAACAGTAATAAGAATAAAATTGTAGTTTGTTTTGCATGCATAGGTTCTCTTTTCTCCACCTAATAATAAATATGAACTTGATTACTTCTTATCAGAAAAATGTTTATTAAGAGGTAAAGATGGTTCAGAAAATGTGAGTCAAATATCTAGACTGGATAATGGGGGTGGACATGACAAAAGAAAACAAACAAAAAGCGGCTATGTCCTTGAACTAAAAGTGAGAGATTCAATAGTTCAGAACCACTATTCCCCAAGTATAGCTTTTATTACTTTTTACTTAGATAGACTCTTGCACCGATTTTCCCCTCAAGACTGCTTGTTCATATCATCTGCAGTAACTGTCAAGATAAATTGAAAATTCCAGAACATATGACATCTAAATACAATGGGAGCTATATTTATGCCAGCTATTTCAGCATGTCATATTATAAATTTCTTCACTCAAAAATGGAGTTCTTTGCTGGTAAGAGACAGATAAATGACAGCACCCTGTGAAGAATTTTATTTTTTTAGTCTGGGATGTCTATTAGTCATTTATTTCTCAAATTATAACATATAATGAAAGCTAAATGTAATGTGTCTTGAAAATAAAATCTGTGAATGTGTTTGAGCTTTGAATTATAATAAAGATTTAATTTTAATTTAAACATCTCTGTACTTAGATATTTGAAAGTAAAAAAATTATATATTGATTTAAAAGTATCAGCGTTTCTATGCAGAGCATTTGTTATAGTGGTCAAAGGTGACCTTTTTAAAAGCTATAAAATACAATATTCTCTTCATAGATATCTGTCTTAATTGAACTTGATATGGAACAAATCTTAAGAAATGTTTGTTGAAATGCTTCTGCTATTAATAACTGTTACAAAATTAAATTATTAATGATTCTGTGGCTTAATCTTTAAAGAGGAGAAAAAATCTGCTATGTTAGGCCACTGTGTTGAGAACAGCATTTATTTAATGATTTGAATTTTACAGTAGGAGAAATTCAGAATCTTTACTTAATACCTATATTAAATAATTAGTTAAATGAGTAGAAAATATAGTGGTGCTATTTATTGTTTCAAAAGCATTATAAACTAGATTTTATATATTAGATATCTATATAGGTCTTCTTTTCACCAGTCTCTTCTTACATAAAATCATTCTTCAGGTAGCACACTGAGATATTTAAATTTATTGTTTTGTCTCTATACATAATTGTGAGTTCACTGATGACAGGGAAGATTTTCTCTGCAGTACTTATCACACTACCTAAGGCATAATACATACTCAATATTTTTTTAAATCATGAGAGGGTTTGGTGCACCATATTAGAATAAAAGGCAAAGAATAAGCAATGGTTATAAGAGTGATGAATTCTGGATGGTAATGCCTACACAGAGCTGAATATGTGTGTAATTACATAATATGAATTTTATCTATGATAAATACATGTCCCAATGAAATATAATTTTGGAGATGATAAAAAATTTCATCTAGAGGGATATCATAAGAAATGGCAGTATGGAGCCCCATGTATTGTCTCACACTGAAGCAGCCATTCTGAAAAAAAACTGACAGAATCAACGTTTTAGAATTCTGGAATCTAATGAAAGACTTACAGCAACCAGTGGTAAGGGGGAGTAGTTAATGAAGAAAGAGTTTGCTAAATTTTGGTAGGAAATCTTTGTGACATTTTTTGCTTACTTGTCTACTAATCTCCATTTTTCAGCTCAGTGGTGACCATGGTGATGGCAGCCCACATTCCTGTATTAGTAGGGGCAATAAACACTTTGTTCTCAGAATATCGAGGTTGTGCATTTTGACCTGTCTGGTGGTTCCTGGAGGGACCAGCACAGTGAATTGCCTTTGTTTCCACTTCTTCTTTCTTGAATAACTTCCTGGACAGAATGTATCAAAAGCATAAAGATATATAATCCTCACATTTTTTTTCAACTTTTCAACTCTACAACTTTAAAAAAATTATAGAAAATGAAAGTATTTAAAAGACTAGTCACCCTCATTTGGGTAGAATTGCACTGTGGTCAAATCTTTCCAGTTGAACAGAAAATATAACTATTTTTTTAAACAGAGTTGAAGTCCAATCTAGGAAGAGCCATTTTATCTACAAGACAAGGAAAATCTCCTGAATCCAACATCTCCCAGTTGAAACTGGAAGGACAAACTGTTGGGGAGTGCCTGGCATTCCAGTTACAGTTACATGGGGAGAGAGCAAGCCCTTGGTGCTCAGTTGTTAGTAAACACTTCTGCTTCAAGATGGCATCTTCTGTCAAAGTCAGAGCAGAGCTGAGACTTGGACAACATTCACCAGCAATGGTGCTAAGGGAGAAATGAGCAAGATTACCTCTTTATTATTAAAGTCCTCTGTTTTAATTTGCTAAAGGACTTACAATGCAAAATACAAGAAATGGGTTGGCTCTTATAAAGGGGATTTATTTGGGGTTAAAACTTATATTTCTGAGACTGTGAAATATCCAAATCAAGGCACCATCAGAGTTGCTTTTTCACCAAAGTCAGCTACTGTTGATACTGTTGTCCAGCCATATGGTGAAGCAAGATGGCCACTGACCTTTGCTGAAGTTGTTGCCTTTCCCTCTAGGATCTCCCATCTCTTGGAGATTAGCTGTAGGCACCCAGGCATAGGACCTGTCTCTATCCGGACCTCCTCTATCAGTCTCGGCTGCTCTGCCTTCTTCCCAAATTCAGCTGCAAGTTATCAGGCATATGGTTCATCTCTCTCTGGGCCTTAGCTCTTTGAGCTTCTCAGGGGCATCTCTGCCTTTCTGAAGCTATAGGCAAACCTGAAGTGCTCTCTTTCATATGACCAAGCCAAAATAGCAGAGCTTTCTTTTCCGGTGCATCTCCATTTACATCAGACCCAGCAAGAGGGCAGAGACACAACTTGAGTCATGCCTCAGTGATGACCAGTTGTAAAGGTCTCACACCCACAGGAATGGGTTAGTTTTAAAAAAATCTTCCTCTTTTAAGGATTTTTAAAAGAATTTCAAATGGCCACACCCTGCTTCCCAGCCAAGGACATTCCATTTCCTGCAAGTCCATTAGAAAAGGTACCATTCTATGCCACAATCCATTGGGGAATGATCTTGGATGTTGAAGACACTGGAGTTGTTACTGGTCAATTTGATTCTCAGAGATAAAAGCAAGACATCCAATTTATCTGTATCATCCTTTAGAAGAGAACCATTTCTGCAGGTTTGGTATATATCAGAACAAGAGCATCTTCAGCGAGGAACATATCATTCTCTTCAATACAGCACTGTTTGAAGCAAGATCCTGAAAACTGGTGCTTTCATGACTTGATATGCTCTCTTCTATTGTGATATTTTGCACTGTTTCTATTACAAAAAGCCTGGGAAGGAGAAGGCTGAGGATGACAGTAATTATGGAAACAAGGGCTTAAAAGGTATGTAAATAATACTAAGGAACACACCATGAAAGATGCATGCCCAGGGACAAACATATGCTCAGAATATACCAGAGAGGACTTTAAGCCTTGGACCCCCAGGTAGTTTGGAGCTCTAGACAATAAACAGGTGAGTCTAATACAGAGTTATAGGTGATTTGACTAAACATTGAAAGAGCGCCCCTGCTCAGAGCCAAACTGACAAGAGTTTTGCTTATTTGTTTGTTTTTTTGGATGCAGGTATTTAAGGAAATCTCTTTCAGATCACTTGCCGACTGTCAAACAATGTAGGTGACTCCAGTGATCACAGATGACAGGATCACAGTCTAAAAAAATAGTTTTGGAAAATCATTAAACAAATAGATGACTGTACCCTCAACAAAAAACAAGAGCATACCATTGGAAGGAGAGAAAATCTAATTAATAGAGTTACCACATTATAATATTCAGTATGTGATGCTTTCAACAAAAAAATTGCAAGATATACAAAGAAACAGAAAGGTATGACCCATTCATAGGGAAAAAAAGAAATGTAGAGAAACCATACTGGAGAAGGCCCATACATTGAACTAATAAGATAAAGACTTTAAATCAATTGTGTTAAATATGCACAAAGAGTTAGAAGAAAACATAGACAAAGAAATAAAAGAAATCGAGAGAAGGATGTTAGAACAGTTAGGAAAATTAATGAAGAGATACATGTTATATAAAGGAAACAGAAGTTCTAGAGCTAAAACCTTACATGAGTGAAATGAAAATTTCACTGCCTGGGTACAATCGTAGGTTTGAATAGGTAAAAGAAAGAATCAGTGAACTTGAAGATAGGATAGTTGAAAGAATCCAATCTTAGGAAAAGAATGATGAAAAATCAAGAGTTTAAGGGACTTCGGGGACAGCACACAGTGTATTACCATATGCATTATGGGACTCGCAGAAGCAGAGGAGAGAGAGGAAGGCACATAGTGAATATTTGACAAAATAATCACTGAAAACTTACAAAATTTGGTGAAAGACATGAAGTTACATATCCAAGAAGCTCAATGAACTCCAATTATTTGAAGCTCAAAAAGAGTAACACCTAGGCACATTATAATCAGACTGTAGAAAGACAAAGACAATGAATCTTGAAAGTAGAAAATTTTCCCTCAATATACAAGAGATCATCAGTAAGGTTAACAGTTGATTTATCATCAAAATCCAGGAGCTGGAAGGCACTGGGATGGCACATTTAAACTACTGAAAGCAAATACTATCAACCAAGAATTCTATATCTAGGAAAAGTTTCCTCCAAGAATAATGGAGGTATTAATACATTCCATGATTTAAAAAAAAAAAAAAAGAAAAAAAAATGCTGAGGGAATTCATTGCTTGTAGACCTTCACAGCAAGAAATAATAAAAGGAGTATTTCCAGTTGAAATCAAGTTGCATTACATGGTAATTAGAAAGCATATTAAAAAAAGAACTCTGGGAAAAGCAACTATTAGGTAACTATAAAAGTCAGTATAATACTGTTTTGTTTCTAACTCCTTATTTTTTGTTTCTCATTATGTTTAAAAGATAATTGCAGAAATCTTGGAAATTGTAGGTCTGTGGTTAAACCTACAATGGTGGGAATATTCTTCTGGCAAATATGACTTGGGAAGATTACTGGTGCAAGACAATGGGGAGCAGATATTTGGGACAGGGCACACCTGGGGCATGTCTCTACAGGATATGAAAGTTTTCATCTTATCATAGTGTGTTATCTCAGTGGGTGGAGACCCACACAATAAACAAGAAAATATTAAACACTGATCCTGGGGAGTCCTGCTATGTTGTCAATTAGAGAACATAATTGACAGTGCCTAAGAACTGTCAATTATCTATCAAGAATATAGGAAGTGCCTAATAATCAAGAATATAGGAAGTGCTTAATAAAAGAAAACAGACAAATATGTTAAGCCCTCAATATTATTGCATGTAACGATGAACCTTACTCTTCAAAAATTGTAACTTAGTGGTTACCATAGGTTCCACTATGGGAAGGGGAGGGAAGAATAGCATAGATTGAACATAGGGCATTTTTAGGGCATTGGGATTGTTCTGCATGATCTTGCAATGACAGTTCCAGGCCATTTTAAATTTTATTAAAACCTATTAAAGTGTACCATCAAAATGTAAACAATAGTGTAAACCATTGGCCATGATTAGTAGCAATGCTTCAATATTTGTACATCAATTGTAACAAATTTACCATACACATGTAAAATGTTATTAATAAGGTAGAGTGGGAGAGTAGGAGGGGTGTGGGTATGGGGGTATCCCCTATAATTTCTATATGACTTTTCTGTAACATAAAGCTTCTTTGAAGATAAAGTGGAAAAAAAAAGGCAGTGGGGGAACATATGGGAGAAATTGTCACTGTACATATAACAGGTTTTATAGTCATGAAAAACACAATGAATTTTTAAAAATTTTATTATGATTTTTTATTTTTGTATTTTTTATTAGTAGTAGTATCTTAGTTTTTTGTTATTTTTATTTATTTTTTGGCTTTGGTTTTGGGGCATTTTGGATCACAGAAGGGTCACAACTGTGACAGGAGAGGATCACTGCTGTTGGGTGTGAGTGATGGGGGGATGTGTGCACATGAAGCATGCCTCTATGACATATAAATATGCTGTGGACATAGGGCATTGTCTCGGTTGGTGGAGACTCACAAAATAACCAAAAGAATATTTAATTCCCATCCTAAGAAGTTCAGTTATATTCCCTAATAGAGCAGAAAGAATCTCCTGAGTACATGGGCAGTGCCTAGCGAAGGAGGACAGACCATTACACCAGGCTCTTGATATTTGTGGTTTTACTTATGAAACTTGTTCTTGTGTAATTGAAACTTAGCCTAGTATTATATATTCCTTAAGAGTTACCTCCTGAAAACCTCCTTGTTGCTCAAATTTGGCCTCTCTCTAAGCCAAACACAGCAAATAATGCACTACCTTCCCCCTGGCTTGGGACATGACGTCAGGGTGAGCTTCCCTGGCACTGAGAGATATTACCAGCACTTATTAGAGATGAATCTGGAAAACGACTTTCAACTAAAAGCAGGAAATATGTAATACAAATGAGTTTTTATGGCTAAGAAGTTTCAAAGCGAGTCGGGAAATTATTCCAGAGGTTATGCTTATGCATGTCTCAGCAGGATCTCGTTGACTGCCACAGTAAACAGTACCTCAAACAGCTGGGCTCCTGAAGGCTTTAGAGACATCTAGACACTATAGGTAGGGCAGACAATCTCAGGAATTTGGCACCATGTCAGTGGACTTTACTTTGAAATATATGCTCCCCAATGTAACAAAGTTAGACTCATTTATAATTTCCCTACACATGGTTCTTCTGCCCCTTTTATTTGAACCTATAAATGTCACTATACTTATCAAATATATATACCAAAGACTTAAATCTTCACTTTGTTTCTATGGCGGTTGAGCCCTGACTCTCAGCAGAGTTGCAATACTTACTCTCCAGTTCACTGGACATACTCAGGACAACTAACTAAAGGATGATGATCGACAACACCCATCCCAGGAAGTAGAGTGTCTGCAACTGCAAGCAATACAGTTCCCTCCATCTTCCCCATCGGTAATAAGCCCCCTCATTTGGAGGCAGTGTGGGCATCATCATTCCAAAATCCTCAAGATTGAGGAACAAACAAACACAAGGGGGGAAAGCAACTATGGACTAAAGTAGATACTATTGTTCTAGAAATGGAAGAACTTTTGTCATTGATATAATGGCAGTGGCCACCAGAGATTCTGAAAGGAGGGAGAGGGAAGAATAGGTGGAAGACGGGAGCATTTGGGGGGACATTGGAATTGCCCTGCATGATATTGCAATGATGGAAACAAGCCATTATACATTTTGTCAAAACCTATAAAATTTTGCTGGGCAAAGTGTAAACTATAGCCCATGATTAGTAAAATGCTTCAAGTATGTGTTCATCAATTGTAACAAGTATACCATGCTAATGAAAGATGTTGTTAATATGGGAAAGTATGGGAGGGGTAAGGAGTAAAGTATATGGTAATCTCCTGTATTTTTTTTTGTAACATTTATGTAATCTAATGCTACTTTAAAAAAAATTTAAGAAGATAATTGCATAAAAAGTAATGATAAATCTCTGTTAATGGTCACATAATTAAAAAACCAGAAAATAACAAGTGTTGGTAAGGATATGGAGAAATTGGAACTCTTATGCATTACTGGTTGGAAAATGGTTCAACCACTGTAGAAAATTTAGTCTGGCAGTTCCTCAAAATTTAAATATAGAAGTACTATATATGACACAGATTCCATTCCTAGGTATATACATAAAAGAACTAAAAATGGGGACTCAAATCTTTGTAAATGTCTGTTTATAGCAGAACTATTCACAATAGCCAAAAGGTGAAAATAACACAAATAGTTCAATGGATGAATGGATAAATGAATTGTGACATATACAGAGAGTAGAATATGGTTCAGCCATAAAAAGGAATGAATTACAGATACTTGCTACAAAATGGATGAATTTCAAATTATTACACTAAGTAAAAGATGTAAGACACAAAAGGTCACATATTGTACAATTCCATTTATATGAATATCCAGAATATGCAAATACATAGAAAGAGAATGCAGATTGATAGTTATCAGTTGCAGTAAGGGGATGAAATATGGGATGTGACTGGTTGATGAGTAAGGGGTTTTCTTTAGGGTGATGAAAAGATTTTGTAACTAGATAAGGGTGGTGGTTGAACAACATTGTCAATGTACTAAATTCCACTTTAAAATAGTTAATTTTATGTTATGTGCATTTCACTTCAATAAAAATTCTTCTCTACTATTTTATCCCTTTTCTTTTTATAACTAGTTCACTTTATAATAGATATAACTATTTTGTTGTTTTCCTGGCTTTCCAGAATCCACCATCACCATTGTCTATGAGGTTGTTGGGAAATAGTATGCCACCTGCTACTACGGATGTTGAAGTGGGAAGAATCTTCATTTCCCAAATGCCTAGTAATATAGGCTTGTATACATGGCTTATGTTTTGCTAATAATAAAGTTCTGACAAGAACTTTGAATATGGAGCTAGTGGGTCCAAGATAAAAAGTATTGTTATGATTCCATTATGGTAAGGTATGACAGGGTCATTTCATATTGATATGCTAGCAGGGACAACATCAAGATGGGAATGTTCATGGTAAACTGTGGTGGTTTCTCTACCCCCTTCTTTGCTTTAAAAACTGTCCTCGTTCCTGAATTTCTTTCAAATGTGATCCTTTTTCCTCCATTAAAATCTGTGTTTCTTAAATTCTTCAGTAAAATTGTAACTTTGTGTGTGTATATGTGTGTGTGTGTAGGGGGAGGGAGGTTGTACCATTTACAAACACTTCCACTGATATTTAGCCAGAATAGGTTTCAAGACCTTTGACAGATATATTCATAATCAATTATTTACAGTTTCCTAATATTTGTGCTGTATGTATATTCAGATTTCCTGGAAAATACAAGAAGTATTTCATAAACATTGAGAGAGTTGAGCTCCCTGTACATTGGGAAGGAAAAGATCTTAATTTTTTAATATTGTTGGCCGAATCTTATTTGTCATGAAACACAGAAACAGTTTATATGAGTATTATTCTTTTGTTCTGTTTTTAATAGTGGCTTGGGCTTTCTTTAGAAGATTTTGCACAGTTGGAACTATAATAATAAAAATGTAATTTTTTTTCAGATGAACATTCCACTGCTTAATTTTGATGAATTTTACATCATTCCCAGTACTTTTAATGTGGTAGAAGAAGAACAAACTTCTCACTTATCACAAGATTTTTTAATGGACTACAGTAGTTTAAGTTTATTAAAAAAAAATAGTGTGATAATTTGTAGTAAAAAGTCTATAAAAATTGATCCCCTGTTGACAACATTGTATTGGCATCCATTTGGTACCATATTGCAGTGTCACACGAGACACATTACATTTCTTGTTGCCAGCAAGCTGACATCTGGTTCATAACTTTTATTGTGGTTAGAGTGTTGCTTGGTAAAGCATAAATACAGTAAATCTAGTATGAAGGAAATACCAACTTGAAATTCCAAGGGAGAAGCACTCAAATGTCAGAACTATTTCCTGTGTCATTAATTTCTAATTGTGTGTTTTAAAAATTAACTGTTTTTATAACAGTATCTAGGTTCAAATGTAAAACCAACAAACAAAGAAATTGAAGTAAATGAAATTTTGAGGACAGTAAAAGTAATATTCCCGGATGTGATATAATTTTCCTCTCTCACAAGAAATAATGGGTTTTACTAGTGGTTTAGTGTTAAGGAATTGGGGAAAACTTTAGAAAATTATCAAATCACATGCTGTGAATATTAATTGCTTCCAATTGTAATATATTAATTGACTATCAATAAATTGATGATCACAAAACATAGCAGGCATTTATATTCTATATAGTATTCTTCTGACAGCCAAACCTATTACAAATATCCAGGTTTGTGTAAGCTAATAATGTGGAGCAAGAAGATCTTAAAGGTGGAAATCTTCAGGTACTACTTTGAATCTAAGTATATATAATATTTCTGAATTATGCCTGAGTTTGTGTATTATGAGTCTGGGTAGAAGTATATTGACAAAATGAGGATACGAAGAACTACCATTAATTGTAAATAATAACTGGAATGGTTATAGTAACCTGGAATCAAATTTATCCAAGCTATATTGAAAATTCAAAAGTATTCATTTCTATCTAAACTCTGAACTCATTAATTCAATTTAGTTTAGCACCAATATTTGAAAAAGATTTCTTAATAGATGTGGCTTAACCAAGCTATTTATGTAAAAGAATCAAGATTTTGAGTTGCTTTTGTTGCTGCTGCTGAGTTTTTCATTCCTCCTTTATATATGCAAGTGATTATTTGTTCCTATGCTTAAATAATTATCCACATTTCTAGTAATACCCTGTATGAAAGTTATTATTCATTATGCTAATAGTATATGTTAACTTGGAAGAAACCCCCTGTATTTGTTTTGTGTTGAAAGACTGTGAATCATGTTGGAGAATAAAATATTAAATGCATGTGGGGTTAATTTATTAGTTGATTGGAAAATCATTTTCATTGGCTCAAATTCCAAGTTTAAATATTTAAAGTTATAATTAATCATAAACATGTGAAGGACCTAACATTCTAGGAATAATGGAATATACATGAAGGAAGAGACTTAAAACACAATTAAGTGTTTTTCTTAAATTGTGGACACATTAGCTTAAATCTAAAGATGTTTTTTAGATAACAAATACATTTAGAATTGAAGAAATCAGCTTATGAGAAAAGTACTGAGATAATTATGAATCCAAAACTCAACTCCCCAAATGGTAGTGACTGAAAATTGTTCCCCAGTTTAGAATACCTAAGAACTGAGCAGTGTATTTGAGTCTATGGCATACTTTTACCTGTATCAGAAACCTTTGTTTTTTTTTTTTTTAAATTCAAACTCTTAGACTGAATGATTCTACCAAATCTTCATCCCTGGGAGAGGTAATATATTTTCATTAAGCATCCTTGTTGAAATAATATGCACAGTAAAATTTGAAAAACATTTACTTAAAGATTTAGTACCTATATTATATATGTTGAACAGTAAATTTAGTTATGATGATGTCAAATTCTATACCACTAGAGTGCAAAATATATACCTCCTTTGAAATTACTACCACAATTTGTAGAACATTATTAATACTTTCAGGTGTAGATTTAAGATTTGTAAATTTTCATGGAAAAATCAAGAATTTAGGAATAATGGAACCATAAGGAGTATGGTCTGCTTACTTTCCAATTCCCAAAGACATGAAAATTCAGGATCAGTCTGGGCCAACACCAATATTCAAATGTGTCAGAAAGAGTGGTGATGGTCAGTATTCGGTGTCGTGGTTCTGGGATATGGAACTCTATCTAGTAAGAATTAGGGTGATAGAGAACACTACCAAGTGAAACAGGATCTAGAAAATTATTCTTGCCCTATGGTTAGAGAAGGTGAAAGTGGAATGAAATAGGACATATTGTTACAGCATTATGAATCTGAGAATTCAGGATTATATGACTTGAGCTGAAGGGGAACCATGAGAGTTGCTTGGGCTTTTTTTACCTGGCACAGAGAACTGGGATACACATCAAGTTTGATCACGCAAGGGAGTTTGTTAAGCTGACGGAGATCTGGAGACAAAGTCTGAAATCAGCCTCCCTAAAAAGCAGAAGCAGCAGTGTTTTATTGGCTTGTGTAGGGGAGGAGTTCAAACGGTTGTGTTATAAGATTGACAGGTGGGGAAGGTTTGCATCTCATGCCTCCTCTATAGCACTAAATGCTATAACATGCTGGTCATACATTCCATGTACAGAAAGTGGTGTCTAAATCCCACTCAGAGGTAGAGAGTTTACAATTATAATGAGTTAAAGTTCTGCTAAGTTCGTTCTATTACCCTATTGAGTGTGCTGAAAACTGGAAAGTCATAGTTTACGGGTATCTAGATTTTGCAGTTAGCTTCTGACTGCAGCTACTAACTGTACTCTATTTTTGGTTGGTTGGCTTTTTGCAGCAAGGCTAAGATTAGCTTAACAGGGCCTAACAGAGGAAGACAAAAGTTGGGGGGATATTTCTTACAAGTGGTCCTTACAGGGCCAAATATTAAAATTAATGAAAAGAAAGCTGTAATATAAGGATATTCTTTATGCAAACAAAATACAGGGTTTGCACGAAGGATGCCCTTGGATTCCACATGTCTAAGTTCTTAGCACACAGCCAGGTTTAGTCTAATTTGATTCAAGAATTGTGTAGCAATGACAAAGCTTAGTGCATTTAGCTGAGTAAAACCAAGAAAGCAGATGCTGACATGTATCTTTGTCCTTAGGTAATTTGTTAGCACTTGCAGCATATTTATCAATAGAAACAATGCCATGAACAATGGGTAAATATAAATCAATTCATTTCCTTTCAACCAATAGTTGAGTGTTTGCACCCTGAGAGGTACTCTCAGACACTGCTGATAAACCACACAATAAAGCACAGATTCTGCTTTCATCAAACTCACAGAAACTTACAGGAGATTCTAGATTACCTATATGAGTGCTATTAGCATTTCATTTAAAATCTATTCATGAGCTCAAAACAAAAAACAAAAAACTTCGATGTGCTGACTTGACTTGTATTATGAGAAAAAAATTTGTTCCACATTCTCAAAGATCATCTCACACATATATTAAAAAATGTTCTCTTTGTAAGACGATGCCTGATGGTGATAAAAATATTAAATTTTTGCTTGATTTATCAGTTGATTCTGCATTTGTCAATAAACATGAAATTTTTTTCAAAGCACTCACATCCTTAATAATTCAGGAAAATTACTTGAAATGTGTTTGTACCTATTTCTTTGTTATCAATATTATTGCCTTAATTTTTTTTTTTTAATTCTAAGGACTACCATCTTTGGAAAAAATAATTCAATATATTAGACAAAGAATGAAACAAATACATGTTTGCATTTGATGTGGGAAGTCCTAATAGCCAAGAATTGCTTACCCCTTAAAACTTAATTATATATTTGTTGTATATGAACCACACACAAATTGAGTCCAAATGAATGCCTTGGTTTAAAGTGTTTTATATTTTTCTTTCTTGTAGCATATTGTAAATGATAACATAATTACTTTCTTTGCATAAGAATATAATATTGATAAGTCAATAGATAAATGAAAGACATGTTCTGTTGGCTTTCCTCTAATTTTATCACTGACTACTTCTCAGTAACACCACTAATATCATTTCAGTCCAAAGCACCATCATCTCTTACCTCAATTAACCTCCCCTCCGGTTGTCTGGTTTCTACACTTACACCCCACATTATACTTTTTACTGTGTAGCCCAGGTGGTCTTTTGAAAATTCAAATCAGCCTATTTCCCCAGTTACAATTCACCACTTCCTTTCAATTCCAGTGATTATCTAGGGAACCTCTTTCTTTGACTTCATCTCATACAGCTGTTATTTCATTCACTACACTCCCATCATTTTCTGTCTTTAACTACCAAGGCTGTGTATGGTCTCAGGCCTTTTGCATCTGCTGTTTTCTCTCTATCGAACCTTCTTCCTGTAGATTTTTGCCCTATTGATTATGTCTTACCATTCAGATTTGTGTTATACTGCCATCACCTCAGAGAGAACCTTATTAATACCCATTTAAGGAGGTTCTCCGCCCCAATGACTCTAATAGTTCTTGTAATGCATATCATAATCTTCAGAGCACAATCTTCTTATTTCTTACTGTGAACTTTGCTTTTTATCACCCATATTGGAATATAAGCATTACAAAAGCAGGGATCATGGCTGTCTTTTTTCATTGCACTATCCCCATTGCTTAGGAAAGTGCCAGTCCTGTAGTAGACGCTGAAATAGTTTTGAATGGGTGAAAACTACTTATGACCCCCCCCCCACACACACACACACAAAAAAAAAAACACTTCTGCAATTGAGGAAATAATTTTACAGACTGGTAAAAGTCAATTTTATATTCATTTGTTAATGTATGTGTAGGTCACTGAAACTTGGGTAAAAAGGAGCTTCAAAAGATTTTGCATGAATACTTTGAGAAGGAAGTAAGTCTGTTTTTTTGTGGAAGAAATGATAAAAAATTCAGAGGCAAAATAAATAGCTTCCTCGAGGCAGGAGGCATATAGAACTAAAAATATTTTCACAATAAGTCTTTGAAATATACCTAGTTTGACAATTCTAAATAATCTGCTTATAACCTCTTACTTGATTTATCAACTATAAAACAGAATCTATTGATTACTCACCAAAATAAGAGAACCTTGTTCATTCATATTGTTTTCACCCCTCCCAGATACACATTTTCTCTAGATTATCTACTGAATCAGCTAAGAAGTATTTCTTGCTTAAAGTTTGATGTTTTTCACTGCAATATTATATATTAACATAGTTTCAAATCTCAGAAATTCTTACCCTTTCTTTTCCTTTATTGTTTTTCTTTCATACTGAGTCAGTTGGTCTGTTAGCTCATCTTGATCCTTTTGTTTTCCACTGATTTTCCTCAAATTTCTGGTGATCACTGCTGGTACATTCAGATTTTTGAATCTCTTGAAATCCTAGCAACAGCAGATCCATTTTTTAATATGCTAAATCCCAGGATGGTAACCTCCTCTGCAAGTCTATGCAAGTGGGCAGGATATACCAAAATGTTAAACTGCATAAGTAGCAAAAGGCAGTGTGCCATCTACCACCATCTACATTATTTCCTTTATATTATCCATTGCTTTGATAATAATAAATACAATTTATTATTTTTATTGATTTCCCAGCTTTCTACTAATTGTTCTTTATTCAACAGCTTTTTAAAGAAATTATTGTGATAACTTATATAAAGCCCAAAATTTGCCATTTTAACCATTTTTAAGTGTACAATTCAGTGGCATTAAATCTTCAAAATGCCTCTCTGAATGTATTAGCACAGGTATCCCCATTTTATATATTAGGAAACAAAACTATAGAGTTTTAATAACTTGTCCAAATTTCCACAGGTAGTGGTGGGGCCATTTTTGTATTCTAACAATCTGATTCAAGAGCTCACTACGATTTAATTTTTTTTTTTAGGCCAGTAAAAATAATTTATTTGGGAAATTGGGGAAAGAACAGGTCTTGCTGAGAAATGGGAGAGAAAGACGGAAATACATACCAAGCTTTGGTGCGGGCCCCTCTAGGCAGAGAGAGCCACTATACTTTAATTTTAATACCACCTATTCTAGGAAGATTCCTTAACTTTTCCATCTATGTCTTTGCTTCAGTCTTTTTTGTACCCATTTTAACAATTAGAACTTATACTAAGAACTTTTTAATTTTAATTTCATAAGTCTCAATATAAGTTCTGATTCATTTATATTTTTCCAACTGGTACTGTATTATTGTCTGTATTCTTGTATTCTAGATTTAATAACTTCTAATATTTCTTAAATGAATTAACTAGAACTTCTTTTCATCTGTTATATTTCCTGTATTAACTCTATTTTCTCCAAAGTCTGATACTCTGTTATGACTGAAGTTTCTCTTACCTATTTTCCTTAAGTGTCTGGTATATATTGGATGAACATACATTTATCAATAAATAAAAATTAAATTGATCAAAGAAGCAGAATATGTTTTGTTGGTATAGCATGTTTGTTTCGTTGAGTTAATTTTCCTTAAAATCCCTGTATCGGTTTCCTATTCCTGCATTAACAAATTATCACAAGTTTGGTGGCTTAAAAGAACACAATTTACTATATTACAGTTCTGGAGGCCAGAAGTATAAATCAGTTCATGTAGTTTCTATGTTTTGATCTTTTTTAATTCCGTTTATCTAAAGAGAACAAATGAGCGGTTTGTATTTTACCAGAGTTGGTAAGATTAAACAAGGAAAAGATATGGGGAGAGGAAAATAATTATTTTGGATTCGCTAAGTTTGAGATGCCTAAGAGCCATCTGATTAAAAAGTAGCATT
This sequence comes from Tolypeutes matacus, assembly GCA_026826555.1. Classification (NCBI taxonomy): domain Eukaryota; kingdom Metazoa; phylum Chordata; class Mammalia; order Cingulata; family Chlamyphoridae; genus Tolypeutes; species Tolypeutes matacus. Next base: position 26,818,271 of record JAKSZT010054416.1, read on the forward strand.
GAGTAGTCAGCAGGGAGTTTGTATTTTAAGAAAGGATTAAATGAGAACCACCTAGGAAGAGAAGAAAGTAGGGTCCAGGATGAAGTCCTGACACAATTCACTGTTCAGATTAAGAGAAAACTTAGCAAAGGTGACTTAAAAGGGGTGATTAATGAGGTAGGAATAAAATCAGGAGACAGAAACTAAAGGAAAAGAGGTTTTAAATTAGGAGAAAGGGGTCAACTGTCATTAGTGCCATTAGTGAGACAAGTGAGATAAGAACTCACAAAGGGTGGTTGGCTCTGACTAGATAGAGATCATTGCTGACCTCACCAAGCAGTTCTCCTGGGGTGGTTAGGCAAATTTTAGGAAATAAATGTATTCTTAAATGAGGTTAATTTTATTCAAGGTTTCAAAAAGTATGTTTTCATCTATAGTTACAACATATTTTATAAATGCATGTTTTGTACAATATAGATATCATAGTTAATATGTCATCATTCTATCTATGTTAAAATATATTTTGATGCCATATTAAATAATCAGATATGAAAGTGCAATCAAGCAAGTTGAGAATCAGTCAAATTCTCACATAGAAACATTAATGTTTATATAACAATAGGAAGCATGCTTAAAAACATGTAAATACTTTATTTCTTTGTTGTTTTTATTATAATTAACTGGTTTAAGTTTTCACTATGGCCTGATATGATGAGAAATGGTTTATAGAAGAAGTAGACTTCTAATATCTTAGGTGATGAGTAGAGTTGAGACAGTGGGTAAATAAGAAAGTATCCTATGTAAAGGAATGGTGTGAACAAAGATTTGGACATTGGGTTACATGTGTCCTTGTTAGGGTAAAGAAGACTAATCTGTGAGAAAATTATGCTGGAAAGAAAAAAAATGCTGCTAGTTAGGCTAAGTAATTTAGAGTTTATTTTATAGTACTGAAGTGGCACATGCACATGGTCATATTATGTTTATCTGATACAAAATTTAGATGATTCATTTTTGTTGTGCATGGTTGATTACAATAAGATGATGAACGCCAATTTTTTTAAATTAGAGAAATTGTGAGTTTCAAAGCAATCATGCATACCATACAAGATTCCCATACATCACCAACACCTTGTACTCTTATGAGACATTGTTACAAATGATGAAAGAATATTGTCATATTACTGCTAATTATAGTCCATAGTTTGCATTTAGTGTAGTTTCCCACAAATCACCCTATTGTTAAGACCATGTATTAGTATTGTATATATGTTACAGTTCATTACAAAACATTCTCCTATTTGTAGTGTTAACCACAATCTCATTATCTACCGTGGGGTTCACTGTGTTATACCTTGTACAATCTACCCAGAATGTACAATCTACCCAGAATGTACCCTCAACGACTCTCCATTTCATCAGAGTTGTGCTGTCATCTCAGTCAATTTTAGAATGTTTTCATTACTCCAAAAGGAAAATCCCATAGCCCTTTCCATGCCTCCAGTTGTTGACCCTTAACATTGATATAGTAACTTCTTTGCCATTGCCACAAAAATATTGCAATATTACTGTTAACTATAGTCCATAAGTTACATTATTTGTTTTTTCTCTTGTGTCACCATATTCTTAACACCTTGTAATAGAAGAACATTCTTGTATTTGTACTATTAAACAAAATCCTCATCCACCACCAAAATCACTGTTATAGATTCTCTAGATTATCCACTAGCTTTCTTTCTATTGACATTTATGTCCCTAGACCACCCCTTTTAGCCAAAATCAGCAGTGTTAGTTATACTACTATAATGTCTTATTGTTATCATCAATTCTATTTCCATACATTTACACTTAACCTTATTACAATTTTTACGAAACTCCCTCTTTTCAATGTACATTCTATCTCCAACACTCTATAGTTTAACTTCATAAGTTTACTTATCATATTAAGTTCATATTAGTTATACCATACAATATGTAGTAGATACATAAGATAGAACACTAGTCATCAGTAAGAAGAAATGCAGTTGGGATGCACATGACAACATGGATGAACCTTGAGAACATTATGTTCAGTTAAATAAGTCAGACACGAAAGGAACAAATATTGTGTGAACACTAATTATAATGAAAGCTCTTCTATCAAAGAGAAAGTCCTTATTTAAATGTCCAAAAATGTAACCTATGATGTGTGTATTACTAAAAAGTAAATTTCTTTGTAAAAATTGAATTTTGATAATATACATGAACCCTCAATTAAATTGTCAAAAATATTTATATCCCTACTCTCATCTATTTGATTTCATTTTATTCAGTTAATATATTTATATTTTGTTCGTCCAATCACCTTTCTTAATTTTCTAAAATGATTTAAAATTATTCCTCCATGAGAAAGGATTATTTTAATTTCTTCTCTATCATTTAAAGAGTATCAGAGGCCAAAAGAATGTAGGGATATTTATAGTGCTTTGCTTTTGCCACACTGCTTTTTTCAGTAAATGGGAAAATTAGACTATGATTTAGCAATTCAACCACACAAAATGGCTGCCCATATTTTACTCAAGTAACCGGCAATATACTGGGTAGACTATTCATTATTATAATGTTCATTTTCCTTGTAATGCAATGCCCCTGGCTTTGGCATATTTCTTGAGAACTGCTGCAAGAAAATTCTCCGTGTTTGACAGAAGTCAAGAATTTATGATGTGCCTCTTAGCAGTACTAAGGCAAATAGCAAAAACTGTTATCCTTAGTGTACTTCTGCAAGACTAACACTTGACACTTACATCTGACCTGAGAGTCTGCTTTACAATGCAATTCTGCTTTTATACTGCTTCTCATTTGAAAAATCCCTGTCCAACACAGGCGCAGAAAGATCCAGAATTTCTTCTGTGTGTGACATTTTAATAGAAGACATAAATTCTGGACTGAATTACGTTAATGTTGCCAAGCCAAGTTGAGTTATGATATTAACATCAGCTTCAACTACAGTGCTGACCTTAAATAAAATCAGTTCTTGTTTAGCAGCAAAGAGATTCATAGATTATGGGTAAAATGTGCAATTTAAGACAGTGAACAAGAAGTATTTCTTTATCTCATCGAGATGAAAACTTCATGAGTCCACACAGAGAGAAAAATGCTAGTAAATAATGACTCACTCAATTCTTAATAACAAAGTCTTCAGTGCTTTATTGTGACCTTGAACTTTGCCACCATCTCTTGGTCCTGAAAAGTCATTACATGTATAGAATTTCACAACTAGAAAGATCATTAGAGATAATAAAATTATACCCTCATTTTAGAGATGAGAAAATAGTACATGAGAAGTTAAAAATTATGCCAAAGTGTAGAGAGCAAATTCATGGGAGAGCTAGGCTGAGCGATGTTCAGTTAATCAAAGTTCAATGGCTTTTTTATTGCAGGACTTTTCAAAGCCTTAAATAAATGAATGAGAATTGTGAATCTTCTAGAGGATATTATAGTAAATGCAGTTTGTCAGAATTATGTGAAAGTGAAAACTGTTAATTTAGAGGAAACCTGTAAATATCTCTCTTAGGACACAAATGTTCTGTAGCATGCAATTTTGGAAAATGATGGAAAACACTGATGGGTAGATATTAATCTATCCCTTATAATCGATTATGGTCAGATTTAATTTGTACCTTGCTTAGAAATTGACAGAATTCAGATAGATTTTTAAAACATTTTAAATACATTTCTTATACCCATATTAACATAAATGTTAATGTTTCCATAAATGCTTAAGATGATTATTTTATCTTTACTCTCCTCTCATCTGATATCAGTGCTTCTACTCTAACAAGGAAACAAGTTTCAACTTAACTATATATCCTTTCAAATATGTTCTGAAGCTCATTTAAATACATTTGCTTGTGTTTGTGCTTATTATTACACACATGCATTTACAGGGATTGTATCTGTATTATGCAGATAACATAATATGATATACAGCTTTCTGAACTTCTCACTGAAAATATTACATTGCAATCCCTCCAAATATTCTGATTTAGCTAAGTTTTTTTCCAAATATTTTTTCCCAAACTATAGCTATATTATTGTTTATTCAATCAGCCTCCTTTGATAGCCAATCATATCAGTCAGTTTTTCGGATTTTATGGAAAAGAAGAACTAAATATATTTGAGCATATATCAATAACCAGATATTCTTATTCTAAGAAAGATTCTTACATAGAATAGGATTGCTATTTTAAAATGTGGCTTTCTTGAAAGGCCTCAATAAATCATTTATTCAACATCAGTGAACATACCTCATACTTGCAATTATCAGTGTTAACAACTTTTCTATTTCTGCCAGTTGTTTAGAGCATGGTGTTATACTAGTTTAAAACAGCCCTCGGAGAAGTTCCAGACTGGATCTAAAAGTCTGCTGCTTGTTTGGTTTTTAATTGCTTACCCGTTTGGGGGCTTGATATTTTTATCTTTAAACATTTCATATTTAGTTATTTTATATTCTGTATTTGAATCTTTTAATATCTTAACACTTTAAGTTCTATAGCTCTAAGTCCTCTGTTTGCTAGCTTTTCTTTTTGGTACTTGTTTCCTTTCATGGTTAATCATCTTTGTGCATTCATATTCTTATTCTAAGAAAGAATAAGAATTGACATTAATCAATGGGAATGATAAAGGTTTCTCTTGAAGACTGCCCTCCTGCAGAGAGAATTTGTATTTGATTCTTCCATAATTCAGAGGACAACTATGAATTTTTTCTATAATTCAGAGGACAACTATGAATTTAGGGGGAACTCCTTCCAGAATTCCTGACTTAAATGCAGAAGGATCACTTCATCCGTTGTGCTACTAGTCTTAATTTTTTTCCCTTTGTCATTGTGTTTATAACTGTAATTTCACTCAAGACTTACTATCTTATCTCACTGATATTCAACTTACTGCTCAAATTTCACAATATGGGTGTATTATGTTTTTATTTTATTTCAGTATTCTTGTGTATTTATCATACTTCCTGTGAGAACGATAATGCATTTAATTGCAGTCAATTAAAAAAATTCTCTGTGGAGTTACTAATTGAAATGTAATATACTTTATATTTTATCATTAAATGAATCAACATGGTTTTGATTCTTCTGATCCAAATGCATGGATTTTCTTTTTACACCTGTCTAGATCACATTTGATATATTTCAGCATCTTTTTTTTCTTGCTAGGTTCTGTGCCTTCCTTATTCAATATACTCCTAAACATTTTATAATCTTTCCTATTAATATTCCTTAGAGATATTTTACTAGAATTTGTACAAGCTATCTACTTGCATATTATAATTTTTATTTAATTCAAATAGAGTATTTTCTTTATATATCAGATTTTTCTTTATTTTCCTGGAATATGTTCATATCATCATAAAAAGGAGAGATTTTTTATCATTAGTTTCCAATGTTCATACAAGTTATTTATTTTCTGGTCTTATATTTACTAAACTTTCAAGACAAGGTTAAAAGCAGTGTGAGTGCTTCTCCAGTTCCTGAGAAGCAGTTCCTTTTCCAGTTCCTGATTTAGTTAAACTGCTTTTAGTATTTTGTCACTTAGGATAACAATTGCTATTTACTTTGGAAGCTGGTCTTTTTATTGAGTTTGTTTTCTTCTATTCCTAATTAATTTAAAGTTTTATGATCAAATCATCTTCAAATATTTTTTGATAAAATCTTAATGATTGATTTTCTCCTCCTTTGATGTGGCAATGAATATTCTTAAGAATTTCCCTGGTATTAAATCATCTTATATTTTCTGAACTAAATCCTGTTTGGCATAGCGTAACATTCTTGTGTATCATTCCTCAATTTTATTTGATAATGTTCATTTATAACTTTAAAATCTGTACTATGTATGGGATTAGAATATAGGAGTTTTTCTTTAAAACCATGTTTATGAATTTTATTATTAAAATTACATTTCTTTTATGAAAAGAATTGGGTATCACCTTGGTCTGGACTAATTTAAATAATAGTGAAATTTTATTTTTAATTTTTTTATTTTTTAAATCTTGTACTATTCAGTTGTGACCCCTACTTGACTTTTGACATTTGTCAATAGCAGAATTTTATTAAACTCTCCAATCTCTTTATCTCTGTTAATTTGTCTATCCAAATTTTGTGCTTTCCTTAGATACTTTTGGTAATTTATATTTGTTATGTAATTATATATCCTTCCAGGTTTTCATAGTTGATTTTTTTCTCAGTTTTAATTCTTATTCTTCATATGCAGTTCTCTTTTCCACAATTATTTATGTGAGAAGGTTTTGTTTTTATTGATCTCAACCAATATTTGGATTTTAATTTTTTAAATGTTTCCAACTTGAGAATATTCTATTTCATTAATTAAAATTTTATTTTTACTAATTCCATCTTTTTAATATTTTGGTTTATTTTCTTTTTCCAATTTCTGAATATTTTAATAGCATCAAGATATTCTTATTGACTATAAGTAACAGAATACCTGATCAGCTAAGATAAAAAAGAGTTGATATTTTTTTCTACCCTCAAAAAATGTCTGAAGGTAGGAGGCTGCCAGTATACTTTAGTTCTTCAGTGATGCAACTCTATTTTTGTTTTGTTTTAATTATCTTGCCATTCTTTCCTTTTTGTAACATTGCAACATTTCCAGAATGTAATCCATAAACAAGACAAAAAAAAAAAAAAAAAAAAAAAGGAAGTGACAGTTATGCCTTTCCCTTTTATCAATAAAATAATAAATTTCATAGAAATTCCTAGGATAATTCTGCTTATATCTATTAGGTCAGAACTGCATTAAATGACCATCTCTATCTTTGAAGGAGACTGGGTATCTTATTTGGCTCAAGGCTACCAAGGCAATATACCAGAAATGGGTTGGCTTTTACAAAGAGGATTTATTAATTTATATAGTTTACACTTCTGAGGCTGTGAAAATGTCAAATCAAGGCTTCATCAGAGATATGCATAGGAAGGCATATGGTGGCATCTGCAGGTCTCTGCCTTCTCCTCCAGGATCTGTTGCATTCAGCCTCTGGGTACTTATTTGGTGGCTTTTGTTCTTCTGGGTTCCATTGATTTCAGCTTCTTTTTCTCATGGCTTTCTCTCTTAGATTCAATGGGTTTCTCTCTATCCTGGGTCTTTTCTCTCTATCTCTGCAGCTACTTATTCATTCTGTTTGTAAAGGAATCCAGTAAGAAGATTAAGATCCACCCTGGGCTGTGCCTTACTAAAGTAATCTCATCAAATAGCCCTGAACTGACTCTAATCAAAAAGTCCCATCTACAATAAGTTGACACCCATAGGAAGGGATTAATTTAAAAACTTGATTTCCTGTGGTCCACAAAAGCCTTAAACTACCACACTGGAGATAAAGCTAATTTCTTATAAAGACACAATAGTAAAAGCAACCAAAAGAGAATATAGTTAAGAATAAGGTCAGGTTAGCTGGAATTGTATCTCCTACAACACTTTGGAAAATTTTTTATATATCTGTTTTTTCCTAATATATACTTATATGAAGTCCATCACCTCTACTTAAAGAAGAAAACCACCACCTCTTACCTAGTTCCTGCACAACTTTGAAGTCTAGGAAATTTCAGGGAGGCACAGTTCTGTCATTGTAGTCTAGATATAGCTTCTCATGTATGGATGGCCCATGCTCAAAAGATATAATATCTTTACTTAATACACTAAAAATGTAATACTTGAACCTCAAGAGGAAAAGTGGAAAAAAAATTCCCACTGAGGAAAAGGAAGGATGAGAAACATAGAGTTGGTCAGTGATGCCTAGCTCCTATGAACTACTGCTGGGTATCAAAAATGAGAACTGTCTGCTGGGTACTTGATAGGTACCCCCATACCTCCCCAGGTCTTCAACCCCAAGCGTGTTTTTGCTGTTTAGGAATCTTGCTATTATTTTTGTCCTACTGTACTGTTTTTAGGAATGATCTTTCTTGTTCTTTTTCTTCTTTGGCCATATTTGGTGGCCAAAGGTGATGAAGAGCTATAGGTGGTTGCAGTTCAAGATTGCTGTTATTTTGGCAAAATGGTTCCTTAAAAAAAAAAAAAAAATATATATATATATATATATATATATATATATTATGATAAAGTTGAGGGGAAAACCCACCAAATGGAAGATATTGGCTATAGTTAGTAGTAATATTTGACTATGCTCTTTCATAGTTTGTAACAAATATTTCACAACAATGCAAGGTGTTGGTGGTGGAGTGATGTCTGGGAGCCCTGCATGATGATATGCATGTTTTTTCTGTAAGTTCATAATTTTTACTTTACACTTATTGTTTATGTATATTCATGTATAAATGATAAACTTCAATTTAAAAAAAGTTTAAAAAAGCATATTATGATTTAAGAATTTGCTTTCACTTAATTCAATGTATGAGTAACCACAGACAAGGATTTTGCTAAAACATAGTTTTTAAAGTTTCTTCTTTCTCTTCTTTGTTTTATCTATGCTCCCTACCTTTCCCATAATGGCTGTTGCCCTGGAGCAATTTGAAATAATAGCCTTAGGTGGAGAGACACCATCCTGAATCCTTCCTTTGCCACCTGCTGCCTAATCTTTTCAATCTTATCTCCTGCTAAAGCAGCTATTTCCTTGCTTATTGGACTAGATACAATTTGGGGTATACACATTTTCTTTTCAAACCCAGCAGGTCCACAAATTATGGGAATCAAAATCACTGAGCTTGCAGGCTCCATTTGGAACGCATATCTCTTAGCAAAGCATTATTTTCTTTCTTCTCTGCTTTGGACTGCTTTCAAAACTTTGAGTTCATTACTCTTTTTGAAGACTTGGCTGAAAGTAGGCAAATAACCATTATACACCAACATTCTGAATGCTCCTACCAATGGTGCTAATGCCACAGCCTGAGTTGACACACATTCTATATGCATCCCAAAGCATATCATCTGTGTTTTATATACTGTTTACTCTGCCAGATGTGCATGTTTCATGTTTATATCATAGCTGGATCTGGGATCCTGGCTTCAATCTGCATTCAAAGCCAGAATACATCAGGGAGAGGCAGTTGCAGAACACCTATTCTTTTCATCAGGAGAGCAAAATCTTCTCCATCATCCAACCAACAGACATTTGCCCATGTGTTCTTGGTTAGAACTTCTGTGTGTGGAGATCCCTAGTAGCAAGGAAGATGAAAAGAGTTAGCACAATGCATTTCTAATCTTTATACTCAGTGTGAGCAAGCAAGAAAGGTAGTGGGTATTGAGGAAATCAGATAAGAAGGTGCATGAGAGATGAGTACTAAATTCCTTTAATTTATCCTTTATTCCTTAAAAATGAAGATATAATGCTATAAATTTGCTCTATGGCATTCACTCTTCATTATTTTTAGTATGAAGTATATGCTTTTTAAACTTATATTTATTAAATCAAATGTATTCATTTTAATTTTCAATATCTCCATGTTCTTATTTATTTTTGTCAACTGAACCTATTAAATTTTTCCTTGATTTTCAATGTATTCTGATTTATATATTTAATGGTTGTGTTGTTTGATGCATATGGGTATATAACCTTTATTTTTCTTTGTCATTTGTAACTTTTATCATTATATCATCTTTTTATTTATCCCTTTGATTTTATTCTTAAATTCCAACCAGCATGATTTAAATATGGCTACTATTACTTTTGTTTTATTTTCATTTCCTTTTGTCCCTTTTCCCACTCCTTTATTTAAAAATTTCTTGGTTAATTTAACTTATTTTTGTTTTGAGAAGTTTTTTTTTTTTTTTTTTTTAAATAAAATGTAACTGGGTTAAGATTTTTAACTAGCAAATTAGGTCTTGAATAGAAGAATATAAAATAATTATTGTTTTTTAATTGTATAATTATTGACATTTTCCTCATTGACTCTTTATAGGCACATTTTTATATTTTTTTCTTCTTTATCTTATTTAATAAATCAATATTTATTCATTTTGTTAGTAGAGCACTCTTTTCTTGGACTCTTAGTTACTCATTTAAAAAAAAACGGACTATCTTCTATGTTTCAGAAACTGTTCTAGAAACATGGGATAAACAAAACAGAAGAAAAACACGTACCTTCTCATGGAGGTTTCATCCTAATCACACACATATTTTACTATTATCATGTAAAGCTAAGAAACTAGCTATATCTTTTACTGAGATGTTCTATTTCTCACTGGCTCCAAACACCACCCTAAGATGAACCATTTTGTGAAAGTTCATATTCCTCCTTTCATCCTTTCTCTACTGTTTTTTTGAATAAAAATGGTGGCCCGTTACTTCCCTCCTGTCTAAAATCTGTTTCCAATATAATTATTTTTATCCTATTATTAAAATTTTATTTGTAGTATGTGTCTTCAGTTTAATAAGTTCTTATGTTAATATTTTATTGTAGAATACAGATAGCCCATTTTTTTTCTTACATAGTCCTTACCCATAACTCTTTCCATTTCTCTTCATCTTTCTTAATTGTAAGATCTTTTCCTTGTCTCTGTGTTATTTAATCAGAGTCCTTTTTTAAATTATATTTTCTGTGGATGGAAGGCCTTGTTCGTGTAGTTTCTGAATCCTTACATTTTGAAAAAAAAAAAAGCTTTTTTTTGTCTTTAGAGACAAATGCTATTTTCGGAGAATATGTAATTACATGGTTGCTGTCCTTTTCTCTTTGTACATGTTATTACAAAGTATCCTGACTCTAAGTATGTCTTAAATAGTCTGATATCAGTACTGTTATTATTTCCATTATTCATGTGTGGAACTGAGAACAAGAAAAGACAATACCTTGTCCAAATCACAGAATATGACAAAGCCAAATGCCTTGCAAACCCAATAGGCTATGCTCTTAATTTCTGTGTTACTTTGCAACTTTGTTGATTAGGGCAAAAGCAAGGAGATTTATAAGTTGGGAAAAAGAAAATTTCTGACTTAGAACCTTTTATCTATATCTTTTATCTATCTCTATCTCTTTTCAAGCCATTAGTTGTGTTGCTGGTATAGTGAGTGAACTAGAAGACTCATTATGTTGTGTAAGAATTATATTCTTAGCCTAAATTATTAATATCAAACTACCAAGTATCATTTTAAAAATGCAGGTATTTAAAGAAGTAGTAAAGAGCACTGTTTTCTCAAATAATATCTAACTAGGCTTTGGGGTATGTCTAGTAGAAGTACTAATTTCAGAATACAAACATATTCTCTTAATGTTAACAACTTTTTATCATTATGTGAATTAAATCTAAATCTAAACATAATTCTTGATTGGTGTCATATTCAACTTTCAGATTAAAAAAGATAAAGATACTCTTAATTTTCAAGTAAGTGCTGTTGTTATTTTCCTCAGTTATTATTCAAAGCCATTGGTTAAGCACTCAAATGACTTAAATAATTTCTCACTGAGATGCCAATAATTCTAATTATATTATATGAAAGTAATATCAAATTATTTTTACTTCATCTTATCAACAACAGTGCCAGATGTTTTACCATCTGAAGAATCTGACAAAAAAAAATTGTAGTCTAATTTTAAATTTAATTATAGTGATTGACATAATAAAAAAGCCAACATTTGAATTAGAGCAATCAATTTTATTCCATAATAAGGTCAAATAATAAAAAAATATGAGTAATCATGACTCAGAAGCTAACCCAAAGCCTCCAAATCTATATTTCTGCTTTAAGTATCAAAATACATGAAATTCTATTCAACTAGCTTCCTTCAAATTCTTCTTTGCTGTGTGCTTTAAATAAAAAATAATAGACAAGTATTACAAAAACCGCTTTCTTTACATAATATGAAATATAATGCCAATATAAAAATGTTACTATTCAAGTATTTTTAAGGAATGAGAAAGAAGGATTTCCCAGAACCTGATTAAGGTGTCTTACAATCCTACAATAAATTTAATGACAGAAATACTTAGATTATGAGGAGATTGGAAACCACCTATTGATTAATTATTTTGGGGAATGAGCTCTGAACAGTTGGAATATTTTCACTGGAACCCTGTATTTGTGAGAGGTGGGCAGAAAGGGATGGGTAAAAACTTGGAGAATAAGGAAACTTGAAACCATCTATCAAACTTTCAGCCTTTTAGTTCTATGAGAACCAAAACCAAACCTTATTGTCTAAGTTTGTATGACTTTATATTCTTCCTCTCTTTTCATTAGCTTGACTTTCTCTGTCTTCATTAATGTAACTTTATCTTTCCTGGAATATCTTGTTCAGGCAAATAATTTGATCATTTCAGAAACTTCCAGGAAGATCTATGAACTCTTCATTGGGAAATATCAACAGATGAATGGTTTACTATTTCCTAAGATTTTATTTTTGTTCTCTAATCTCAAATTTCTCTTGTAACTGTTTCTACCAATCCTAGACAATTATATTGTGATCCTTGCCTGTTTCTAATTGTTTTAATTTCTCAGGCCTGCCCTAACAAATTATCACAAACCAGGGGACTTATAATAACAGGAAAATATTCTCTCACATTTATGGAGACTATAAGTCCAAAATCAAGAGGTTGGCAGGGCCAGGCTCTCCCTGAAGGCTCTAGGAAGATAATACCTTTCCTCTTCCTAGCTTCTGATGGCTTTCTCCAACCTCTGTCTCTATCGTCATTTGGTGTTGTCCCTGTGTGTCTGTCTATCTATTTTCTTTTCTTATAAGGACACCAATGATTGGGTTAGGGCTTACCTAACTCATTTTCACTTAACTAATTATGTCTGCAAAGACCTTATTTCCAAATAAGGAGATGTCATATGTGCAAGAGTATTTTAAACAGGCTGTTCAAAGCAGACACTATGAAGTGGGTTGGTTTTTTAAAAATGGGAATTTATTAGCTTATAAGCTTACCGTTTTGAGGCGGTGAAAATGTTGAAATCAAGGTATCATCAAGGTGATGCTTTCTTCCTGAACTGACTGACTGCTGGGGATCATTAGCTACCCTGTCACATGGTAAGGCACATGGTGACTTCTGTTGGTCTTTCCCTTCTCTTCCAAGTTTTGTTGATTTTAGTTTCTTGCATTTCAGCTTCTGGCATTCTCTATCTCTATATATATTCATACTGTTTATAAAGGACTCCAGTAAACGTATTAAGATCCACCCTAGACCACACCTGAACTGAAGTAACTTCATCAAGCTGTCTACTTACAATAGGTTTATACCCACAGGAATGGATTAGCTTTAAGAACATTATTTTCTGGGAGTACATACAGTTTCAAACCACCATAATCCACCATCAGGATCCCAAACAAGATATGTTCTTTCATTATACAAAATACATTCATTCCATCTCAATATCCCAAAAGCTTTAAATCATTTCAGAAATAATACTTAGTACAAAGTCTCATCAAAATCGGTTTTAGGTATAGTCTAAACTAGGACACAATTCCCCTCACTCTGTGAAACCTAAAGAACAATTTATCTGATTCCAATATATAAAGGAGGTACAGGCACATCATAAACATTTACATTCCAGAAGGGAGAAATTGGAAAGAAAATAAGGGCCATGCTACCAAACAATTCCAAAACCCTGCAGGCCATACTCCATTACATTTCAAGGTTTGAGAGTCATCTACAGAATGATGTTTTGTCCTCCAAATCTGAAGCACCACTTCAAAGTGCTTGTTCAGCATACATGCTCTTCCTGAATATGGGGGTGAAGTTTCTACCTTTGTCAAGCATCGGAACAGTGGCCCTTCTCTAGGCTCCACACTCATAAAACATTGGGGCTGCAGCCACTCTCCACAGTTCCCCAGGCATCAGAGAAAACTGGGGTGGTAACACTCTTCGTGAATGGCAGGCCAGAAGGCCCATCTTCTCTAAGTGTCAGGGCATACTCACACTTTCCACACGCATGTGGGCTCACTGTCTTGGCCCAAGAATATGTCCTTGGTACAGATCTCAGCTTCCACGGTTCTGCCTTTGAAATGATTTTCCCTTCAATCTGTCCCTTTTTCTGTTCCTTTTAGTCCAGGCTGGCAGTGATTCCATTCATGCATATGTTGCAAAAACTTGTCAGGTTTTGCATTTAATACACAAGGGCCCAAACCAACAAACAAAAGAAATTTCCACAAATCCTTTCTGGATAACTGCATTTCTTATTCCAACTTGCAGTTAAATGGCTTACAGGTAAACCCTCAATGGAGCACTATTCTCTGGGAACTCATTTTCTAAATCATCAACTTCTGGTTTCCTTGTGCCCAGGACTTCAATTCTCAACTTTTCCCTTTCCTCTTACATTTTACTATAAGCAACAAACAAGAAGAAAACAAGCTGCACTTTACACCTTTAGCTTCAAAGTCTCTTCAGCTAAATATCCAACTTCATCATTCTCAAATTCTGCCTTCCATCTGACATGAGAACTCAATTTAGCCAAGTTCTCTTCACCTTTAAAATAAGGGTTACATTTCTTCCAGATTCTAATAACACATTGTAGTGGTTTGGAGTTGCACGTAACCCAGAAAAACATATTGTTAAACTTTATCCATTCCTGTGGGTGTGAACGCATTGTAAATAAGACCTTTTGATAAGATTACTATAGCTATGGTATGGCCCAGGAGAGTTAGCCCTATTATTGGAGTCCTTTATAAGAAGAATGAAACTCAAACCGATAAAAAAAAGCAACAGAAGGAGCAGCCAGAAGCTGAACATCAACCTAACTCAGAAGAGAAAGAAGAATTTCCATCTCTGCTTCAGCCAGTCACCTTGTCCTGGGTAATTCTTCGAAAACTTTCATCAGAGTTCCCAGCTAAAGGCCTGTCCCCTGGAATTTGGACTTTCCCAACCCTACAGTCATATGAGCCTTTTCCTATGAAAATCTTATAATATTTACCAAATAATATAGTTGGTTCTACTTCTCTAGAGAACATAGATTAATACAATGATTTGGGGAGGACACTATTCAAGCTCCCTCTCCACTTTTGAAGACCTGTTTTAAACCAAACTTCTAACTCTCAGTAAATTCTGATTGGCCTTCCCCCCTCCCAGAGACTATAAAATCTTTTTGAGGTGGTCTTTCCTTTACCATGGTAAACAATAAATTCAATTTTGGCCTAACAATATTTCAAATTTATAATGTTTGAGAAACCAACTTTTGACAAAACTATTGGATATATACATATTGGTAGGATTGGAAGATAGCCTCTAGGAAAATATAGGAATCTGAAGAAAAATTAGGAAAAAAAAAAACTACGAGAAGTTCAAAATAAAAGAAAAGTAAAGATACTTTCTTTGTTTTTACTACAAAAATATTACATTACTGTTAACCGTAGTCAATCAGTTACATTAGTTGTACTTTTCCCATGTATCACTATATTCAAGGGAAAAAAAAGAATATGGGATTTAGTTTTATGAGATGTAAATATGATCAACCTCTTTTTTTTTTTTCATTTCAATAATTAACAAGGAAACTTTTGTCATGCCCTTTAACCAATCTGTGCTCCTTTATTCATCTTTCAGAACACTGGAGAAAAATTAAGTTTACTTACAGGATTAAATACGATAAATGTGTCTGGGCAGGATTTTTTAAAGTAATGCTTCCATAATCTATTAATCTGTTTGTTTTATTTTTTTGTAGTTAAAATAAAGTTTAAAAAAATGAACTGGTGAAAAAGCATGAATAAGTAGAAATGTAGATCTCATCTCAGAGAAATTATCAAGATGGTGAAACAGTAAAAAACTAATTTAGAAATTCCCAATAGGGCAGAAGGAAAATCTATAAACTAAGATACATGTACTTGTAAGGATGGTAGTTTCTATCTGAAGTGATTCCTCTAAAATGCAATTCTGACCATGTCATTTCCATTCTTAAAATCTTTCTATGGCTAGCCATTGAATTTAAGATGAAGCAAATAAAAATCCTCAACATAACCTGTATTATCTTTTCCTTTATATCTTTTTAAAATTTATCTTTTACTACTATATATCTCAATCACTTGTTATTTATCTTGAAGAGGTTTCCTCATTTCCTCAAATTCTCCAGGTACTTATCATGCATGTAATATTTTATTATCTACTTTGGTATTAGTTTAATATGTATCCCTGTATAGAAAGAAAATTTTATGAAGATAAATACTATGCTTTGCTCATCATTGCCTAATCAGTACCCAAAATATGGCAAATATATGACTCCCATGCTTTCTTTGAAGCTCAGGTCTAGGTTCATCAACTCATGCAATTGGAGGCACTTACAAGGCTTTGAACTGGTGCCTGGAGAAACAAGTGCATGGGCCTTGTGATCAGATGGGATGACTACAGTTTCTTCAATGCAGCAATTATGAGCCATGATTTTAGCGGCAGTTTTGACCTGAAATTAGTGTGGAAAGATAAAACCTAAACAGCACATGGTCTCTTTGACTTGAGAGGAGTTGATAAGAGTTTGGGACTACTGAAGCCATTGGGATTTACAGAGAAGGGTACTTAGGTCATGTGAGCTGCAGAGAATAGTCCCAGAAATATGCATGAGGAGAATGCACAGGTCACCAACCAAGGGATGAGCAATGATTATTAAGAGTAAGACTCTCCAAGGACTTGCAGAAAGTGGCTACTGCAGGGTTGAGGTGTTTCTAGATATAGTGAGATATCAAAATTCTGGGACATGTTGGAATTCTAGCCCAGCCAGAATTCAGAGACCTCTCTCACAACCTCAGACATTCAATTGATATCCCAAAAGGACATGCATTAGAAATAAGAAGGACAAACTAAATTAAGAACCACTCTCCACTCTTTAGGAATAAACACAAAGCCTAAATAGAACTAGACCTAGCAAAAAATAAAAGATGTCTACCAGGATCGAAAGTTAATAATTACATTGCTTGACAATAGAAAAATTACCACTTTTAAAAATGACAGAATTATCCTAAACCCACACAATTTATTACTGAAAATATCTAGAATGCAACCAAAATTAATATACATACAATATAACAGGAAAATGTGACACAAAATAATAAAATAATCAGTAAACTAAAATGGGCTTAAGTATGATCTAAATGTGTATTTAGTGTGGAAGAATTTTAAAACAGCTTCTGTAAATATATTCAAAGACAAAAAGAAAATATGGTTATAATGAATGAATGTAGAGTATATCTTGATGAGAAATTCAGAGCATAAAAAAGAACTAAGTGGAAATCATAGAACTAAGAAACAAAATTTTTATATAAAATATTCTCAGCAAGGATTTTATAGCAGAGTAGATATTGGTAAAGAAAGAGTCAAATAATTTTAAATGAAATGAATACAAAGGATCCAATGTGAAAACAGAGAGAAAAATATGAAAAAGAAATATGAAAAATATAAAAAATATATGAAAAGTTAACTTCAGTAACTTTAGTATAGCAATATCAAGCAGTCTAACATTTGTATAATTGGAATTATGAATGACAAAAGAATGGGAGTGGAGATAACTTTTCACTCTTGTTATTTATTTTACTTTTCTATTAAAAGTTAATCATTCTTTTTGAAAAACCTATCTGTTTAAGGAAAAATTACAAAGAGAATTTAAAAATATTCTGTACTCAATACAACTAATAAAACCATTACATATCAAAATAAGTAATCAGCAGTGAAGCAATGCTTAGAGGTAAATATATACCTTCACATGCTTATAATATATAGAAGAAAAAATGATTTAAAATTAATTTATCTAGGCTTCTACCTTCAGAAGTTAGACATGAAGTGTAACTGCACTCAAATTAAGTATAAGGGAAGATATATTCAATATAAGAATAGAAGTCACTCAAAATAGAAAAAATAATAGATATTGAAAGAGAAACAGAGATAATCATTGTACACAAACATTTTTTATTTGAAAAGATCAATGAAATGTTAATATATAACTTTTCACAATTTGATTCACACATTCAATGTAACACTAAAAAAATGTTAACAGGCATTTTGGTAAAAAGTGATAATATATATAGAGAGAATGCAACTACTTAGAATAGATAAAAATTATTTTTTAAAATGCTATCAAGTTTTCTATAAAGTTATAGTAATCCAGATGGTGTGATATTGACATTAGGATATTCACACAATTGTGTGATAATACAATTTTTACAACTGGATGGAAAAAATAAATCTTGACCTCTACCTCTACCATTCAAAAAATCACTTTGAAGTGCTCTAGAAAACTGAATAGAAAAGTTAAAATTATAAAGCTCTTAAGAGAAGAAATAGAAAATTATCTGCTCAAATTTGAATTAGTCAACACAAATTTCAATAAAAATAAAAGATAAATAAATGTTAATGTGCTCATAAAAATAGAGTACTACCTAGCAATATACAAGAGCAAACTGGTAGTAAACACAAAAACCATTTGTGAATTTCAAAAACATATGTTGAGGGAAAGAGATTATCCCCATAGAGTACATGCTGGTGTTGTTTTTATGACTTTTGCATACTGGCAAAACTAATCTATGATGATGAAAGTCAGAAAGAGGTTGCCATTTTCTGAGTGGTGAATTTGACTAGAACAGGACACAAGGAATATGCTAGGCTAATGGAAATATTCTGTATCTTGATTAGGTTATCAGTTACTTGGACATTTTTTTCCAAAACTCATCACATTTCACATTTATGATCTGTGCATTTCACTGTATACAAATTTTACCTCAATAAAAATGAGGCAGATGTTAGATATGTAAATGTTTTTCAAACTATATCCTAAGGAACCATATTATTACTTAAAGCCACTTTAATCTTACATCTGTTCAGTCATGTGTTCAGCACATATATATTAATTAGGTACTACATGGGTTTATGTGCCTTTTTAGAGCATAGAAACAAAGGGAAGTGAAACATATTTTGCTAGGATGTGGGGTGGAACATTTCATTATGATTAACAAGGGGAAGCCTTAAAAGGCAAAGCACCTAGCCCTCAGCTGCAATTCATCTGAGCACAGAACACTTTTCATTTTGTCTCTTCATACATGGCTGTTCTAGAAAAGCTTTTTCTGTTTATTTTTTGTTTGTTCATTTTCAGAATAAATAAATACACAAAAGTTGCTTTGTTTCTGTTAAACCACAAATATTTAACCAAAATTCTTGAAACTAGACTGCTACTGTGAATTTTTTTAAAGCTATCACATATGTCAATATTGGTTCAACAGGTGAGCTACATTTCTTCAATGAACATTTTATTGTTTTTCCCTTCCAATGCCTATTCTATACTATAGCCTCATTGGACTATTGATATTTAAAATCTCTCAGTCACTCATCTTTAAGTCTTAGCACATACCGTTAGGAAGATAAAGGATATGAAAAGGAGAAAGAAGTAATGATGCAGGGGAGAAATTGCAAGTGTGAAGCCTCAAAAAATTTACCTACTTTCTTAGTTTTATAGGATCATCATAATAAGATATCCAAACTGAGAAACTTAAAATAACAGGAATTTATTACCTCACAGTTCTAAATTAGGGTAGAAGTCCAAACTTAAGATGTTGGGAGGGCCAAGCTTCCTTCAAATTCTGTAGAGAAGAATCTAATCTATGCCTCATCCAGCGTTTGGTGGTTTGCAGGGAGTCCATGGTATTCCCAGTCATCAGCTGGCAATCTTCTCTCTGTTTCTCTGTCTGTGTCCAAATTTCCTTTTCTTATATGGGCACCAGTCATATTGGCTTAAGATCAAATCCTACTCCAGCATGACCTCATTTTAACTTAACTAATTCCAACTGTAACAAATCGATTTCCAAATAAAGTCACAGTCTGAGGTACTGGGAATTATAATTTCAACATATCTGTTTGAGGAACATAATTCAATCCATAATCCTTACCTATGGTTAAAGTTCTACCTTAGATGCTGTATATGAACTCCAAACCTGAGTTAGGAATTCTTTCTATGAATTTTCATAATATACAGGCATTTCTACCATAGCAAGAATCAGACTTTTGTACATTTGCTTGCTGATTGCCCTATATAGTCAGTTTTATATATTGCTGCATCTCCAGCACTTAGAATGAGGCAACACTCAATTATTTATTTAATTAAATAATATTTATCATTAAATGTGACAGCAGTTAAAATATATCCTTAGTGAATTATCACTATCTGTATGGGAGAACTGGAATGGTGGATATTGCTATTAGAGACTATAAATTATTGCTCCAAAGCTCAATCACATTTCTATAGCTTTGTTAGAGTCTACGTATTTTAAATGTTTTATAAGCTTTCTGAAGAAAGAATATGTGCTAAAATATATTCTAACAATAAACAGTGTTGATCGAAAACTGTTTGAAGGCTAATGAAGAAATAATAAGTAATGATAATATACTAGATTAAGTATCCAAGATATAGAGGATTAAGAGTAGATATCACAAAAGGTCATCAGAAAACACAGAAACTCATACACACACACCCATCCAGTTTTAAGAGATTCATCTGATTGAGTGTTAAAAGAATTTTATAATCTTAACAGATATATTAAATACCATATATTTTCCTAAGAACCTAACACCACCCTAAAATATTCCTTAAAAATAACAATATAAGAAAGACCAGTAAATTATAAAAATGTGCTTACAAAAATCTTCCCTATTTGTGAAGGCAAGTGCCTCAGACACACTTATAAAAGGTACACTAAAATTCAATTAATGCATAGTGACAAAGATTGAACTTCTGGTATAAAGCATACATTCTTTTGGTAAATTCAAATTACAATATTGCATAAAACAAAATGTATTTCCATTATGTTAGGTCTTTTGAGATTAGTGTTTTTCTATAGCAATATATTTTATAAGAAAATGTTACATTGAGGTGCTGTCTTGGTATAAAAATAACTAAAGTATTTTTACTTACTTAGCCTATGTTATGAGTACTTAGCATATGTTGTATCATTCACTTCTTATTTTTCACATATTCCAGAATTTACCTTTCACTAAAGTAATTATCCTTTATATCTTATTTAATTTCACTTGTGCTGTCACTGACCACATAGTATTATTTTACTGTGAATCACCATGGTCCTTAAAAGAGAATTGCTTCAACACTTGTTTCTGCTCAGAATTTTATTCACATTTGCAAATGCAGTAGCATTTCCTTTGACTTTGAGTATGAAACCAGAAATATCACTAGACTTTCCACAGCTATAGAAGAATTGATTGAAAGTCTACTGGCTACTAGAGTGGATGTATTTTTGCATCCAGTCATGGAGAAAAGTGATAACTGAAACTTAGGTGAAAGAGAATTCTGGTCCAATCTAAAATAATTTAATGGAGATGAGTTCATTTCAGGCTGTGCTAAGAGAGAGAACAGAAAAAAATGTGTACCAAGAAACAGAAGTAAGCATGTCCTATCAGGAAGTGGATTAAAAGAGCTTTGGAGTATAATATATATCTTTGTCAATAAATTTGTCTAAAATTTCTCAATTTATTTGATATTACATATATCAAACACATATCAAACATACTTATAACCTCTTATATATTTGTGGGAATTATAATAATGAGTACACATAAAATTCCAAAAATTTAATTATATTATTAATTATATAAAGATTAAGTGTAGAATTGTTTTATATTATGATTTATATGCTAAGTAATTATAGAAAAGTGTATTTTATTTGAGAGCTATGAAATAAAAATCCATTTACATCTTTAAAATTTTTTTTTTTTTTATTTTTAAAGAAGGTTTAGATTACATAAATGTTATATCAAAAATACAGGAGATTCTCATATACCCCATCCCCTCCCCCTCCCACAGTTTCTCCCATTAATATCTTTCATCAGTGTGGTACATTTGTTACAATTGATGAACACATGTTGAAGCATTACTACTAACCATGGCTTATAGTTTTGATTATAGCTTATACTTTGCACTGCACAATATTATAGGTTTTGACAAAATGTATAATGGCCTTTATCTGTCATTGCAATGTCATGCAGGACAATTCCAATGTTCCCCAAATGCCCCATGTTACCCCTATTCTTCCCTATTCCTCCCCTCAGAACCTCTGGTGGTCACTGCCTTTATATCATAGAGACAAGTTCTTCTGTTGCTAGAATAATAATGTCTACCTTAGTCCATAATTTCATTCCTCCCTTATGTTTGGTCATTCCTCAATCTTGAGGTTTTTGTGATGGTGATGCCCACTCTGTTTCTGATTGAGAGGGGATTTAGATCCCATATGGCAGATGGATGGAACTGCCTTGCAGTTTTGGATACTTCGTTTTTTGGAATGAGTATTGTCCTTCATCATCCTTTTGTTAGTTGTCCTGGGTGAGACCAATGAAGTGGAGAGTAGGTGTTGCAACTGTGCTGAGATTCAGAGCTCAACTAACATATGAACAGACTGAAGATTTAAGTCTCTGGGACATGTAATTAATGAGTACAGTGTTAATTATAGGCTCACATAAAAGGGGTAGAAGAGCCATGTGAAGGGAAATTATAAGTTTAACTCTGTTACACTGGGGAACATAAATTCCAAAGTAAGGTCCACTGACATGGTGACAAATTCCTGAGATTGTCTGTCATGCCTATAGTGTCTAGATGTCTCTTTCATGTGTTTTTATATTTTATTTTATTTGTTAATTATTATTATTATTATTTTCTTGTATTTTTATTTGTTTATTGTTTGACTTTGTTTTGGGGGAGGTTTTGCATCACAGAAGGGTCACAAAAGTAACAGGGGAGGATCACTAGTGTGGGATGTTGGTGATGGGTGATGTGTGGGGAGGGGTGTACCTGGGGCATTCCTTTATGGAATATGAAAATGTTCAAGTGATTTTGGTTAGTGGAGGCATACCACATCCAAAAAATATTGAATTCCCATCCTGGGAAGTCCTGCTACATTCTTTAATAGAGCAGCAAGAATCCCCTGTGTGCATGGGCAGTGCCTAGCAAAGAAGGTCAGACCATTACACCAGGCCCTTGACAATGCTGGTTGTACTTATGAACCTTGTTCTTGTAAAACTGAAACTTAGCCTAGCATTATATATTGCCTAAGAGTTACCTCCTGAGTATCTTCTTGTTGCTCAAATGAGGACTCTCTCTAAGCCAAACTCAGCATACAAAAGTCATAATTTCTCCTTGGTGTGGGACATGACTCACAGGGTTGAGCCTCCCTGGCACGAAGGGATTATTACCAAGCACCAACTAGTGATGCATTTCAAAAAGCCCTTGACCGAAATGGGGAAATATTAAATGCAAATGAGTTTTTATGGCTAAGAGATTTCAAAGGAAGTCGGCAGGTCATTCCAGAGGTTACACTTATGCACATCTCAGCAGGATCTCATTGACTGCCACAGTAAACAATGCCTCAAACAGTGGGGCTCCTGAGGGCTCTAGAGACATCTAAACACTATAGGCAAGACAGACAATCTCAGGAATTAAATCTTTTTAAACATCTTCTTAAAATTATGTTGTAATAAACTGGTTAATTTGTGTGTGACTGTTAATTTAGTTTTTTTACGTACCCATTTACTCTTCCACCCCAAATGCCTAAGCATTAAATAAGGTAGTAAACACAATAGGGGAATATAAGTAAAACATTGATGCTCACATTAGAAATCATATTAGTTTATAATTTTGTTGAGTTTTCTAAAGAAGAAATATTGTAATAATAAGTCCATGAAACTAGAAGAAAGGAGTCTAAGTGGAGCAATTTCCAAAATTAAGTGATGCCTTGATAATTCTAAAATATAGGTCTTTTTTTTTTTTTTTTTTTTTTTTACCTACAGCATGAGTATAGGCTCATGTTAAAAACCATTAGAGGATTTAAGTTATGACTCAATATATGTGTGTATGATCAAAGATGCAGAGCAAAGAAGAGGGCAAAATAATTGAGAAAACACAGGGATAATTGAAATATTATTTTATTTATTTACAAAGTATAATAATAAGCAAATCATATTTGTATACATTATTTATGCAGAACTTTAAACAATTGCTAATGTAGCCTAGGTGGCAAAATAAATTAAATATCCCATATCACTGATCTAACAAATGGGAAGCTGGTAATCTAAGTCACATTTCAACTCAAAATTTATTCCTCTTTCAAATTTTCTGTAATGCTGAGTTATCTAATTTTTTTAAAATGTATAAAAAAATTGCTACTTGTATAGCTATACAGCAAATTTACTCACAAAGGTACTCAACAATATAGTTTCTGCAATTTCTTTAAATTAATCTTGTCTTGCTTTGAAACCACAATCACTTGAGTAGGAGTAACTTAGACTGTTGCAATATGCAAATGAGAAAATGTATTTTGTACTCAAATTTTAGGTTAAAGTTTCAAGGTCTGAAATTTCTTTTACTTTCCATGATATGTGGTAAATAGTAAATAAATAGAAAGGAGGGTAAAGGAAGAAAATACTAGTCTCTGGCCCCATTTTGATAACTTAAGCTAGGCGATTTTAAAGACAGAATAAATAGTTGAACCAAAAAAATCAAAGAAGAGCCTTGAAACAAAACCACTAGGCAAGAGAGAGAAATTGACCATCAGAGTAAATTCACCAACAAATTCAGATGCTTAGATATCAGGAAAAATTACAAGCCATACTAATAGACAGGAAGGCATGGTTCAGCCAAAGGAACAAACTAAAAATCCTGATAAGATACAGGATTTAAGACAACTAGTCAATGATAATCACACCAATCTCCTAAATCAATTCAAGGTGTTGAAGGAAATATGACTAAAGAGATAAAGGATATTAAGAAGACATTGTATGAACATAAAGGATAATTTGAAAGCCTGCACAGTAACAGAGCTTATGGGAATTAAAGACACAATAGATGAGATTAAAAATGCATTAGAGGCATATAACAGTAAATTTGAATTCACAGAAGACAGAATTAGTAATATTGAGAGAAGAATATCTGAATTAGAAGACAGGAAAACAGAAATAGAAAAGATTAGATAAAATGGATCAGGGTCTCAGGGAACTGAATAATAATGTGAAATGCACCAACATGCATGTTATTCGTGTTCCAGAAGGAGAAGAGAATGGAAAAGGGGCAGAAAAAATATTTGAGGAAATAATAACTGAAAACTTCCCAACCCTTATGAAAGACATAAATATCAATATCCAAGAAAGATAATGCAGCCCAAACAGAAAAAATCTGAATAGACGTACTCTGAGACACCTACTATTCAGAATGACAAATAACTGAGATAGAGGATTCTGAAACCAGCAAGAGAAAAGCAAAACATCACATACAGTGGAAACTCAATAAGATTAAATGGTGATCTCTCATCGGAAACCATGGAGGCCTAAAGAAAGTGGCATGATATATTTAAGTTACTGAAAAAGAAAAACTGCCAGTGAGGATCTTTCTTTCTCTCTCTTTCTTTCTTTCTTTCTTTCTTTCTTTCTTTCTTTCTTTCTTTCTTTCTTTCTTTCTTTCTTTCTTTCTTTCTCTCTCTCTTTCTTTCTTGTACTGGGACAGGGGATTGAACCTGGGACCCTGTATGTGGGAGGCTGTCACTCAACCACTGAGTCACATCAACTCCCTTGAGTTGGTTCCCTTACCTATTTGCTTATTGTTTACTTGTTTTTGCTACTTGTCTGCTCATTGTTTTTGCTCATTGACTGCTCATTGTTTTTGCTAGTTGTCTGCTCATTGTTTTGTTTTAGTTTTCTTTAGAAGGCATTGTGAACCAAACTTGGGACCTCCTAAGTGGAAGGAGGGAACTCAAATGCTTGAGCCACATCTGCTCCTGAAGACTTCTTTATCCAGTAAAACAGTCTTTCAAAAATGAGGGTGAGTTTGTAGGATTCACAGACAAACAAAAAGTGAGAGTATTTTACCAAAGGACCAGATTTACAAGAGACACTGAAGGGAGTGGTGCAGTCTCAAAGGAAAAAAACAAGGGTGAGAAACATGGAGAAGAGTGAAGAAATGAAGAACATTAGGAAGGGTAAAAAAACAATAGTAAGTTATGGCAATTGAAAGTCAAAGGATAAAATGGACAAAGTAAGTAATGCCTTTACAGTAATAACTTTGAATATTAATGGACTGAATTACTCAATCAAAAGATACAGAATGACAACATGGATAAAAAACCATGAGCCATCTGTATGCTGTCTACATGAGACTCAGCTCAGACACACCAGTTTGAAAATGAAAGATTAGAATGAGATATTCTACACAAACAGTAACCAAAAAAGATCTGGAGTAGTGATACTAATATCAGACAAAATAGATTTTAATTGCAAAACTGTTATAGGTGATGAATAAGGTTATTATATATTAATAAAAAGGGTAATTCAACAAAAATTACTGTAATAAATATTTCTGCACCTACCCTGGGTGCCCCAAGATACATGAGGCACACAATAGCAGAACTGAAGGGAGAAATAGATGTATCTACAATAATAGTTGCAGACTTCAATACACCACTCTCAGCATTGGATTGAACATCTGGACAGAGGAAAAATAAGGAAACAGAGAGCTTGAATATTATGATAAATGAACTGGACCTAGCAGCCATTTATAGAGCATTATACCCCAAAACAGCAGGATTTACATTCTTCTCAAATGCTCATGGATCCTTCTCCAGGATAGACTATATGCTGAGTCACAAGATAGGTCTCTACATTTAAAAAGACAGAAATATTGCAAAACACTTTGATCATAATGGAATGAAGCTGGAAATCAATAATGGATGGAAAAAGGGAAAATTCACAACTATATGGAGATTAAACAACACAATCTTAAATAATCAGTGGATCAAAGAAGAAATATCTAGAGGAATCATTAAATATTTTAGATGAATGGAAATGAGAACATAACATATCAAAACCTATGGGACACAGCAAAGGCAGTGATGGGTGGGAATTGTATAGCCCTTAATGCTTACATTAAAAAAGAAGAAAGCTAAAATCAAAGACTTAACCTGGAAGAAAGAGAAAAAGAACAGGAAACTAATCCCAAACCAAGCCAAAGGAAAGAATTAATTGGGAACAGAAAAACAATAGAATTAACAGAACTAAAAGTAGCTTCTTTGAGAAGATCAACAAAATCGACAAACCCTTAGCTAGACTGACAAAGAAAAAAGGAGAGGAGATCCAAATAAATAATATCAGAAATGAGAGGGAAATATTACCACTGAATATGTAGAAATAAGAGAGATCATAAGAGGATACTATGAACAAGTGTACCACAACAAACTATACAATGAAGGTGTAATGGACAAATTCCTAGAAACACATGAACAACCTATACTGATCTTAGAAGAAATAGAAGACTTCAACAAATCAATCATAAGGAAAGTGATTAAAACAGTAATAAAAAATCTCCTAACTGAAAAAACCAGTACCAGATGGCTTCACAGGTGAATTCTACCAGTTATTCAAAGATGATCTAATACCAATCTTCCTCAAGCGCTTCCAAAAAATTGAACAGGAAAGAGCACTACCAAACTTATTCTATAACGCCAAAATTACCCAAATACCAAAACCAGATAAAGATACTGTGGAAAAGGAAAATTACAGATCAATTTCTCTGATGAATATGCATGCAAATATCCTCA
Source organism: Tolypeutes matacus (assembly GCA_026826555.1). Classification (NCBI taxonomy): domain Eukaryota; kingdom Metazoa; phylum Chordata; class Mammalia; order Cingulata; family Chlamyphoridae; genus Tolypeutes; species Tolypeutes matacus. The sequence goes on from JAKSZT010054416.1 coordinate 26,845,732, forward strand.
ACAAAATACTTGCAAAACATATCCAAAAGCCCATTAAAAGAATTATATACCACAATGAAGTGGATTTTATCCCAGGTATGAAAGAGTTTTTCAACTCAAGAAAATCAATTAGTGTAATAAGCCACACTAATAAGTTAAAGAAGTAAAATCATATGATCCTCTCAATTGATGCTGTGGTAGTTTGGCATTGTTTATGAATTCCAAAAATAGATACTGGATTATGATGTAAACTGGTCTGCTGTACCTGGACATGATTAAATTATGATTAGGGCTTTGATTGGGCCACATCAGTAGGGGGCAGGGACTCACATATAAAACTACATGGCAGAGCAAAGAGTGAGTTAGAGTTTTGATGCTGGAGTTTTGAGCTGGAGCCTGGGAAGTAAGCACACAGAGGAGCACAGCAGCTGAGACTGGAAAGAATCAAGCCAAGGCAAGAGAGACAGAGCTGGTCACCTGATAGTCTACAGCTGGCCTTGTGGAGAAAACAAAGGAGGTGAGCCCTAAGAGAAATGAACCCCGGGAAGAGAGGAACTCAGGGATCCTGAACCCTGGCAGATGTTGGCAGCCATCTTGCTCCAACACATGGCAATGGGCTTTGATGAAGGAAGTAATTTATGCTTTATGGCTTGCTAAATGTAAACGTCTACCCCAAATAAATACTCTTTATAAAAACCAACTGATTTCTGGTAATTTGCATCACCACCCCTTTGGCTGACTAATACAGATGCAAAAAAGGACTTTGACAAAATACAGCATCCTTTCTTGATAAAAACACTCCAAAACATTGGACTAGAAGGAAGCTTTCTCAACATGGTAAAATACATATATGAAAACCAACAGTTAACATTGTACTCAATGATGAAAGACTGGAATCTTTTCTGCTGAGATCAGAAACAAGGATGCCCACTGTCACCACTGTTATTCAATATTGTGCTAGAAGTTCTAGATAAAGCAATTATGCTAGATAAAGAAAGAAAAGGCACCCAGATTGGAAAAGAAGTATACTTTCACTATTTGGTGATGATATGATCCTATATGTAGAAAATCCTTAAAATTCTACAACAAAGCACTAGAACTAATAGATGAGTTCAGAAAGTGGTGTGATACAAGATTAATATGCAAAACTCAGTAGTGTTTCTACACACTGTTGATGTGCACTCTGAGGCAGAAATCAGAAAAAATTCCATTGATAATAGCAACTAAAAGAATAAAAAGTTTAGGAATAAATGTAACCAAGGACATAAGGGACCTGTATTTGGAAAATTACAAAACAATGCTAAGAGAAACCAAAGGCTTAAATAAATGGAAAGAGAATCCTTATTCATAGACTAGAAGACTAGATATCTTTAAGATATCAATTATACCAAAAATGATTTGCACATTCAAAGCAATCCAAATAAAAATTTCAAGTGCCGTTTTTGCAGAAGTGGATAAGCCAATTAACAAATTTCTTAGAAGGGCAAGAGGGCCTCAATAGTCCAAAATATCTTTAAAAAGAAGAACAAAGTTGGAGGACTCTCACTATCTGACTTTAAATTAAAATACTCAGCTACAGTGATAAAGAGAACATAGTAGTGGCATAAAGATAGGCAGATTGAACATTAAACCAAATTGAGAACCCAAAAATAGACCCTCACATCTATGGTCAAGTGATTTTTGACAATACTGTCAAACCAACCCAGCTAGGACAGAAATTCTATTCAAGAAATGGTGTTGGGAGAACTGGATACCCATATCCAAAAGACAGAATGAGAACCCTTATCACACCTTATATAAAAATTAACTCAAAATGGATCAAGGACCTAAATACAACCCTATAATGATAAAAATCCTAGATGAAAATAAAGGAAAACATCTCCAATACCTTGGGGTAGACAGTAGTTCCTTAAACCTTATACCCAAAGCTCGAGCAGCAAAAGAAAAAGTAGATAAATGAGACCTCCTCAAAATTAAACACTTTTGTTCTTAAAAAGACTTTGTCAAGTAGATAAAAAGGCAGCCTACTCTTTGGGAGAAAATATTTGGAAACCACATATCCAATAATGGTTTGATATCTATGTTATTTAAAAAGATCATACAACCCAATGATAAAAAGACTAGCAACCCAATTTAAAAATGGTCAAAATACTTGAATAGACATTTCTTCAAAGAGGAGATGCAAATGGCCAAAAAGCACATGAAAAACACATGGCCAAAGAGTACATGAAAAAATGTTCAACATCACTAGCTAATAGGGCAATGCAGATCAAAACTACAATGAGATACTATTTCACACCTCATAGAATGGCCATTATTAAAAAAAAAAAAAAAAAAAAAAAACCCTGAAACCTACAAGCGCTAGAAATGATGTGGAGAAACAGGAACACTCCTTCACTGTTCGAGGGAATGTAGAATGGTGCAGCCTCTGTGAAAGACAGTTTGGCAGTACCTGAAGAAGCTGAATCTAGAACTGCTGTATGATCCAGCAATCTTGTCACTATGAATATATTCAGTAGAACTGAAAGCAAGGACACAAACTGACATTTGCTCACTAAGATTTATAGCAGCATTATTCACAATTGCTTAAATAAGGAACCAGCCCGAGTGTCACTCAACCGATGAATGGATAAGCAAAATGTGGTATATACATATAATAGAATACTATTAAGCTGTAAGAAGAAATTGGGATAGGATGAACCTAGAGAGTATTATGTTGAGTGAAATAAACCAGACATAAAAGGACAAATAGTGTATGGTCTCACTAATATGAACTAAATATAATGAGTAAACTCATGGAGGTAAATGCTAGAGTATAGGTTTTTAGGAAATAGAATGCGAGTTGAGAATGGGAGCTGGTGCTTAATGTATGTAGCATTATCAATAAGATTAATTGTAAAAGTGTGGAAATGAATAGATAGTAACACATTATAATGGGTATAACTAAAACTGCTGATTTTTAAATGTGCTTATGGCTGAAAAATGTAGTCTGTGGACATAAATGTCAATTGAAATCTAGAGAATATAAAACAGGGATTTCAGTGGTGCAGGGAGATTATGGCTGACAGTATAAATATAAGAATGCTCCATGTAACATTTAATCTAAGCATCTTTAAAAAATAAATAAATAAACAAACAAACAAAAAAACAAAAAAAGAATGCTCTTCTTTTACAAAGTGCTAAGAATATGGTGATACTCACAAAAATTACAACTAAAATAATTTATGGACTATAGTTAGCAGTAATATTGTAACATTTTGCAACAATGAGAAGGGGATATTTTTTAAATTCTAAGGGACAACATTAGGGGTTATAAGGGGGTATGGGATTTTTCTTTTTGGAGTAATGAAATGTTCTAAAACTGACTGAGGTGATGAAAGCACAATTCTGTGATGAAAGTGAGAGCCAGTGAGTGTACACTTTAAATTGACTGTACAAAACATGGGGCTGTATAAAGCAGGAATTACTGTGGTAGAAGATGGACTGTGATTAATGGAACAAAATATGAGAATGTTCTCTCATGAAATATAACAAATACATAATACCAATACAGGGTGTTAATAATCAGGTGGTTTGTGGGAAAATACACCAAATGTAAGATATGGGCTATAATTAATAGTAATATTTTGACTATGTTCTTTCATAGTTTGTGACAAATGTTTCACAACAATGCAAGGTTTTGGTGTTGGAGTGATTTATGGGAGCCTTATGTTTTAGTTTTCCAAAGATCTGCTGATGCAAAGTACGAGAAATCTGCTGGCTTTTATAATGGGGATTTATTTGGGGTAAAAGCTTACAGTTCCGAGGTCATGAAATGTCCACATCAAGACATTAGCAGAGATGCTTTCTCATCAAAGTCAGCAACTCTTGATCCTGGCCTTGCTGCCACGTGTGATACAAAATGGTCACTCATCGCTACAGAGGTCTCTGCCTTTCTGCAGTTGTAGTCAACCCTGGCATAGGGCTTATCTCTTACCAGGACATCTCTCTCTCTTCCTCGGCCTCAGTACTTTGAGCATCTCCGAGGGCTTCCCTCTTTGTGAATAAAACCTCTCTTACATGGCAGCATCAAGCATGGCTGCAACACCCCCCCCCCTTTTTTTTTTTAAATACCAGGGCAGGGGATTGAAACTTGGACCTCATATTTGGGAAGCTGGTGCTCAACCACTGAGCTACACTGGCACCCCTAGTTGGTTTTTCCAGTTGTTTTGTTTATAAGAGTTACTGGGGATCAAACCCGGTGCATGGGAAGCAGGTGCTCAACTACTTGAGCTACATCAGCTCCTCGGCTGCTCCTTTTTTCCTGTGCCTGTGTCTCCATGTGTCTATTTATATCAGACACACCAAGGGGGCGAAGACTCATCCTGAGTCATGCCTTGCTGAAGTAGTCCGATCAAATGCCTTAAAGCGATCTCATCAAGTAATCTAATCAAAGAACCCCTGTGATAGTTAGGCTAATGTGTCAACTTGGCCAGGTAATTGTGCCCAGTTATTTAGTCAAGGGAGCACTGGGGTTAATTGTAATACAAGGACATTTATGGGCCTTAGTCACCAGTGAGATTACTGCATAGATAGCTGATTACATCTACATCAATCAGGGAGACTGCCATCAGCAATGAGTGACGCTTTATCCAATCAGTTGAATGCCTTTAAAGGGGAAGTGATTTCAGCATTCAGAGAGAATTTCCTAACTAGTCTTTGGACAGCCAATGTCTCTGGGAAACTCATCAAGGACCTTCATTGGACTTTCATCAGAGCCCCTGGTTTGCAACCTGCCTATGGAACGCGGACTTGTTCATCCCCGCGGTCATGTGAAGAATCTTATAAAATCTCATATTATTTACAGATATCTCCTGTTGATTCTGTTTCCCTAGAGAACCCTGACTAATACACCCCCTAAATGAATCTAATGTAATCACAGGTTATCATGCCCAGAGGAATAGATTAGTTTAAAAACATACACTTTCTCATTTTGGAATTTATAAAAATAATCTCAAGCTGCCACACCCTGTACAATGATATGTGTGTTTGTTTTTTAAATTAACAACTTTTACTATACACTTTTTGTTTAAGTATGTTCATGTATGAATAATATACTCTAATAATATTTCATTTTAAAAAGATATTAAGGAAACATAAGTCAATACAAGTAAAATTTTTCAATTTCAAAAGAAAGTATATGGAACTATTGGCAGAAATGTAAAAAAGAAACACACATGATTATTCTTTTCTCATAGAAAGTTTTAGTTTGCTAAATGCTTGCCAAAGTAATAGACCAGAACTGAATTGGCTTTTACAATGAGATTTGTTAGGTTAAAACCTTACAGATCTCAGTCCATCCAAATCAAGGCATCATCAGGTATGCTTTCTTTCTGAGCTTCAGCTCTGGGTAATCAGACACATGACAGGGCACAATGGCAGCATCTGCCAGTCTCCTCCTTCTCCCCCAGGCTTATTTTCTTCCCAGCTTCAGCTGTGTGTGATCAGGCACATGACAGCATCTGCTCATCTTTCCTCTCCTGTGCTTCTTTGCTTTTGGTTAATGCTTAAAGTGGTTTCTTTGGCTCCTGGGACCTTTTCTGTCAGCTTCTGGGTTCTTCTCTGTCTTGGCAGCTTTTTATTCCTTCATTTTTAAAGGAATCTAGTAAGAGGATTAAGACTCACCCTAGGTCATGCAATCTAATCAAGGGCCCTAAAATGAGAAAATGTAATCAAAAGATCCCACCTATAATAAGTTTACAAGAATTGCCTTAAGGACATGATCTTCCAGGGTCCACTCAGCTTCAACTGTCACATAGATTTAGATAATTTGCCTCTAAAATTACATATAAGTTAACACTATATATGACCATGAATATCAAATATATTATCTAGTATACTAGAATATGTTATAGTGAACCCTAGAGTATGAAATTTGCAATATCTGTATGAAAATCTTTATGAAATAGAGTATATTTTTTCTCACATATCACTACGTATCAATTCTTGTATACTAATATTTGCTTTTCTCCATAGCTGATACTCAATTAAAATATGGTTACTTCCATGAAGATGGAACTTCCTTCTTGCTAGTTACATGGTTGCATTTATGTTTAGAATTTTTCACACAATTTATCTCTACTATTAATGAATCAGCTTATGTATGAAGTAAAAGATAGGAGCAGGGGAAAGGACTAAATAATAAGAGAAGAAAGTGAAATACTTACAGTTCAGGTAATTAATTATAATCATAAAACATAACTCAAATGAAGCCAAATCATTCCTTGTAGAACTTGGATGTGTGGTAACATATAAACTCATATTCCTAGCATAATATGATAGTATGCAGTTTTTCTTCATATTTAATTTATTCTCCAGTTGCTAATTGAGAAAGAACAAATTCAGTGATGAGGCATTCTTTAAACCTTCTTTGCAATTTTAAAGTGATGTATTAATAATACTGCACTAATGAATATAGGATATTAACTGGAATCAAATTGAGGGCATTTTTATAATGAAAATTGTTGCTTATTACCCTTAGAGTACATAAAGCTGGAAGTTATTATTTAAATAAGAATGATTATGCAAATTATTATCACTTAATGCTATTTTTAAAAGTACAGATTTGGGGTATTGCATTTTTGACCCACTTTTAAAAAGCATCACTTAGAGTTTTCTAGTAATGTAATATTTTATATCACTAATTAACATAAATATATATTGAATCATATACTTGCAACTCTGCTAGTATCTATCATGGTGTATGTCAATTCAGGAAGCAATATCCACATACCTAAACTATATCAGGTTGAGTGTTAGGAATTTGGAAGATAAAAAGGAGAGGTTAGTTCATATATTATATGCTTTGTTTATTTTGTGTAGACTTTGATACCTATCAAAATCCTATGTAGGAACCATAGAAAAATGTTTGTTTTCATGGAAGATTTACTGCCTTATGTATAGGTTTATAGTGGCAGACTATGTAATATCCTACAACTGATTAAAAGCATGGGGCCATTTCCTGGTATGTATTAAAAAAAAAAAAAAACTGGGACAAAAAAACACTAGCATGTATCTTTCAGATCAAAGTCATTTCCATATGAAGCTCACTGAAAGATTGCAAGATCAACACGTTTTACTTAAAATTCTGTTGAGGATTTTGAGATATGATTTCAAACACATCAAAGAAAACAAAGGCATGAAGGTGTTATTTGACAGTAAAGGATTTAAGTTGATCTCCATACACAGAAAACATTATCCTCCCTTCTTCCACTTTCTCTTTCAAGCTTAATTCCAATTGCAAACTTTTCACCTTAGGAAACTGTAACTTAAACAGGATCTATTTTGTACATTAACATGCATTGAAATGGCAGAGTTCTTCCTTGAAATCTCTTCTTTTATCTCCAATTCTTAAAGTGGAATTTGCAAGACTATCTGCGAGAAAATGGTGTTGGTAAGTAACTTTGGGGAGTAAGTTTTTAAATATGTATTTATCAGTACATAACCCATGTTACAAAAAAAGAGAGAATGACTTTTAGTATCATACCATTGCCCCTTAAAGTAATACAACCATGCCTCTTTTTTACAGAATCAATAAATTCCACATACATGCATAATTTGATTTTGAACATGGAAAACAGGGACACTAACTACAATAAAAAAAATTTCTTTTCCTCTTTAGAGCAAAGAGCAGAACTGAAAACTCTTACTGTTAATATTTTGCTTTGAATATGAACCCTGCCAAAATTGTCTTTTAAATAAGACTTTGCAAGCAGTGAGCAATTCATTTCACTCTTATTTACCTACAAATTTTAGTATGAAAATATGGACTGTATATCAAGGGCAATCATTCTTCTTAATTCATGTGGATTAGAATTAACATGCTAACTAAATGTTTAACTTTCCACTTTTGGCTAATTATTAAAAGCAAGTGATGTCATGTTGTGAATGCAAAAATAGCTGCAGGCTAAGAACAGTATTGTGCAACTTTAATGGAACAAAATTACACAGATTGGAGATTTGTTTAACACACATCATCTACTGTGTTGGAAGATATTCCAAAATGAGAGACAGCAATCTGCATCAAGACACAGGAGGCTGGTCATCCTGAACAATTAGGTGATGTTGCAGGCCTTCAAAGGCACCATGGTTTTGGTTCATAGTTCACTACTCTGCCTTGAAAGAAAGAAATGAACTTTCTTTTGTAATGAGAGAAAAGAAAAGATACAATGAAAAGAAAAAGAAATATGTTTGAACGCAGAATTTTATTAAAATCAGTTTTAATTTGATAATAAAAGCAAATCACATTTCAAGATTACTTTAATGGTTTATTTGTTATCAAGTCCTACTGTATGACTTGATAATTATTTAAATTTCTCTTTATGTTAACTATTGGGGGAGATTTAGCATAAAGCCAATATTTAGGAATAACTAATTTTAATTCAACATTGTTTGAATCTAGGTTTATCTTCATGTATCTATAATATAAATTTACTTTTATTAAAACTAAATTCTAAAGTGACTAGCAATGGCTAAAGAGTTGTTAAGTTAAAATATTCTATGTCTTATATATCATTTATCTACCATTTGGAAATGCATAGCCAGAAATAGAAGGCTTGTGATTCCACATTAAGGACACTTGTTCTCTGTTATTTCCAATGGCCCTTTTTCCTCAATTTATAAATTATTGACATTCCACTAGATTTTTTTTTTAGCATTGTTTTCCTATAAATTTCCATGCTATGCATGGGAAATCACAAGCTTTCTAATTTTATCGATGTATACAGTAGGCTTATTTATAACTCCCAAATATGTATTTTCTGTTCTTCCTCTTTCGTGAGCCTCAGACCCATATTATCAACTGCCATCTTTCATTTCTTGTAGGCCTCTCAAAATCAATATGCTCACAACAAGCATTGTTTTTCTCACTCTCTGCCCATTATCCCCTCTTAAATTTTCCTTATAACTGTTCTTTTTTTCCATTCCATAGATAACTTTGTATGCCCAGGAATATTATGAGCTGACAGCTTGAACAATGGTACTGAATGCCATTTTCTGCTAGCCCTCAATATCAAATATGTTTCTATTTTTCTGACATTTACTTTGACTTTTCTGTTCAATGAGATTTTCATTGTTCTAATTTGCCTCTAAACTAACAGCTTCCAAATTGATGTCTCATTAACAAATCTCTCCTTCTCTCCTATAGGTTCAAGTTCAAGTTATTTGAGGTTCAACAAAATATAAGACTATATAAAATGATATATAGAATGTTATCAATGTTAACTGTTTTATATTTAACAATACATATATTACCTGTACAGTAGATTTAAGAAATACTAGTAGATTGTAAGTAAGTGTTATATACATAGAAGGTATTAAAGATCAGACCAAATTTAAGGGAGAGGAGAAATATATTTCACTTTTGGATGGAAGTAAATAAATGCAAAGCCATGCTGCAAAAGTGGAGGTACATAGAATTGGAGGACTTTCTGATAATTTAACATTATACTATCAAGTTATTAGGAATGATATGTTCTGCTCCCAACTACACACTTTGGTTGCAGAATCAACTTATATTGTGTATGAGACAAAATGGAACATATACTGGCAACTGGCTTAAGGAATGTACCATAGCCAGTAGGATCAAACCACAGAAATACAGAAGGTTATTTTTCATCTAGCACTTCAAATGAGCCCTTAGCAAAACATTTCATTATTCTATTGTCACCAGAGAGAATTCTGTAGAAATGAATATATTCCTCTATTTCTTTCACCATAAAATGTAATTAGTGTTACCAAGAGATTGGGTGGAGATAGGGAACAGGAATTTAAGGCTTAAAATATATGGAGTTCCTATTTGGGATGATGGAAATGTTTTGTTAATGAATGATGGTGATGGTAGCACAATATTGTGAACCTGATAAGGGAAGTGCCGGGACCCTAACCTCCCTGGGCAGAAAACCCACAGCTTTAGGAAAGTAAACTCCCCTGAGTCCCTGGTCCCTTTCTCCCCTCCTCTCCCTCTTTTTCTCCATGGAATCCACATTAGCAAGATAAGCACTTCTGCCTGCCCCTTTGAATTGAAATTTACAACTCTAAACAGATAATGACTCTTTTCCTCCCTAATGGCCTTCTGCTTTTAGGAAGATAAGCTAACCTTGCTTTTCTGTTTTTGTAGCCCTGCCTGCCTACTTGCTCAGGAATTTGCCTGCTTATTGTTCCTATGTAAACTTACGAAAATCGGAAAATGGGGCTCAGATTTTTTGGAAACTTGACTCTCCTCTGGGACCACACATAATAAAACTTTGTTCATCTATATCCCCAACAGTGCCGCTTGGGTTTCTTTCTGTTGGCTGCAACAAACCTAATTAGCACTAGTGAAATATGTACATGAATGTGGTTAAAAGGAGAGATGTTAGGTTGTATATGTTGTATCACAATAATTAAAAAAAAAAAAAATCCATGGAACTGAGGAAAACCAGCAAGATGACAGCAGAGTAAGGAGCTCCTAGAGTCAGCTCATTCTACAGGGCAGTTAGTAATCACCCAGAGCTATCTAAAGCACATGTTTGGGGGCTCCAGGAGACCAGAAGAGCATCCTGCAACATCCTTGAAAGAATGGAAGGAGGAGACTGCCCATCTGCAGAGAAGATTTATTAAGTAAAGCACTCCATGCCCCCGGAGGCCAGTGCCCATCCTCCACTGGAGGCACAAACCGCCTTGGGAGCTGTTCTGCAGCTGGAATTGGAAGCTTCACTTCCCCAAAACAGGGGAGGAAGAGGAGGTTGGGCACCAACTTCAGCTACTGATTAGTAAATTCAGTGGGCTAAAGTATAATCCTAAGAACAGCTAAAGTTTGAACCTGTCCAAGAAAGAAAGAGGCCTGTAGCCACCATTTTAACTCTGCCGCTGGCACGAGGGGAAGTGAGGCAGACTGAAAATTACAGTGCAGGAAGAGACGGGCTTCTTTCCATCCAGATCAGATTGCAGCTCTAGCATAAGCCCCAGGCCCACCTCGGCAGAGAGGAAGCTGGGGGTACCTATGCCAGCTTCTTTGGGAAAATACAGGCCATGCTGTGGAGGCCAGTGATCATCCTACTCTGGTGGGGCAAGCTGTCTCAGGAACTATTTTGTGGCTTTTGTTGAAGGCACCATTTCCCAAAAACAGGGGAGGAAGAGACAGTTTGCCACTGATTTCAGCTACTGATAAGTAAATTCAGCTGGATAAAGTATAACCCTAGGAACAGCTAAAGTTTGAACTTGTCCAAGTCTGGAAAGAGGCCAGTAGCCACCATTTTGAATCCACCCCAAGCACGAGGGAAAGCCCGGATGACTGAAAATCACAGTGACTGTAAAGACTGGTTTCTTTCACCCAGATCAGCCTGTAGCCATAGCCTAGGCTTCAGCCTCACCTCTAGCAGGGAGGAAGCTGGCGGGACCTGAACCAGCCTATCCAGGTAACTGCAGGTACATTTGTCTGGCACAGACAGAATAGTCAGAAGCCTACCGGGGCAACTGCAGTCATTTTTGACCCACACGACTTAGATTGCTGTCCACAACTGCAGCTCCATCCCCGCCCCAGGCAGGAGAGAAAGGGACGTGAAGCTTCATCAATCTCTCTGGGCAACCACAGTCTAGGCCTGTACAACTTGGATTATTACACACAGCTGTGGCTCTGTCCTGACCCCGGCAAAGGAGAAAGTTGGGAGAAGCTTCATCCATCCCTGGAGCAGTGAGGGCAACTTGAGCCTGCACAGCTTACAGCACTAACTACATCCTTGGCTCCTACCATACAATCAGCAAGGGAGAAAGGGCAAGAAAGCCCTAAACTAAAGAGAGAAACTGCACCCAGAGAAAATACTCTAGTAAGGCAGATGTCAAGACCAACAAAAAATTACAATCCAAACCAAGAAACAGGAAGATATGGCCCAGTTAAAGGAACAAGATAAGCCTCCAGATGACATGAAGGATTTGAGACAACAAAGCATAGATGTTCAAACAAATCTTTTTAATAAATTCAATGAGATAGCTAAAGAGATTAAGTATATTAAGAAGACATTAGATGAGCACAAAGAAGAATTTGAAAGTGTACATAGAAAAATAACAGATCTTATGGGAATGAAAGGCACAATAAGTGAAATTTAAAATGCACTGGAATCATATAATAGCAGATTTGAGGAAACAGGAGAAAGGATTGGTGAGCTTGAAGAAATGGCCTCTGAAAGTGAACAACAACAACAACAACAACAACAAAAAACAGATGAAGAAAAGAATGGAAAAAATTGAACAGGGTCTCAGGGAACTAAATGACAGCAAGAGACATGCAAACATACATGTCAAGCATGTCCCAGGAGAAGAGAAGGGAAAAAGGGTAGAAGGAATATTTGAAGAAATAATGGTGGAAAATTTCCCAACCCTGTTAAAGGACATAGATATACATGTCCAAGGAGCACAACGTACTCCCATCCTAATAAACCCAAACAGACTAACTTCAAGACACATACTAATCAGATTGTCAAATGCCAAAGACAGAGAATTCTGAGAACAGCAAGAGAAAAGCAATGTATAAATATAAGGGATACCCAATAAGATTAAGTGCTGATTTCTCACCAGAAACTATAGAAGCAAGAAGACAGTGGTATGATATATTTAAGATACTGCAAGAGAAAAACTTCAAGCCAAGAATCTTATATCAGACAAGATTGATTTTCAAAAATGAGAACAAGTTTAGAATATTCACAGACAACTAGAAATTTGATTGTAACCAAGAGACCAGCTTTGCTGGAAATACTAAAGGCTGTACTATAGCCAGAAAAGAAAAAACAAGAGAGAGAGGCCTGGAAGAGAGTCTAGAAATGAAGAGTATGTCAATAAATGTGGTGAAAATAAAATATAACAGATAAAACCCAAATATTCAGGAATAAACTTAACCAACAATGTGAAGCACTTATATTCAGAAAACTACAACTCACTATTAAAAGAAATATAAAAAAGACCTAAATAATTGGAAAAACAATCCATGCTTATGGATTAGAAGACTAAATATCATTAAGATGTCAATTCTACTCATATTGATATATAGATTCAATGCAATCCTGATAGAAAATTCCACCAGCATTTTTTAAATAATGGGAAACACGATTATCAAACTTATTTGGGAGGGTAGGGGTCCTGAATAGCCAGAAACATATTAAAAAGAAAAGCACATTTGGAGGACTCTGATTTCCAGACTTTAAATCTTATTACCTCACTACAGTGTAAAAACAACATGGTACTGGCATAAAGATAGACACATAGACCAATGGAACAGAATTGATGGTTCAGAAACAGACCCTCACATTTATGGTCAAGTGATTTTTAACTAGCCTGTCAAATCCATCCAGCTCAGGCAGAACAGTCCATTCAACAAATGGTGCTGAGAGAAATGGATAACCATAGCCAAAAGAAGGAAAGAGGACCCCTATCTCACACCTTACACAAATATTAACTCAAAATGGATAAAAAATCTAAATATAAATGCAAGAACCATAAAGCTTCTAGAAGAAAATGTAGGAAAATATCTTCAAGACCTGGTGGTAGGTGGTGGATTCTTAAAAAAGATAAAAGGAGGACTGAGATGGACTACTGATGTTTAATGTATGTAGAAGTTATAATTAACTTTACTGTAAAAGTGTGGAAATGTACAGAGTTGATGGTAACACATTATAGTGAATAACAGCTGGTTTATAAATGGGAATGTGGCCGAAAGCTAGAGAAAAATCTAGGGACTGAATAGCACAGTAAACCCAGACGTGGATGAGAATTGTGGTTGATGGTACAAATGCAAGAGTATCCTTTGTGAGATAGAACAGATGTACATCACTATTACAGGGTGGTGGGAATGTGGAGAAGCATGGGAAAAATACAACTGGAGTGACTTATGGACTATGGTTTAAAGTAATAATGTTATATTCATGCATCTACATGAAAGATGTACTGTGTTGATAATGAGGGAGTGCAGAAATATGCCAAATATACACGGTGGACCTGGTAATAATCTGAGGATCTTATCTCATAATCTGTAACAAATGTTCTGCCATATCGGACGGAGAGTCTCCTGATCCCAGTCTCTCTTCTTTCTTTCTTTCTCATCCGCGGCACCGTTTTCACGGACCCAGGTCCTGACCGGCACCTGACCGGCAACAAATGGTCCCAGTTGCCATGCCAGCCTGCCATGGTGTGGTGTGTTGATAGAAGTTTGTTGTTTGGGAATTTGGCACATGTGCATGAATGTTCAGTAAGTTTACAACTTCTGTCATAAAAGTATATTTAAAAATAATAATAAGGTGGGTTGGGGGGAAAATACACCAAATGTATGATAAGGGCTACAGTCAGTAGTAAGATTTTGACAATAATTTTTTCATAATTTATAACAAATGTCTCGCAATGCAAGATGTTGGTGGTGGGTTGATGTATGGGACCCCTGTATGATGTTATGCATGTTTGCTTTGTAAGTTCACAACTTTTACTATACACTTATTGTTTATGTATTTTCATGTAAAAATGATATAAAAAATAATAATAATAGGGTGAGTTGGGAGAAGAATTCTTTGGTTAGTAGTAATATTTTGAGGATGCTCTTTAATCATTAGTTAAAAATGCTTCACAACAATGCAAGTTATTGATGGTAGGGTGAGGTATGAGAGTCCTGTGTGATGTTATGTACATTTGGTTTGTAAGTTCACAACTATTACTACACACTTATTGTTTATGTATATTTATGTATGAATGATATACTTCAATAAATTAAAAAAATAAAAATAATAAAAATTCCATGGGACTGCCCTACACAGTGAACCCTAAGTTAAACCATAGACTATAGTTAAAAGTACAATTAGAAAAATCTGCTTTTATCAATTTTTAAAAAGTGTTTCACCTGTGCAAATTGTTAATAATAAGGTAGTATATGGGAATCCTCTATTTTATGCATGATTGTTATATAAACTCACAACTTACCTAATAAAGAAAAAGAAATGCAATCAGTTGTCAGAATAGATTTTTGTGGGATGTTATGGAAAAAGAAAGAGGACTTTTTAAGTCTCTCAATGGAAGTACCAACAGAGGCTTTCTGAATAGGGAAAATCGTTTTGGGAAATAAGCATCTATTCCCATGGGACAAACCAAGGCCTTCTCTATGATGAAAAGGGTCTAATATAATAAACTGTCAACAGGACCGGTTGGGCATTGGTCTCTACTGTTGCAGGTTAACATCCAGCAATGGCTGGTTAGTCATATCAGCCTTAATTAAGGGACACCTTTACTATTGTGTCAATGCACCACTTCCTTTGCTCTACCAGGGAGATTGTAAAGGACTCTTGGTAGAACATTAGGCCTCTGAAAATGAGACTAAGATGAACAGGAAGACTCATCTTTTCTCCCTGATGATTGAGAATTCTCATCTTTAATTGCCCTTTGTGGGTATTTACATGGCACACAGCTCACATTTTTTATCATTCTTAAAGCTCTATACAGATTCCTCCCACAGTTTACCTTGAAGCAATTTTCCAATTTTGCTCTTTCAAAGTCCTGACAAGTCAATAACTCCCTTATGCATTGTCCATGAAGTGGTGTATATTCACTCCTCAGATCACCTCTTCTTTCACATAGACATGTAGATTTAAGCACTAACATTCTATCCTTTGTGGCCTTTCATGACCATTCGTAGACTGTGCTGTAATGCAGTGACTAGCCACTTCCAACTGGTGCCAACATATCATGTAGACCCTACTATAAACCAGGCTTGTGTCTTTTCCCTCCTATATTCACAGGTCAAAGGGAATTTTCCAGGAGGACATCAGAAATGGTTGAAGAGTGGTGACAAAGCAATAGGAGTAGACACAATAGGTGTCTAAGCCAACTGTATTTGACATGAACTTTTGCTTTCTGGATCTGCTCAGACTCAGTCTCAGATATGCAATTTCCATTTAACAATGTAATTTTGCTGCACATGTCCAATTTTTATTTACTGGCTCAGTTTATGATGAATAGTTCTGGTCACAATGTGCTCCACAGCCAGGCATTCAGCAATTATCAGAGTCCTGTAATAAGCCAAAGGCTGCTTTTCAAACGGAGAATAGCTGTCAGCAAAGGAGGTCATAGCCTTACTACAAAACATTAGAGTTCTGCACTGTGATTGTCTTATCAGGGCTTGTCAGACATTTCACAGGACATTCCTGTCTGCCACAGGCACTTCCAATACAATGTGCTCTGCAAGATCATACAGCTTGTGGTGGTTTTGCATTGCGTTAACTTAGCTAAGCTGACACTGTGTCTGCCAGAGGTCCCTTCCCTGTAATGCTTTGAGTCCCAAGAAAATTTTTCTGAGATTTGGAACATGAAAGTTAAGCAATAGCTATTCTGCTCTGAATGTTGGTATTGTGTGCCAGACATCACTGTAGCTTGTGCATATTGTCACTGAACTGCTGGCTCACATTGTCTAGAATAGTAGCCAGGACCCTTGCTTTTCCAGTTCCTGCCAGATATCTTTCTTAAGTTTCTTTAGTTTGAGCGCTTGGCTTGGTATTGATTTTTTGGTTAATTTTTTTTTAATTAATAGACTGTTTCTTAGACTAATTTTAGGTGTGCAGAAAAATAGCACAGAAAGTATAAAGAGCTCCCAATAACCCTCTCTCACCCCCTATTCACATGCAATGTCTCCTGTTATTAACTTCGAGCATTAGTGTTGTACATTTGCTATAAATCAATGAACCAATGCTGATGCATTATTATTAAGAAAGTCCATAGCTTACATTAGTTTCCTCTTTGTATTGCATAATTATATGGGTTTTGATAAACTAATAATGTCACATATGCTCCATGACAGTCTTATACAGAATAATCTCACTGCCCTAAAAATGCCCTGTGCTCCACCTAATCCTCCATTCACCCCATCTCCCTGAAACCATGGCAACCACTGAAATTTTTATTGTCTCTATAGTTTTGTCTTCTCCAGAGTGTAATTTATTTGGAATCATACAGAATCTAGCATTTTCAGACTGCCTTGTTTCAATTAACAATATGCAGTTATGGTTACCTCATGTCTTTGTATAGCTCATTTCTTTTTTCTTTTCCTTTTTCTAATTAGAAAAGTTGTAGGTTTACAGAAAAACGATACCAAATACTCAGAGTTCCCATATACCTTCCCTATTATCGACTCCTTGCACTAGTGTGGCACATTTATTACAGTTGATGAATGATTATTATAGTTGTAATATTCTCTGTTGTCCACGGTTTACATTACATTTCACTGTGTTGTACAGTACTGTTTTTTTGTTACTTTCATTCTAGTAATATATATACAACTTAAAACTTCCCCTTTATCCACATTCAGATGTATAATTCATTGCTGTTAATTACATTCACAATGTTGTGCTACCATCACCACCATCCATTACCAAAACTTTTCCAACACCCCAAACAGAAACTCTATACAATTTAAGCATTCACTACCTTTCCCTACTCCTGTGCTGGTTCCTGGTAACCTGTATTCTAGTTTCTGGCTATGAATTTCTGCATTCTAATTATTTTATATCAGTAATATCATGCAGCATTTGTCATTTTGTGTCTGCCTTATTTCACTCAACATGATGTTTTCAAGGTTCATCTATGTTGTCACACATATCAGAACTTCATTCCTTCTTACAGCCGAATAATCCATTGTATTTATAAACCACATATTATCTATTCATAAGTTGACAAACACTTGGGTTGCTTTCATCTTTTGGTAATTGTGAATATTGTTACTATAAATGTCAATGAAAATATCTGTTCATGTCCCTGCTTTAAATTTTTTTGAGTATATCCATTCATCTGTTGATAGACACTTGGGTTGCTTCCAATTTTTGACAATAGTGAATAATGCTGCTATAAACATTGGTGTGCATATATCTGTTTGTGTCCTAGTTTTCAATTCTTCTGGGTATATACCCAGCAGTGGGATTGCTGGATTATGACCGTTCTATAGTTAGCTTCCTGAGGAAACACCAAACCATCTTCCACAATGGCTACACCATTCTAAATTCCCACCAGCAGTAGATAAAAATTCCCTTTCCTCCACATCCCCTCCAACACTTGGAGATCTCTATGTTTTTTTTTCAATAGTCACCAGTCTAATAAATGTAAGAAGATATCTTACTGTAGTTTTGATTTGTATTTCCCTAGTTGCTTGTAATGCTGAGCATCTTTTCATGTGTTTTTTAGACAGTTTTATTTCCTTTTTGGAAAAGTGTCCATTCAAATCTCTTGCCCATTTTTTAAACAGGTTGTTTGATTTTTATTTTCAAGATGTAAAATATCATTATTGATGCTGGATATTAGCCCCTTATTGAATAAATGGTTGCCAAAGATTTTCTCCCATTAAGTGGGCTGCCTTTTCACTTTCTTGACAAAATCCTTTGAAGCACAAAAGTTTTTAATTTTGAGGAGATCCCATTTATCTATTTTTTCTTTCACTGCTCATACTTTGGGTGTGAAGTTCATGAAACCATTTCCTATTACAAGATCTTGTAGATGCTTCCCTACATTATCTCCTAGGATCTTTATGGTCTTAGCTTTTATATTTAGATCTTTGATCCACCTTCAGATAATTTTTATGTAGGGTGAGAGATGGTGATCTTTTCTCATTCTTTTGGATATGGATATCCAGTTTTCCCAGCACCATTTGTTCAAGAGACCATTCTGTCCCAGTTGAGTGGGCTTAGTGGCCTTATTGAATATCATTTGTATATACAGTTGACCATATATGTGAGGATCTGTATCAGAACTCTCAGTTAGGTTCCATTGATCAGTATTATGCCAATACCATGCAGTTTTTACCAATGCACCATTTATGTATGCTTTAAAGTCAGGTAGCATGACTCTTCCAATTTCATTTTTCTTTTTCCATATGTTTTTGGAGCCCCTTGCATTTCCAAGTAAATTTCATAATAGGGTTTTCCAATTCAGTAAAAAAATGCTGTTGTACTTTTTATTGGAATTGCATTAAATCTGTAAATCAATTTGGGTAGGACAGACATCTTAACGATGTTTAGACTTCCAATCCATGAATATGTAATATTTTCCATTTATTTAGCTCTTCTTTGATTTCCTTTAAGAATGCTGTGTAGTTTTCTTCTTTTTTTTTTTTTATAAAGATTTATTTATTTATCTTATCCATTTTAAACACCCCCCTTCCCCATTTTGTGTCCATTCGCTGGGCAATTCTCTGTGTCTGTTTCCTGCCATCTCTTCGCATCCTCCTCCTCCAGTCTTCACCAGGATTCAATCCTGGAGACCTCCGATATAGGAGAGAGGTGTTCTGCTACCTGGGCCACCTTGGTTCCTGGTTTTCAGAGCTTTAGGAGCAACTCTTCTTGTCTCTCCCGTTATGTCATCATCCTGCTGCATGGCTCCCAGGGCCCCACGGCTCAGCGGCACACAGAGCCTGGCAGCCCATGCGCCTTCTATATATATTTTTTTTATTTTACCGGGTGGTCCCGGGGATCGAATCCAGGTCCCTCCATATGGCAGACGGACGCCCAGCCATTTGAGCCATATCAGCCCCCTGTGTAGTTTTCTTTGTGCAAGTCATTTACATGTTTAACTAAGTTTATTCCTAGATATTTGATCTTTTAGTTGCTGCTGTAAATAGAATTTTTTTCTTGATTTCCTCCTCAGATTGATCATTATTAGTGTAAAGAAATGCTACTGATTTTTCCCATGTTGATCTTATATCCTGACACTTTATTGAACTCATTTATTGGCTCTGGAAGCCATTTTCTAGATTTTTCAGGGCTTTCTATGTATATGTAAATATTGAAATTTTTACTTCTTCCTTTCCAATTTGGATGCCTTTTATTTCTTTTTCTTACCTAAGTCCTTGAGCAAGTACTTCTTTTTTATTTTTTTCCAAAGAGAGAAAGAGTTTTATTGGTTGTACAAGCAGTGGAGCACAGTGGCCTCATGGCCCCAAATGGCATCCCTGATCTGCAGAAATTCTAATATTTTATAACATTGGGGTGCTAATCAATAATTGGGGTGGAACTGAATACAGGTTCCTTCATTAATAAACATTAAGGGGTTGAACAGCATGAATGGGGGTGGGGTAGCTAATAGGGTCAGTCACAAAGATTTTGGATAGAGCTATTCAGAACAAAGGTCAGTTACAAAGTTATGACATCTTTCATATGAATATATTTTCCCTGCTGTACATAGCTATTATTTCTGATTATGCTTACATACACACACACAATTACTTATTTATTTATCAAGCATTTTTATTGAGATATATTCACATATCATATGATCTATCCAAAGTGTAAAATCAATGACCTTTAGTATAATCGCAATGTTGTGCATTCATCACCATAAAAATTTTTTTTGAACAATTTCCTTATTTCAAAAAGAAAAACTCCACACCCATTAGCATGCCTTCCCCAGGCCTAAATAACCACTAATCAAATTTCATCTTTATAAATTGATTTATAATTACATTTTATATAAATGGATTCATACAACATGTTACACAATATATTTAGTTCATATTAATGCAATCATACAGTATTTGTCCTTTTGTGTCTGGCTTGCTTCACTCAACATAAAATCCTCCAGGTGCATCCATGTTGTCATAGACTTTATGACTTCATTTCTTCTTACAGCTGCATAATATTCCATCGTGTGAATACACCACAAATTGTTTATCCATTCATCGGTTCATGGACTCCTGGGTTCTTTCCAATTTTAGAAATCATGAATAACACTGCTATGGACATCAGTGTATAGATGTCTGTTCATGTCACTGTTCTCAGTTCTTCTGGGTATATACCCAGTAGTGGTATTGCAGTGTCATGTGGCAAAATTATATTCATCAACACACTGCTCACATCATTACATAGAACAACTAGATAGATGATCAACAAAGAAAGAGAGAATTTGAACAATATGATAAATGAGTTAGACTTAACATATATACAGAACATTGCACCCAAACTCAGCAGGTTATACATTCTTCTCATTACCTGTGACCTTTCTCGAGGATAGAGCACATGTTAGGTAGAAATGCAGCTCTCAATGAATATAAAATATCTGAAATTATGCAAAGCAGCTTCTCAGATCATAATGGAATGAAACTGGAAATCAATAATAGGTAAGAAAGAGGTAAATTTGCAAATGTGTGGAGGCTAAGCAACAAACACCTAAATAATAAGTAGGTCAAAGAAGAAATTGTAAGTGAATTCAGTAATTATATTGAGACAAATGAAAATGAGAACACAACTTATTAAAATTTATGAGATACAGTGAAGACAGTCTTCAGAGGGAAATTTATAGCCCTAAAAGCCTACATTAAAGAAGAAAGAGCTAAAATCAAAGATATAACTGGTGCGAATATTCTCACTGTCCTGATTCTGTGATAATCAGGGTGGGCTAAACATTCGCTATATTAGAAACCATGCATGTGTCCCCAGACCTCGTTTTCCTCCCTAGGTCTGGTTTTTAGAATGCTGGTGATAAACTAAGCCTGATTTATTATATGTCCATCCTGTATGGGAAAAGACTGTAACTCTAGGTATCTCTGGTCAACCTTAAGAGATATAGCAGGGGGCTATATCTGGTTGGCGTGCATCTCCCATATGGAGGGACCTGGGTTCGATCCTCGGGACCTCCTGGTAAAAATTTAAAAAATATATAGAAGGTGCGTGGGCCGCCAGGACCCGTGCGCGGGTGCACCACCAGTTCCCGCGAGCCACACAGCAAGATGATGACATAATAGGAGAGTGACACAAGGGAGAGGCAAGATGAGACGCACCGAAAAACCAGCAACTAAGGTGGCGCGGGCAGGTTGCCTCTCTCCTACATCAGAGATTCCAAGGATTGAATCCCAGTGAAGACAGGAGGAGAAGGATGAGAAGAGAGGGAAGAAAATGGACACAGAGTTGCCCAGCGAATGGACACAGAAACAGCAAAAACGGGGGGGAGGGGAAAGGGGTGTAAAAATGGATAACAGTAAATAAATAAATAAATCCTTAAAAAAGAAAGAAAGAAAAAAAAAAGATATAACTGAATAACTGAAGAGACTAGAAAAAGAACAGCAAAGCATTCCCAAAACACGCAGAAGGATATAAATAATAATGAATAGATCAGAGATAAATGAAACTGAAAACAACAACCAAAAAAAAAAGAAAGAAAGAAAGAAAAAGTAGAGAAAATTAAAAAAAAAGCTGCTTCTTTGAAAAGATCAATAAAATTGACAAATCCCTAACTAGACTAATGAAGAAAAAAGAGATAAGATGCAAAAAAATATCAATCAGAAACAAAAGGGGCAAAGTTATGACTGACCCCACAGAAATAAAAAGGATCATAAGAGGATATTGTGAGAAACTGTATGCCAACAAACTAGACAACCTAGATGAAATGGACAAATTTCTAAAAATGCACAAACAATCTACACTGGTGCTACAAGAAATACAAGAACTTAACAAACCAATCACATTTAAAGTGATTGAGTCCATCATCAAAAATCTCCCAACAAAGAAAAGTACAGGACCAGATGGCTTCATAGGTGTATTCTACCAAGCATTACAAAAAGAATCAACACTAATCCTATTTAAATTCTTCCAAAAAATTGATGAAGATGGAAAATTACCCAACACATTATATTAAGCCAACATCACCCTAATACCAAATCCAGATAAAGACACTACAAAAGAAAATATAGACCAATCTCCCTAATGAACATAGATGCAAAAATTCTCAACAAAATGCTTGCAAATAGAATCCAATAGCATATCAAAAGATTGTATACATTACAACCAAGTGGGTTTATCCCTAGTATGCAAGGCTGGTTCAACGTGAGAAAATGCATCAATATAATACACCACATTTAAAAAATTGAAGGGAAAAAAAAAAACACATAATAATCTCAATCAATGCAGAAAAGACATTCGAAAAAATCCAGTATCCTTTCTTGATAAAAGCAGTTTGAAAGATAGGAATAGAAGGAAAATTCCTCAATATGATAAAAAGTATATATGAATAACCCACAGTCAACATCCTACTCCATGGGGAAAGATTGAAAGCTTTCCCTCTAAGAACAGGAACAAGATAAGTATGCCCACTGTCAACATAGTTATTCAACATTGTACTAGAAATTCTAGCTAGAGCAATTACACAAGAAATAAAAGCATCCAAATAGGAATAGAAAAAGCAAAATTTTCACTATTTGTGGATGATGTGATCCTGTATTCAGAAAATTCTGAAATGTCTATGACAAAGCTACTTGAGCTAATAAATGAGTTCAGCAAAGTGGCAAGATACAATATCAACATTCAAAAATCAGTAATGTTTGGTACACTAGTATTGAAAAACCTAAGGAGGAAATAAGAGAAAAAATTCCATTTACAATAGCAACAAAAAGACTCGAATACCTAGGAATCAATTTTTCCAAAGCAGTGCAAGACCTATATGCAAAAACTACAAAACAATGCTAAAAGAAATAGATGAAGACCTAAACAAATGGAATGAAAGTTCATGTACATGGATTAGAAGACTAATTATCATGAAGATGTGACTCTTACCGAAACTGATTTATAGATTCAATGCAATATCAATAAAAATCTTAACAGCCTACTTTACAGAAACAGAAAAGTCAATTACCAAATTCATTTGGAAGGGAAAGTGCACCTAAATAGTGAAAAGCATTCTAAAAATGAAGAGCAACACAGGCGGAATTTCACTGCCTGAGCTTGAAATATATTATAAAGTTACAGTGGTCAACACAGCATGGTACTGTCATAAAGATAGACACATCAACCAGTGGAATAGAATTGAGAGTCCAGAAATAAATCCTCACCTCTATGGGCAAATGATTTTTAACAAACCTACAAAGTCCATGTTAATGGGACAAAATATTCTCCTCAACAAATGGTTCTAGGAGATCTGGATATCTATAACCAAAAGAGTTAAAGAGGACTCCATTTCACTCCCAATATAAGAATCAACTGAAAATGGATCAAAGATTAATATATAAAAGCCAGGACCATAAAACAACTAGAAGAAAATGTAGGAACCATCTTAAAGACTTACTGTAGTTGGTGGTTTCTTGGACCATACTCCTAAAGCACACGCAACAAAAGAAAAAAATAGATAAATGGTACCTCCTCAAAATTAAACAATTTTGATCTTCAAAGGACTTTGTAAAAAGGGTGAAAATGCAGCTGACCCAACGGGAGAAAATATTTGGAAATCACATGTCTGATAAGGGTTTAATATCCATGATATATAAAGAAATGTTGCAACTCAATAATAAAAAGACAAATGAACCAATTGAAAAATGGGTCAAAGACTTAAAAAAATAAATTGTCCAAAGAAGAAATATCAAAGGCAAAAACAAAAAACAAACAAACAAAAAAAAACAAATGAAAAAATGTTCAACATCATTAACGATTAGGGCAATGCAAATCAAAACTACAACGAAACATCATTTCACACCTAACAGAATGGCCACTATTATAAAGACAGAGAACAGCAAATGTTGGAGAGGATGTGGAGATATAGGAACACTTATTCACTATTGGTGGGAATGCAGAATGGTACAGCCACTGTGGAGGACTGTTTGGCAATTCCTAAAGCAAGTACTTCTAACACAATGTTAAATAGGAGCAGTGACAGTGGGAATCCTTGTCTTGTTCCAGATCTTGAAGAGAAAGCTTTTAGCTTTTCACTATTGAATATGCTGTTAGCTGTGGGTTTTTCATTTATACCCTTTATCAGGTTAAGGGAGTTTCATTCTATTCCTATTTTTGAAATGTTTTTATCAAGAAAAGATGCTGTATTTTGTCAATTGCTTTTTCTGCATTAATAGAGATGATAATGTGATTTTTTTCTATCAATCTGTTTTTGTGGTGTATTACATTGATTGATTTTCTTATGTTGAAATGTCCTTGCATACCAGAGATGAAACTCATATGATCATGGTGTATAATTCACTTGATGTGTTGTTGAATATGATAAGCAAGTATTCTCTTGAGGATTTTAGTGTCCAGGTTCATTAGAGAGATTGTTCTGTAGTTTTCTTTTCTTGTGGCATCATTTTGTGGCTTTGGTATTAGGGTGATGTTGGCATCATAGAATGAGTTTTGCAATGTTACCTCCACTTTCATTTTTTGGAAGAGTTTAAGCAGGATTGGTGTTATTTCTTTCTGGATTGATTGACAGAGTTCACCTGTGAAGCCATCTGGTCCTGTGTTTTTCTTAGTTGGGAGGCTTTTGATGACAAATTCAATCTTGTTACTTGTGATTGGTCTGTTTAGTTAATCAATTTCTTCTTCACCATTGTAGGCTGCTT
The DNA here is from genome assembly GCA_026826555.1 of Tolypeutes matacus. Taxonomy (NCBI): domain Eukaryota; kingdom Metazoa; phylum Chordata; class Mammalia; order Cingulata; family Chlamyphoridae; genus Tolypeutes; species Tolypeutes matacus. The sequence continues at coordinate 26,871,047 of JAKSZT010054416.1, forward strand.
GTGTTTCTAGAAATCTGTCCATCTCATCTATCTACTGATACTGTGAGATCAGTAGTGACATCCCCTTCCTCATTTTTATTTTATGTATTTGCAGCTTCTCTCTCTCTCTTTTTTTTTTTTTTTTTTGTTAGTCTAGCTAAGGGTTTGTCAATTTTATTAATCTTCTCAAAGACCCAGATTTTGGTTTTGTTAATTTTTTCTAGTGTTTTTTTAATTCTCAATTTTATTTATTTCTGCTGTAACCCTTTTTATTTCCTTCTTTCTGTTTGCTTTGGGATTAGTTTGTTCCTTTTTCTAGTTCCTCCAGGTGTACAGTTAGGTCTTTGATTTTAGCTCTTTCTTCTTTTTTAATATAAGCACTTATGGCTATAAATTTCCCTCTCATCACTCCTTTTGCTGCATCCCATAGGTTTAGATATGCTGTGTTCTCATCTGCATTCTTTCCAAAGTAGTTACTGATTACTTTTGCAATTTCCTCCTTGACCCACTGATTGTCTAAGAATTTGTAGTTTAACATCCATATTTTTGTGCCTGTTCTGGTTCTCTACCCCTTATAAATTTGCAGCGTTATTCCCTTTTGGTCAGAAAAATTATTTTGTATAGTTTCAATCTTCCTAAATTCACTAAGACTTGTTCTGAGACCTACCATGTGATCTATCCTGAAGAATGATCCATGTGTACTCGAGAAGAATGTATATCCCGCTGAATTTGTGTTTACTGTTCTGTATATGTCTATTAGGTTTATATCCTCTAACATATTCTTCATGGTCTCTGTTTCTTAATTGAGATGTTCTATCTAATGGTCATAATGGTGTATAAAGTCCCCCATTATAATTGCAGAGGCATCTTTTTTCCCCTTAGTTTTTCCAGTGTTTGCCTCATAATTTTGGGACACACAGGTTAGGAGCATCAATGTTTATGATAGTTGTTTCTTCTTGATAGATTCTCACTTTTAATAATATATAGTGTCTTTCTTTGTTTCTTATAATAGTTTTGCATTTAAAGTCTATTCGTCAGATATCAGTATAGGTACTCCTGCCCTCTTTTAGTTATTGTTCACATGTAAAATCGTTTTCCAACCATTCACTTGCAATCTTCTTGCGTTCCCAGGTCTAAGTTTTGCTTCTTATAGACTGCTTATTGAAGATCATATTCCCTTTTCCATTCTGCCAATCCTTTGATTGGAGAGTTTAATCCCTTAACAATCATTGTTACTACTGTCAAGGCAGGACTTACATTACCCATTTTTTCTTTAGGTTTATATGTCTTATTTTGTTTTTCTTTTTCTTTTTATCTTTTTAGTTATTCCTACTAATAATCTTCCTTTCTACACTCTCCTACAACTCTCTGTCTCTTGTATTTTTCTCCTTTCAACCTGCAGAACCCCCTTTCTTGAAGGGCAGGTTGCTTATTGACAAACTCTCTTAATTTCTGTTTACCTGTGAACATTTTGAACTCTTCTTCATTTTTGAATGCCAGTTTTGCATGATTCACAATTCGTTTCTGGCAGATTTTTTCTTTTAGCACCTTCCATATGTCATGTCACTACTTTCTTGCTTCTACAGTTTCAGATGAGAAATCAATGCTTAGTCTTAATGAGCTTCCCTTGTATGTGATGAATCTCTTTTCTTTTGCTGCTTTCATTATTCTCTCTTTGTCTTGAGCATTTGACAATTTGATAAGTATATGTTTTGGGGTAGTCCTGTTAGGATTTATACTGTTTGGGGTTGGCTGCACTTCCTGAGCATGTATGTCCATGTCCTTTAGTAGAGTTGGGAAGTTTTCAGCCATTATTTCCTCCAACACCCCTTCTGCCCCCTTTCCCTTCTCTTTTCCCTCTCAGATGTCTATAATTCATATGTTTGTGTATTTTGCATTGTTATTCAATTCTCTGAATCCCTGTTCATTTTTTTTTTTAATCTTTTCATCTGTCTCTTGTACTATCTGTGTGACTTCAGATTTACTATCTTTGATGTCACTAATTCTTTCCTCTGCCTGTTCATATCTGCTGTTATGTGCTTCTAGCATATTTTTGATTTCTTGCATTGTGCCATTTATCGCCATCGGATCTCTTATATTTTTATGTATGTTTACAATTTCTTTGGTATGTTCTGACAAAGACTGTTATTTGGTACATTCCATTTTCCATAAATTTCTGAAAATAATACTAAAAATATCTACCTTTGTATGTTGAGCCAGAAATAACTTGGGAAAAGTCTATGGTAGTCACAGTATCCTGAAACTTTCAAGTTACTCTATAAAAATAATTATTTCTGTGGACATAGGCAGATAGTGACATAATCAACAAAAGAATCATCCAATAAACCTTATATCAAAAGGCAAAGAGAAAATGTAAATGTTTTCCTTCTGTAAAAGACAACATTAAAGAAACCCTGTATTTTTTCCTGGATTGAATTGGACAACTAAATATAATTTATTGGTCCCAATTGCCAAAATACTGTGTTTTCTCCTGATCCCAAACTAACAATGTTGTAATGATAAAAGAATATTACAAAAGATATACACTAACAGTTTTTATGATTGTACCATGGCCCATAATATTTTCAGAAAGATATAAAAAGAGTGAGACAGAATACAATATACAGATAACTGACATGAAAATACAGATAACATACTTTATGCCTCAGTGACAGCCTCCTTACTGAATATTGGGGGAAAAAAGAAAAAATAAATAAAACCACACACTTTAGGCTTTGGGAAACCAGGAGAGTAGGGACTACAACACTGTTGTCACTCAATTCATTCTTAGCCATTTATCAATTAAAGGTGTCATCAGACCTCTGCAAACTCTGACATATTCAATTTGCATAAAGCTTAATTTGACCTGTTTTAATGGTTATTCAAAAAGCTCCCTTTCACAAATATGGTCATATGTGCTCTCACACACCATTGCAAAGCAAAACACTGACAGGACTGCTTAAAGTTTTCAATTGCTGGATATGAAGATCCATTAACTAGTATAATCAGAAATCTGATGATATCATGTACACAGTGGATCTGTTTGAGAAATACTCTTTAGATCAGAGGTGAAATGCTTCTGTATGCAGATACCAAGTAGAATGGGGAAATTAAATGGTTTTTGGCTAATTCAATCAAATATGCTATTATTAAGAAAGAGATTCAGGGAAAATTTTGTTATGTATATATGTTTATGTATATACATTTATGCATATGTTATAAATATATATATGTGTTTATTAAAATTGTGCTTGAATTCACTTTTCTCTATACCTTTTGAAATTATTTGCATACATATTTATGCAATTAATACCGTTTTATTTAGGCAATGTTTACTTGTCAGTTGTTGAAAATCATTTTGAAACAAGACAATAAAAGCCAAACAATACAAATAAATGTATTAATTCCAATTCTCACTGTAATTCCATTATGGATTATCACTATCCACATCCTGCAGACAAGAAAACAATAGAACTAATAAATAAGTGTTCTAATGACCATCACAAAAAGCTGAATGTTTGTGCACATTTATGTACACATGTGTACACCTTCATACACACCTATGTAAATGCCTTTATCATAGATATCCAATATATATGTTACCAGTCTATTTAGTAATTTGGGTGTCACTGTGCACATTATAGTCCTGTTCAGGTTTTGCAGAAGGCATTGTGCATCTCTGGATTCCTAGACATAAATATTAACTGTTTGGATAGAGTACAAGTATTTATATTTCTCTCTCCGTTTTACCCTCAACCCATATATAATATATATAGAAAGCATTTTTAATGTTTTCGTTTATATTGTACAACAAATTGTTTTTATTTTCAAGTTTTAGAAGTAATAAAAGAATGATGAAGAAAATGTCATCTCTTAAATTATCTTCCAATTCATCATTACCTAACTTGAAATATAGCAGTAGAAATTAGATACTGGCTCATTGCCAATATGCTGCTGAAGAAATCAGGAAGAAAAGGTCATGTAAATTCATCAATTTATCTTGTTTTAATTTCAAATATATTTTGTAGGAAGGGCTGCATTTCCATTTTAAACTTTCCCAGTGGGTGTAATCTGACCACTTCTGAAGATATGATTTAAAAGAGCAAAATAATTGCAGATTTTTCTGTTGAAAGCAAGGCTACATGTGATGCCAAATTGCTAAAGCAGGGCGAGCAAATTCTCAACTACCAAAATATCGAGACTCTTGCCCATTGCAGATGTTACAAAGAATCATGATAATCATTCCGACTGAATCAGCATGAGCCTCCAACCTCTTAATGACACAGGATAACAGGAAGCTGCCACCAATTTATTTTGCAGTTTCATAAGAGAGGAAATCTAGTTTTTCTAATCTGGAGTTATTAGACCTACTGCATGATATATTCATATAACAAACAAGTGATTTGAAGATCAGAAGATAAATGTGCCTTGTATTTACGAATTGGACTGATCCCATTTCCAGTTCAGATGGCCCACTTAATCCACGTTTTAAGAATGCTCCTCTGAAGAATCACTATTAGGATGAACAAAGTAGTGTGTTATTGGAAAAATAGCAGTATTATTGCTAGAGGTGCAAGGAAGGATATGATTGCCACACCCTAGCAACATTAACTGAAATAATAGCTGAGGCTTATTTAAAATTCACAATGCATGAAGCAGTATTCCAAATTCCTTATTTGCATTAACGCATTTGCTCATCAGATTAGCATTTTGAAGTTGGTGTTCTCATCATTTCCACACTATGAATAAAGAAACAGAGGCACAGGGGATAAATAACTTATCCAAATTTGGCACACAGTTAATAAGTGATAGTGCCAGGTTTTGACCCAGGGATCACTATCACTGTATAATAGATTCCTTAGATTTTTATTTTAAAAAATCTGGCCAGTTGAAGGAAAGCACTAAAAAGCCTGCAATCTGCCACATGTGGAGGTTAACCCTGCTGTAGGAAAAAAAAAAGATTCTTAGTAGAGCCTCATTTGACAACACTTACCAATGCAATATTTTAAAATCTGTATGGAGGGATAAAACATGAAGAAGTTGAAGGACAAATCTAAGAATTTTGAATACCTATAAGAACTACATTTTGTGCAGGAATTCATAGAGAGTGAAGATTTCCACCTGGTACTCATTCATCACATTTTATATAGTATAGCTATTAAGACAAAATGGGGCAAGGTATAAGGTGATTACTAATAAGAAATATATAAATATATATTGTTTCAAGTATTTCTCTTTTTCTTTTTCTCTCTTTCTTTCTCTCAAGCAGATTGAGAAGTTAGAAGAATAGCAGGAAAGGCAGTCCAATACAAAAACGAAACTTGCTAGGACAACTTTCTTGGACCTGTGTCTTTCCATATTTCCACCAAACTCTAGTATATATTAGATCTGGCAAAATAAACTTAGTAAATTAAAGAATATAAAATTTTCCACTCTTATTAAGCCTGGTAAATTGGAAAATGAACTCTCATTATTTATCATGAACAAATATATATGTCTGAGGCCATAGTTTCTTTATACCTCAAAGAAGAGAACATATATAAAACAGATTGAACATAGAAGCACTTACAAGAATCCATTTGTCTTCTATTAAGTCAGAGATTAAAAATAATTTATAAAAATGTTAAACAATGCCAATATTCTCACTATTTCCTTTGGCTTTGGAATAATAAACCTACTTTTCATTGAAATATATTGTTTATGGTAATGATTTATTTTCTTTTAAGCTAAATTAATACATTGTTTAGATTTGTGTCACTTTTATTTTCTAATACAGTCAATATTGGTAGTTATATCCTTATAAAAATATTGCTTGGGGACTACAAAAATTTTTAATAGCGTACAAGATAGCTAAGTCTAAAAACTTTGAAGGTCATTGGAGAAGAGTTTGCATCAAATAACTTTATACATTTTACTTTAACCGTTTCTTCATGCTAATATTGCAAGTATATCTCTTATAAGCAGCACATGGCTATCTTGGTTTCCAGTCAAATTTTATCTTTCTACATACTTGGATATATTTGGCTGGATATCAGTTATTGATGGTCAAACTTTCACAGGTAAATTGACCCTCTGTTATAGTGTCATCTTCCAAAGAGAATTTATTTTGATTAGGTCAACTCTTTAGGTTAGGAGTAGAGTACCTTGATCCAATTAGGGGTTGAGGTAATTTTAAGCTGGGACTGTGGGTCAATTTTGGACTGACACTTCCTCTTATGGTGTGACCATTTGAGATCCCGGCTGAAAGCCTGTGCTGTTTCTCAAGTCTCTCTGTCTCCAGAGTCAGAACGGACTCTGAAACACATTTTATTTTTCTCTTGCCCATAGCCAAGGTCAATTTTTGATGTCCATGGGCAAGAACAGTTAATCTTTTCAGTCTCACAATTGCTCCTTTCCAACTGGCACATACCTTGAGGAAGGGAAATACCACCAATGACTGGGTTACCTCTCATTGCTTCCTTACTTTCTGAGTTCTTGAATGTGGAAATTCTTGCTGATATGCTCTATCATATTTTTAAAATTTTTGTCCAGATTTTCTTTCCATCTTAGGAGGAATGTTATTCACAATGGAGCTGGGAACAAAATTTCACATAGTTGTGTAGCAATTTCAAGTATGAGATAATTGCAATATCTGGTCAGTGTTTATCTGTTTCTGCAGTTTGGTTGTTTCTGAAATTATTTACTCATATTGCTTTAATTTCTGTATTTAAAGCTGAATATTTCTTCTGAAACATAACATTTTCTCTATAATGTCTTAAATATATTTTTCCGTTATTGTCTTAAAATGTCCATAAATTTTATGTACTTTTGAATACAAATACAACCACATATATTTTGCATTTTATTTATTTATTTATTTGTTTGTTTGTTTCTTTATTTATTTTTAGAAGGTACTGGGGATTGAACTCAGGACCTCATACATAGGAAGCAGGCACTCAACTGCTGAGCTATATGTGTTCTCCAATGAGAGTTTATTTTTCCATTTGTTTGTTTGTTTGTTTGCTTTTAGGAGGTACTGGGGATAAACCCAGAACCTTGTATGTAGGAAGCAGGCATTCAACCACTTGAGCTACATATGCTCCTTATTTTGCATTTTTTAAAAGAATATTTAGATACTCCTGAAAGTACTACAACATTAAGGCCACGAGGCAATACTAACAAAATGGAAGGAAAGCCTAGGGATTTAAGAAGCAGCAAGTTGTTAATACAAGCCTTGTTTGCTAAATGCCCAATGTCTGTTACCAGAAAACACTGTTTAAGTCAACACAAAATAGGTGGTCATCATTTCACCAAGGCATAAGACACAAACTGTCTGGTTTCTATGGTACGAGACTTTAAGTATGTTTTTAATTCTTTCTCTAAGTCCTTTATCTGTCAAGCTTCATTTTATTGCTTTTATGACTTTTGAGGTGTATTCAGAAATCTTATGGTCAAATAAGAGGCAGAACAAGAATAAAACATGTTGACTCATGAGAGGAAAGGAAATTTTATTTTGATGTTTATCTTCAAAGCAATACAAAATGAAAAAAAAAAAGAAATGAAAAACCACAAATATATAACAGGGTAATATCTTGTAGACTAATCAGTTTTTCATTACAGTGAGGAATTATGCCTATATTGCCTATTAACAAGATTTGCTTTGTCAATTTTGAGAAATAGACACATCACTGTTATCAATAAAAATGAAAAACACAGCTTTTGAGAAATCAAATAACAATTCATTAATGCAAATGTCACTAGAAGACATCACTATATATCAAAAAAAGAAAAGAATAATAAAAAAGCAAAAAAAAAAAAAAGGGCAAACAGGAAATAACTGAGCCTTCTTTTCAGGTAGCAGTAATACTTTTACTCCAACAAATATTTCTTAAAAAGATAAGTGAGGGGAAGTGGATGTGCCTCAAGCGGTTGAGCTCCAGCCTACCACATGGGAGGTACTGGGTTCAGTTCCCAGTGCCTCCTGAAGAACAAAAAAACAAACAACAAGGAAAACAAATGAGAAAACTAACTCAGGGAAGCTAATTGATCATATTCCGGCTTCCCAAATACGAGGTCCTGGGTTCAATCCCCGGCCCCTGGTATCTAAAAAAAAAAGTGCTTCTACTGTATCTGGAGTTTCACCACATGTCCTATGTATACAAACATATTTATTTTCCCTTCAATGTTGTGAGTTTTTAATAAATCATATTGTCCTGTGTTAACTGCATTTTAAGGGTACTATGGTATCTTCATAATAAGTTCAGCTTGGTTAAGTGGACTTCTTGAATGAGGACACTAAAAGATTGTTTTAAACAATACCTAAACATAAGATTAAATGTTTTTATTTTCTGTCAGCTACTAAATAGCTCTATAAATTAAATGATGAGACAAGAGTTGAAGAATGAGTACAAACATATTTTAAATGTATAAGGAGAAAAAAGAGAAAGAAAATAAAGCATGCTATCTGTTGAATTATTTGATCCAATTCTTCAACTCTTATTTTAACCATATTATTGTGAGATAATGATAATATTCTCACATATATGATTACATAATATTGTGATTTGCCTCATTTGGTGGAATTAAGTGCAAGTAAACAATTTTTTAAATGGTGTTTTAGTTTGCTAAGCTACTGGCATACAAATTGGTTTGACTATTAGAAAGGGGATTATTAACTGATAAGCTTGCAGTTCTGTGAAAATGTCTAAATCGAAGCTAAGTCAGACAATGCTTTTCTCCCCAAAGGCCAGCTGTTGGAGATCCTGGACTCCTCTGCTATATGGCAAGGCACAGGGCAAAGCATATGGCATCATTAGCATGTCTCCCTTCTCTTCCGTATTTCATTGTTTCAGCTTGTGGCTTCCTTTGGCTTTCTTTCTCACCTCCTGTGAATTTCTCTCTCACTTCCTGGGATTTATGCTCTGTCTCTCTCTTCATATTCATCCTTTTTTTAAAGAAATCCATAAGAGGATTAAGACCCACCCTAGGCTACACCTCACTGAAGTAATCTAATCAAGAGGCCTTAAAAGAACCCACCTACAGAAGTTTTATACTCACAGGAATGGGTTAATTTATAAACATAATTTTCTGGGGTCCACCCTGCTTCAAACTGTCACAAATGGTCACTATATCCATGTGAATGAACATGATATATTAACCATAATTTCTGAATCACTATTGAAAGAATTGTATTTTCAACATTTCAGAACAAAAAACATTCTGTTATAAATATTTAGGGGCCAATAATATCAGTTATTACACACTTGTGTATAGATAACCATGGATTACATAAAATTCATTAATAAATAATCCTTGCATGTATGAGCCAACAGTTTATTTACAATGAAGTGTATTTTATCCAGAATTGCTGATAAACAGAAAGAAATAGTATAATATCAGTGTAATTCCCAGTCTTTGCTCAATATTGTATTCTAATATTAGTGTTTTTAAAGCATTAGGGAAAAACTTCTTCAAAAATAAATGCTCAGAATCCAGAGTACTAACATTCTATTTTTAAAATTCATATACTCTTAATATACTACTCTAAATATTTATCACAGCATCTAAATATGTTCTCAAATTTCTCTTTGGAGTTCTGTCACTTTCTAAAATCTTCATTTCAATAATTACTAGGTCTGTATAATCAAGTTGATATTTTTTGTTTAAAACTCTCTTCAGAAAATTGCACATTTTAACATTTGAAAAGAGACTTCTTAATATCTAATTCATGTCTATGAATTCATAAAAGACAAAGAGTCAAAATGACGCTGGAATGCATGAGTGAAAATTGAGACTTAACCACACTCAACTTCAGAGAAACAGAGAAATGCCCTCCCTCGAAAAATGGAGAAAATTATAGTTCATTCATAGAATCAAAAGTCTATAACAATCGTAAACCAGAATATTACAAGGTCATACAATATTGGAGAAAGTACTTTCTAATTCCTTCCAGTCCCTATTCAATTTCTCAATTCATTTAGTTTCAACAACAGACTAAGGGAAAGTGAAATCTGGATGTGATATATTAAGAAACAAGATGAATTACAACCCCAAATAAATGAGAAGGGAAGTAGGGGAGAGAGAGAGAGAGAGAGAGAGAGAGAAACGAACACGTAGGCCCCCCAATGGCATTGCATATTAGAGATCGATATTTTTCATGTACTCTATTGATTTGATATATCAGAAAAAATAATGGTGGGATTAGAAAGTCTTATTTGTCCCAGTTGGTCACAATGTTTGACCCGCAATGTGTTTTGCAATAGCAGTCATCAATATCACCCTGGATTCTTTTGTGAAAATATGGATAATCTTCTAAAAGGAGACTATTACAAAAACTGAGAACACAAAATACTACAACTTCAATGTAAGATTGATTCGAATAAACCCTATCTGTAATAAGTAAACAAACAAACAAACAGCCAACAAAGAAATTTTCCTTTCTCTACATTAGGGAGGAGCAGAGGAAAAAAAAATACTGAGAACCTGCAACCCTTTTCCAGCCCTCTCATGAATTTATAGCCAAAACTCAGAGAAGCTATGTGATACCAAATTTAAAAAACAAACAAACAATAAAAAACAACAACAAAATAAACCTTCTCATGTAGAAAGGTAATTCTACATTGGATCTTCTTTTGGAATATGATTTCAACTTAGATCTTCAGTGATTCTCACCAATAAAGTTCAAGATTTCTCTTTCAAATATCATAAACTCACAAAGAAATAAAGAAGTATAAGTGAGTCAAGAGAAAAAAATAGAAAGCAGAATTTGACTTAAAAAGATTCAGATATTGGAATTTTCAAAAATATAATTTGAACTACCTTGAACTACTAGAAAATAGCATGAAATAGATAGGTTTAATGTATTTCAAGGAATAAGGCAGTTTTAAAACTATGAGCAAGAATTAAGTTAAAAACAAAATATCTAGTAATAAAAAAGGAATTGAAAATAAAATATTGATTTTTGTGTATTAAATGACAATTTATACTCAACTGAAGGAAGAAATGATAGTATGAAAACCTATGCATATTTACATTGCTAAAGGATTACAGTCTAGTATTGGTTTACAGTCTTGAGTCATGTAGTCTGAGATGTAATCCTGGCTCTCATCCCACAACTTACTAGAACTTATATCATAGTGTTGCTTTAGAATGGATAGAATTAATATTTATTAATTAAATATAAATCATTTAAGACAGTGCCTGACATACAGAAGTGTTCAGTAAACATTGGCTGTTATTAGCAGTAGTATTTTTTTTATCATTTTATCATTTTAACTTATTTTACTATTATTGCTATTATTAAAGTGATATAAAGTCATATAAGTTAACTGAAAAAATGCTGGAGTAATGGGAATTAACAAAGGAACTTAAAGAAAATTGCAGATGGTTTTAAGTTTTGGAAGGAAGATTGGAGGTGAAGGGCAGGAACAGTTCCCTGGTGCGAAACCCAGTCATTTTCACACTGCTGTGCCAGGCCCTGAAGTTCTAAGCAGGTGCCTCCTGTTATCCCACAGGAGTGATTTGGAAGCAAGTATAAAAGGGGGAAACTTGCTCCTGCACTTGTGTTTCAGGTCTACTTTTCCTCTTCCATATAATGAGATATTTTGAAATACATCTATTTTAAAAACAAATTCAACTTGTAAAATAGTTGACTAATGATTATTTCTTTGAATTTCCTCTGTGTGTAGAAATCTCAATGTCCTCTGTGCACAGATGCATGCTAACTCATTAGTCTTGGTCTAGTGTTCACTTCACTTACTGCTCTATTACTCCCCAATGTTGCAAGCACCTTCCTCTTTTACATGCTACCAGTTTGCCTGTTGGCCTCCCCATTTCCCAAGCTAAGTAGAGTTGAGAAGAAATAGGTTCAGGGTAATGGGGCCCAGATCCAATCACAGTTTTGTCCGGTGTTAAAGTTGCATTTGTAGGTTATTAAACATTTTATTGCACAGAAAGCTATTCTAAGAGCAGAGGAAAGCAACCATCCGGATCTGAAAGGGTCAATGTGCAGCATTGCAAGAATTCCAAATCAAATTCTCTGACTACACATCCCCTGCTTAAACCTTGTTTAAACCAGTTTCCTAAATCTATCTTACCATGGAATTCCTTTTGTAGGCTACTCACATAAACCCCCACTTCTTTCCTCACTCATCTGCAAGAGAGTGGAATATCAAATCCAGATGAAAAGAGTGCTGGTTTGTCATTTTGTTCAGTTTGGACTAATACTGAAACAATTCTTGAAGACATATTTAGCATTCACATGTATAAATATAGTCACTTACTCTGCCTGTCTCAAAGTTCCTTTTTATAATCTCAAAGGAAGTAAAATTATATGAATGCTTAAATCAGTTTAACAAAAGGCTGTTTTTTAGCCTAATTTTTTTAAGCCACAGATATAAATACTGATAGAGGGGAGCATGGGATAGACCATTTGAGTCTGAACATGGACATTCTGGTGTCATCCAGGACAAATCTGTCTTCTAACGGACAGGGTAACAGGTCCATTCAAAAGTCACAGATGCTTATCAAATATTATTCTGTTCTTTAAGATCTCTTATATTCAGTTTATATTAAATTAGTATTTTTGTCTGCTTTTTTCATTTATAAATCTAAACAGCAAATACTAGCAAAAACTAAAATGAGGTGAATAGTAGCCAGTGTCCTTGTTTATACTTATTACCTTAAGAATAAATTTATTGCATGGTTTTATAAAGGAAGTGTTTAATGTGAAATGTATTATGTAAAACCCACTTTCCTTTTATTTTCTACATTAATTTCCTTATTAAGGATCACTGAATCATAGGCATAGAAAGTTAGGATGACATTGATAGCTGCCTTTAATAAAAGATAGTGGTAAAAAATTATCCTGTCTTTTCCATTCTATGCCATAGTCTATTTTCTGAGGAGGAGATGGAGTAAAAATGAGGATAGAGAAAGTTTAGAATTTGAGACAATTTGATATATACAGAAAATAATGATACATTAGAAAAATAAAGGTTGACTTCCAAGGAAATGTTGAATAGAGATAATATTTAATATTTTTGGGGTAGGTATCTGTAGAGTGGCAGATGAAGCACTTCAGAGAATAGATTCAGGAATGGTGTTGGGAGCTGACTCATTTCCCCTAACCCTCTTTCCTAGTGATAATAACTGCCCTCTGTCTGCCTCAAAAATGGAAGTGGTGTGAGAGGACCCAGTGAAATGTCCTCCTAACTCAACCTAGTGAAACTCTTCCTGACTAAAATCACCCCAGTGAGCTTGCATTATCGAGTTTTTAACACAGAACTCAGTGTCTTTACTTACTTATTTGTATCATGCATATGAAACTTTTCCTTACTCATACCCGTAACTCCCCCCGAAATCCTATGATTCCCCTGGAAATTATGATGCATTGACCTTGAAAGTCACTGCCCTTCATTCTTCTTCTATCTTCACTTCCCTCCTTTGATTTCATTAGTATAATTTCACTTTTTTTTTGTACCTTCCAAACAAAATCCCATCTCTAGTTAAATTCATCTTAGGACTCTATCGTCAATCCATCTTACTTACTGCTGCTGGAGGGAGGGAATAAATCATTTCTTTTTAACTGTTCTTCTTGTCCATCAACTTCAAGAGAATTTTTGGTGTTAGCCAGGAATTCAACTTATACCCCATTGCTCCATTCACCTCCACCCACCTTTCTCTGAGATGACTATTTTGTAACTTTACCTGTTCCCCTAAACTCACTTCCTACTAATGACTTTGATTCCTATTTCACTGAGAAATAATCATGAGAATTTTCATTTATTTTCACTACTACATCTACCCATCTATCTTCATCTATGTCTAAAAGATGAGCTCCTCTCCTTTACTACTAATTAAAGCAAACATCTCCAATTATATATGTCTAGGTCCCATGCACTATTACTTGCTCAAGGTAAGGATATTGCTTCAACAACAGTTCCCACACTAACATTATCAGCTCTTTTACTTTCTGCTGAATCATTGCCATCAGCATAAAAAGATGATCCAACAACTCCCATTAAAAATAAATAAAGCTAAATCTTCACTGTACCTTCTCCTCCACCTAAATCCTAATGATTGGGTACTCTTTAAACTAAGTTTTTCATATTCTTTTTAACGAATCCTTTCCTTGCATTCTTCACTGAACCAACTTCAGTCAATAACCTCATCACGCTACCAAACCAGTTCTCGGCAATGTCAGCAAGGACCAGTATATTGACAGACCGTATAGACAATTCTTTATCAAATCAGTATTTGACCTACATGAGTAGATCCTACTTTGAAACAGTTTTCTCCTTGATTTTTCTTCCTTCTCTTGATGTTTAGTACATATACTCTCTTTGTTCCCTTATCATACTAGCAATTCCTTTATAGGAACTAACACTCCTAACACTTTAAATGTAAAAGTGATCGTATTCTAATATAAATATTTGTTCATATCATTTGTGGTCCCAATAAAACAAGCTAATTAAAGATGGATACCATGATTTTTCACTTTTTTGTCCTGAGAACTCTGTTTTTTAAATTAGTGAATGATCTTTCTCAAGACATCTCTGATGACTGTAAAGAAAATGACCTTCACCGGAAAGTAAGTTATTCTCCTTCTAATACCTTTATATGTTATAACAAACACGTTATCTGGAATCAGTAACAATTGGCTTCTTCTTATTCTCCTTAGAAGAAAATTAACCCTAATGCAGCTGATTATTATTGACTGAGAAAACCAAGTATTTTAGATTTATACTATCATGGAATCTAATTTTTTCTTAACCAAAAAAATAGACTGTAACTCTTCTATCCAAATTCATTCATCTCTTACCTGGAGGGTCACGATTTTGAAAATCTTGCCTTTGCTCAGAGGACAAAAACTCTACAACCCATAAAATATGTAATCACAGGAAGTTAATCATGCTTGGTGATTGGTAATATAATTTTGGTACCTTGTTACATGTAGTTCACTGAATAATAGAAAGTACTTTGTCAAGAAAGTATCCTTCTTGTTCTTAGGCATTATTCACACTCTATAAAATAAATTATTTTATGACTATCATATTCACTAAGCAAAAATATCATAAACATGATCAATATTGTTCTGACCTTCAACTGCCAGAAATAAGTTACAATATTTCAAACATACCAGAATTTAGATACAGGAGGAGAAATGAGATCATTTGTGTGGAGTACATGTAAATCAAAAGGAAGGGTGAGCAAGAAGTAATTTCTTTATTAGTGTTGGATCATTCCTGAAACAAAATGGAGAGACAGAAAAAACATTTGAAGAAAACTAAAATAAAAATTAAACTAACCTATGCTATCTCTTTATGTTAGCAATGTACAATTATTTTATTTTTCTAGATCAGTCTAATACAAAGTACTTCAATGCAGTATTTAACACATCTATATAGATACATGATATATTTATGAATAAAGGGATTAGTGTGTTACATACAATGTTTCTAAGAAACTTAAAGGTCAGCTTTGAATTAAATATTAGTTTCAGAAGATCTAAAAATGGAGAAAGTTACTGTTTCTAAATCATGGTGAAGAATCTATTTTTGAGACATGAAATAAATGATGTAGGTCTTTGTTTCAGTGCATATAAAAAATTCACCCATCAGTACTTAATTATCAGTGAACTCTAAAGAGTTTTAATTATAACAAGATATCCGACTTTACTGTCAACTGTATTTCAATTTATGTAAATCTTCTCTTTCTCTTAAAAATATGTTTTTGTTTTTACCTAGTTTGTTTTCCAATTGAAGAGTATTATATGATCACTACTTCTGGGAGGATAAAATTTTGGCCATAGTTTTCACATATAATGATGACTTCTATTGATCTTGTAAAGAAAAATGAAATTTAAAATCTACCAACTAACAAATCTAGGAGTTCAAGTTACTGATACCAGTCAGACCAAATCTTATTAATCCAAACAACCAATGGCAAAACAAAACACAACAAAACAAGTAAACAAACAAACAAAAAACTCTTCTATCTCAAAAGAGAGTCCTTCCCAACAGAAATTCTCATTTTACATCATTGTAAAACCAGAATCATGTGCCATTCCTAAGCTGGAAATATCTTCACCTTCTTTTTCTAAAAAGACTTTTCTGCGCTCTGCAAGATAGCCACTCGGACCACTGGCCTGTGGGAGCATTTGCAGTGCTGCCCTTGTTGACTGAAAATAGGCCAGTGAATTGCAAGTCAGAAGAGAAAATGGTGGATGTGACTGCATAATAGCTGCTCCCTAGAGAGTGCTAGGCTGCCTGCCTTCAGAAATGGGATCTGGACTACAGGCTCACATTGCCCTAAGACAAGTCCTACTTTCATTTGTTTCTCTTTTTTTTTCCTGAAGAGAAAGGGAAATATATCTCCTAATATAAGTTTTGACATGTGAACATTAATACCTGGCATTCTGTGGCTGAAGGAGTCAGAAGAGGGCACAAGAGTTTATAACAGCATGAGGCAGATGGCCAGCAGTGTGCCCAGAGCTCTAACTGATAGGGTGGATCAGAGGCTGCTAATGAACCAACCCTCAGGTTACTGTGGGCCATGGAGCCCCTTACACAGGGCTTTAATGACATTCATATTTGTGATCATTAATGGTCCATCAACTCAGCAGAACTCAAAACAAACAAACAATGATATCCAACGTCAATGATCTCTTTCACCTAGTAGAAGCTCCTTTATGACCTACTCAGTATGGATGTATAAACCAAGGGTCAAATTTGGACAAAACAGACTTTTAACCTACAACATGCAACTGATGATCCACCACTTCTCCAAAAAAAAAAAAAAATTTTTTTTTTTTTTACCTTTTCTTTAAATGGTCTGAAAGAGATTTAACATTATTTTCCTTACATATCTGTAAAAATATATTATTTTAACCTTTACTTTATAGATAAAGGAACAAATTATTAAGTGTCTTACTCAAGATGCAAATGCAAATCATTGAACCAATAAATTGCTCTAGATCACCTAATCTGAATACTCCAATCCAGACACAGCTAAGAATATCAAGATTTAAGTGTGGTATCCAAATTGCTTTTTGAAAAAGTCCCTATGTCTTCTGAATTGGGTATTAATTTTATTAAATTAGGGAATTAAATTACTTTGTGAAAATTAAGTATGTCTAGACTGCTTGAATAAATAAAAGTTTACAAAATAATAACAGCACATTTCTATTTCTGCTTTCTTCCTGATCTTGCTCGCTCCCTGGAGTGGGATGTGTTAAAATCATTATAAAATAATGTCTATCATTGCAATGAATTTGGACATTTATATATACAATTTTTGGGAATTGAATCAAGTACCCCACAAAAGACAAGTTTATATCTTATTACACTTTCTTATGAATGTGAAACCATTTGTAAATAAGACCTCAGAAAGTTGTTGTTATTAATCAAATTGTGGTCAAATTGAATCAGGGTGGTCCTTAATCCATAAGACTGAAGCCTTATAAAAGGAGAATATCCAGATGCAACCAATCAGAGAAAGCCACAAGAAACTAGATGTCAGTAGAAGACAAAGAGTAGAACTCAGAAGAGCCCACATAAGGAGAGAGAGATCACATGATGGAGGACTGCCATCACCAAAATGCTACCGACTCCAGGAGAAAGTGAGGCCTTGCTGACATTTTGATTTCGGACTTCTAGCCTTCCTAACTGTGATATGATAAATACTTATTGTTTAAGCCAACCTATTGTGTGGTATTTATTACAGCAGCTCTGGCAAACTAGACACAATCCATAAATCTTTAAAAAATTGAATGTTTTGGAATAATAAGCAATTGATATGATCAAAGTCCTTGTCAGTATTTTTTTTTTTGTCTGCATTATTATCAACTTTATTAACATTATCATTACCATTTAAGTATTGCTTACTACATGCCAGGCAGAGTGCTAAACATTTTTCATATGTTATCATATCATTGTGATTTTTGTCAGAAGATAATTATAAGGGTAATAATATTTTTGAGATAAATAACCCAACATTTTCAACATTTTCATTTTCAACAGTCCTCAGTTCCCACTTGTCCCACAGCATTCCCTATCCATGGACTCAGTTGCTTTTACTCCATGTCAGCTCACCAAAATACAATTTTCCCATGAATTTAGCTTTCCTTTCTTTTTTTTTTGCTTGCAAAACTGTTATTTATATATATATATATATACACATATATTTTAAGAGGTGTTTAGATTACCTAAAATATTACACGGAACCCACTGGGATTCCCATGTTGCCCACCTCCCACACCTCTCACCACATCCCACACAAACATCTCCCACAGTGTGGCCCACAAACCTCAATGAACTTACACATCCTGGGGCCTTGCCACCAACCATAGACAACAGTTCACACTGTAGACCACACTCTCTCCCACTCAGTTCTGAGTGGTGTTTGCTGATTTAAAATGGCCTACATCCATTGCCACAACAGTACTCAGGACAACCTCCAACTCCCAAAGAAGCCCCTGTATTTCAACTGCTCATCCCCTCCCTACCCAAAAACTGTCAAGTGGCCACTGGCTCCACCTCATTGTTATAATTTCTTGCATTGCAAGAATCACCATATGTGAGCAAGAGAATACCATCAAGTCCACTCTAGTCCATAGTTCTTCCCCCAATCCAAAGGCGACTGGGATGGTGATGTCCACTCCAAGTCCAAGTGAGAGAGGGCTTATATCCCATGGATATGGTGGGTGGGATGATCCTGCCTGCAGATGCAGGCCCTCTCCATTCCCTGGGATGGCCATTGCCCATCGTCTCCTCACCAGGTGACTTGGATGAGTCCATTGAGCTGTAGGGTAGGAGTTGCAGCTCCACCTAGATTTCATGCACACCTGGCACATAGGTAGGCGGGAAGCTCCAGTCTCTGGAAGTATACCTAAGAAACTCCAGCATCACATGTAGGTTTGAATAGAAGCGACTGGTGAACCATGTGCAGGGAGGACTTATTTGAGTCTAATTCTGTCACTCTCAGGAGCACAGATTCCAAAATAGAACCCACTGATAAGGCATCAGTCTCTGGGGCTATCCCCCCTTATATAGGACCAGGGTGTCTCCAGAGCTCTCAGGAACCCCACTGAGTGGGGTGATAGGCACTTAGATGTTCTATGAGCTCCTACTGAGGTGTGCGTAAGAGCTACCTCTGGGATGACCTCCCGACTCTCTTTGAAGTCTCTTAGCCACTTGAACTCATTTGTCTTTACCATTTCCCCCTTTTATTCAAGGTCTTTTTCCAGTTGTGTTGCCAGTTGGCACTTGGGAAAAGTTTTCAATTAGCAATAATCGTGCCTCGGATAAACCTCATTGGCTACGATACTGCCACTGCACAAAGCTGCCAGTTGGCACTTGGTATTAATCCCTCGTTGCCAGGGAGGCTCATCCCCGGGAGTCATGTCCCACGTTGGGGCGAAGGTAATGCAATCATATGCTGAGTTTGGTTTAGGAGAGGCCACATTTGAGCAACAAGTAGGCTCTCAGGTGGCAACCCTTAGGCACCCCACAACTGCAGGCTAAGTCTCATTTACAAGAGCAAAAACTCACAAGGGTAGTCATCAATAAAAAA